>CM066031.1:843609294-843627988 GCA_033557465.1 Ichthyophis bannanicus
CTTTTACAGCCCACTACTGCTTAGACAAGGACTCCCGTCGGGATGCCTTGTTTGGCCAGGCTGTTCTTCAGCATCTCTTTCAGACTTAGTACAACTCCTACCCACCTTCCCAGGTGGGATGCCAGAGATCCATGGGAGGAAGCATGACCATGGATCTGCAGCTTCCTGGAGCTATCTCCTTGGCATCTTTCAGCTGGTGAGTCCCCATATGTGAAGACTACATTCCTGCTTGTTCCTGGAAATAGCGTAATTACTCACCTGTAATATGTGATCTCTGGGAACAGCAGGAATTAAGTCTTCACAACCCACCCACCTTCTCTAGGAGTTGTCTCTCTATCTCTCTCTCTCCTTCGTCTCAGCTATAAACTCAACTGAAGAGGGAGAGATGGAATGGCGGGAAGGCAGCACGCAGGCACTGTGGGTTGCTCCCAAAAGCTTTCCTATTGGACGCTGGGGAGCATTCCCACGGTGGTAGGTACAACCTTAAGCAAAGGCATATTTATTTAACAGGGTTTTTTTTATACCGCTTTATCATTTCAATCAAAGTGGTTTACATTGTAACTTAAACTTGGTAAATGTACATTAAACAGGGACATTGATAACTTGGATTTTTCTGAGCAATGGAGGGTTAAGTGACTTGCCCAAGGCCACAAGCATAGAGGGGACTAATCTGCACAGAGCAGCAGGTGCAATTCTAAAACTCTAGCCAACTTACAGGGCAGACAAGATGGGCCATGCTGATTTTTATCTGCTGTCATTTACTGTGTTACTATGATCTTTTGCTGTACCCCAGAACAGAGGAGCATTTCTTTTCTGATCTAGGATAGGGGGGCATGGCAAACTAGCATAAAATGCCTTTCTCTTTGATTGGTAAGAAGGTCTTTTGTATGTGTATCTCCAATATCCCTCTATTTATTTATTTATTTAGCTGTGTTTATATACCGCTTTTCACCAGGTCAAAGCGGTTTACAATAAACAGGGGGATACATTGAACAGGATTGTTTGCAAATTCATGGGGGAATGGGGTATACCATCACCGGGGGAGGGGGGGGGTAAACATATCTACATTCTTGTGAGATGTCTCCAGTCACGGTTACATTTCTGGTTCTCTCTACAGTCATATTCTTAGGTCATATTTTTTACAGTTCTGGTTTTCTCTTTTATCTTAGCCCTCCTTGGAGAACTTCACTGGGTGCTGTTCTGTGTTGACCCTAGGTGCTCATGGAAGACGAGAGTTTTTATCTGCTTTCTAAATGCAGATAGGTCATTGTTGCAGCAGATTTGGGTTGGAAGGGAGTTCCAAAGTGAGGGTTGCATAGAGGTCAAATGCACGGTTTCATGTCTGCTGGTTAAATTTTGTTCTGTCGTGTGGCACAATGAGTGACGTTCATGGACTGACGTGTTGATCTTCCAGAGTTTGTCCGAGCTAGTATTGTCTGTAGATAGGATGAAGGCTGTTGGTGAAGAGCTTTGTGTGTTAGAACCAGTGCTTTATATTTTATTCGTGCTTCTATGGGGAGTATATGTAGTTCTCTTAGGACAGGAGTGATGTGATCATATTTCTTTACCTTTTGAATGGATCTCGCCGTTGTGTTGAGGGCAGTTCGAAGTGGGTTGATGGAGGTGGCGGTGAATCCATGTTATATTGCATTACAATAGTCCAAGTGTGGCAGGGTCATTGCTTGCATAACTGTGCGGAAGTCTTGAGGGTCTATGAGTGGTCTGAGCCTTTGTACTATCTTCGCTTTGAAGATTACTGATCTTGCGGCCTTAGCAATCTGCTGTTTAAATGAGTGTTTGGTCAATTTCCCTCATAGGGAAAACTGTCCTGAAACTCAAAAAAATCAGAGTTCTGTGATCCTCCTAGCACTTTATTGGTCAAGGCAACCGTAGTTCTCTCCTCCTCTAGAACTCTTAGCACAGTTTCTCATAAGATTAGGCAATGTGCCATCCCTGATAACAAGATATCAAGGAACTCTGTTATAAGTAATCATCAAGTCTCCCTAGCCCTCACATAGCTTGGATTTTGAAAGGGTAACCTTGACTTCCTTGAACTTTGCCAAATGGTGTATCAAAGATCATTTTGGCTTCTAGGAGAGATTTTACTAGGAGGTCATACAGTTGTGGTCAACATTATTGGCACACTTGCAGTTCAACCCCTTAATGTTCAATATCTCCTTAAAAAAAAAAAGTGACCAGTGAAATGACTTTCGACTATATATGCATGCATATTTGACACACAAAAGAATTAACTAAAACAAGACCAATTAAAAAAGGAAATAGTATAAAAACTGGGACATAGCTAGGACATGATTACTGGCACCCTTATAAACAATTCAAATCGGTTTAAACAAAAGAGCCACATTCCCATTGCAGTAAAATTAAATACACCGATGATCAATTGTCAGGACTCACAGGATTTGAATCAACTAATAATGGCTTTAGTGTTTAAAATGGCCTCATTCACACCCTGTTCCATTTTCACAGTGGTGAAGACGAGAGCTGCCTGAGACTACTAGAAAAGCCATCATCACCAAGCATCAAACTTCAAAGGGTTACGCGTTCATCTCCAAAGACCTTGGGATTCACAATGTTAAGATGTTTTCTGCTCGTGAAATTGTCAAGAACCTCCTAGGATGTGGTGGGAAGAGAAAAATTAATCCAAGCAGTCTTCAAAGGTTAGTGTGAACTGTTGGAAAAATACCACGTACAACGTCCAAAGAGCTTAAGACTGATCTGGAACACTCTGCAGTGGTGATTTCAACCCACATCATACGCTGCGCATTAAACAAAGGAGGATTTCATGAGCCATGGGTGAAAGAGGACACCACTGCTCAAAGACCAACATAAAAAAGCACGCTTGATCTTTAACCCACCTTGAGAAACCACAGTCCTGGGAAAATGTTCTGTGGCTAGATGAAACCAAACATGACCTCGTTGGCAATTCAGACCCAACTGTACATTTACAGGCAAAGAAATGAAGTTTATAAGGGAAAAAAACCCTTCCATCCATTAAATATGGTGGACGTTCCATAATGGTGTGGGGCTGTTTTGCTGCCTCAAGAACTGGAGGCCTGAAATGTATTAAAGGAATCATGAATTCAGAGGACTACCAAGGTATTTCAGTGAAATGTGCTACCTAGTGTCAAAAAGCTAGGTCTGGATCGAAAGTCATGGGCCTCCAGCAGGACAGTGACACAAAACACATCCAAAAGTACAAAAGAAGGATTAAAAAGGAAAAAAAATGGACTGGTTTAAACTGGCCAGCAATGAATCCTGATCACAATCCAGTCGAGAACCTTTAGAAAGAGCTGAAGTCTGCCATTAGTAAAAGGAATCCTGGAAAAAATCGCAGTTGAAGAGTGGGAGAAACTACCAGTAGACAGATGTATGAAACTTATAGAAGGCTACAAGAAACATTTGAAGACTGTCATCACTGCCAAGGGTTGTTCCATTAATGGGGGGGGGGGGTGTTCTCAGAAACTACTCCATCTAAGTTGCAAAGACATCTGGGTTTATTTTTATACCTTTGAGCATACTATTAAAATATGATGACATATAGTTGGAATATTTCCAATTATTTCTCAAGATATTTTACACAACATACCTAAAATGTAAGTATGCCAATAATGTTGACCATGGCCAAGTAGGATAATATCTGTGATGTCATTGATAGAGCCTGAGTACTGGGGCAACTTCCTAGCCTCCTTGCAGAAGCACCGCAGCGTACATGCATGCCATTTCCCACCTACTACTGTTGCATAGGACTGCCTCAACGGTTGTGAGGAACAGCACAAAAGGTTTTTTGGTATGAATAAGTCTGCTACATTGGCATCAGTCCCCATAGCCCTGGGAGATGCACTGAATGATGGAGATGCATCAGCATAGAGATATCATTGATCCCATTTGACATTAAGCATTGATAGAGTTTGATTATTTTTGCCCAAAGAAGAGAGAGGATTTGTCCTTGGCTTCTTCAACATTGAGGATCTGAGACACTGAACACCAGAGAGAGACTATGGTGCATCGGTGACACACTGTTTGGAGTGCAATGTCATGAGCATCAAGGTAGCAGAGGATCTGATATTCTTGAAACAGCTTTGATGTGAGGTCTGCTTATCCACCACCCCCCCCCCCCCTTAGTACTGGAGGACCTATGCCAGTCTCCAAGGTGCCAGGGTCAGGTTCAGATCCAGTCTAGCAATACTCCCCAGCAGATTTCTACTTTAACTTCCCCACCTTTGTCGATGGCAGCCCTTGAGCATCTTTTGAAGATCTTTGAGGAGAGGATGGAAGTCTGCTTAGTGTGAGACAGCTGGATTGATTGCATCAGTGCTAGTGCATCAAGGCATTGAAGCGATCTTTGAGACTCATGCTCTTCCTGCTGGAGAGTCGTCATTATTGAGGCATTGAAGGACCTTGGCTGTGGTGATTGGCCCAGCCCAGTGTTCATCTCTAGTGCATCAGAAAGGTTGACTATTCACAGAGGCATTGGAGTCCAGATCCTTACCCTAAGAAGCATGGAGATCAGGCCAGGTAGTGACCCAGACATCTGAGTATTATTCGATCGGATTCAGAGGACTCATGGGATTCTGAGTATGACTCTAAGATACTCTTGGATGAGAAATCTCCAGGCTTTCCTTCAGATCTTTCCTCTCCTCATGAGAGATCACCTCCAGCAGACCTATCCATTGATTTTGTCAGGGAAATAGCTAATTCCTTTCCATTTAAATTAGAGACTGTGGAAGAGCTGACAGCTGAAAAATTGGAAATCCCTCAATTTCTTGATGCCACCCCCAACCTCCCACTTCCAAGGAGCTCTGATAATGAGAGTTCACAGAATCCTCAGTGATGTTCAGATGAAGATGTGGGAGACTGTCCTCTCTGTTCAACCAGTTAACAAGAAGGTCAACTCGGATTCAAGAAGCTTCAGTTGTTGCACCAGTCACTAGCTGTGATTGTCAGATCCACTCTCAAAAGGAACAGAAGTTCAAAGGCCCACTCTTCAGCACTCATGAGGAGAAAGGCTCGACTATGGAATGTTTTAGGAGAAAATTCTTTCAAAGCACCATGCTCATGTCTTGTATTGCATCATATCAGCTCTTCAAAGGCATTACTTTCGGAACATCATGTGCAAGTATACAAGAGTTTGCAGACTTTCTCTCCTTCCAGAGAAAGCCAAGAAACTTAATTCCCTAATGAACAAAGGAAAGAAGTGTGGAAAATAGATGGTCCAAGTGACATGATATTTTTAATATGGCATCGAGAACTTCCTCCATGAGTGTTGGCTCCCGGAGATTCTCATGGCTCCAGCCTCAGACTTGCAGTATGATGTCCAGGACAAGCTTGCTGATATGCTCTGTCACGGAGAGAATCTCTTCGGAGATGAGGTGCAGGAAGCTGCAGCTCTCATCAAGCTGTGCAGTGACGCTCTTAACACCCGCTCCAGGCCCACTTCCAATCTGTCCACCTTAAAATCTAGGAGCCATGGCTTAGGATGACCTATTCTCATAGATATAGGTATACTCCTGCCTCCAATGTCACGTAGATGAAACATGGTTCTGGTTCTTTCACCTCTTAGCGGAGGACCCAGAAATTCCAGCCAAATCCTTAGCTCAAACAGAGACAGATTTTGACTGCACCACAAGGACATTCCCAGTATCTGTTTTGGACAACCTGCCAGTAAGCTGCACTTTTATATACCAATGGTCCCTTATAACCTCCCGTAGTTGGGTTATCTCCAGGAACAAGCAGGAATTAGTCTTCACATATGGGTACGTCGGTACCGACGGAGCCTGCGCGGGAACGCTCCCCAGCTTCCCAAAAAGGAAAGCTTTGGGAGCATCCCACAGTGCCTGTGCGCTGCCTTCCCGCCTCTCCTAACCGCCTCTCCTCAGTTCTTCTTTGCCGCGGAGCCAGCAGGTCGAGTCCTGTCACCGCTGAAGAAGTTCTTTGTTTTATTTTATTTCTTTGGTCGCGTGTCTGCCTTCCCCGACTCCGGACCGGTACCGCCGGTCTTTTCTTTCTTTTCTTCAAAAAAAAAAAAAAAACTATATATATTTTCCCTCACTTAGTGTATTTTCTTCTTTGGGCCTTAGGCCTCACAAGAATTTTTCCTCATGGAAAAACCAGCCTCCGGGTTTAAGAAATGCACTAAGTGCAGCGGTACTATTTCTGTTACTGACACCCATGAATGGTGTCTTAAATGTTTGGGTCCTGAACACTCCATTTCGGATTGTCCGTCCTGCTCTTTGATGTCTAAACGGGGTTTACAGAACCGAGCAGCCAAGCTCCATGTGCTGTTTCCCTCTGATGCAGCTTCAGTAGCATCGACGTCTTCCAGGGCTGCTTCTTCCTCCCATGGATCTCAGGTAACCAAACATAAATCCAGCCGGTCCTCGAAGGGTAGATCACCCTCTAAGCATCGAGATGCCCCCGGGCTTGCCCTTGAGGATCCTGCACCGGCAAAACAACCCCGGCGGGAAGTTCTGGCTTCCAAAGCTCCACCTATGGGGTTACAGGTTGACATCGATGGCACGGCCTCGACCGATCACCTGTTAGAATGCTCTGGGGTTCCGGTGCAACCTTCCGGTACCGAATTCCAGGCATTCATGGCGTCGATGGATCAGAATGTTCTATCCATGCAGCAGGCTATCAATGCCTTTATTCAAGCTGCGACGCCGCTGATACCACAACAGACTCCGTTGTCGGTATCGGCTCCGGTACCGGCACCAGCGCCGGTACAGGTACCGACTGCATCGGCATCGACCAGGATACCGACTGCAGCGGTTCCCTGTCCAGGGCTGCTCATCGGTACCGAACCGGTACCGATGACGCCCGATGTCGATACCGCTCGATACGCATACCGAGCTTTAGAAGAGCACCCTGACAGGCGGTACTTTGATTCCTCTGATGATTCTGATACATCAGAGGAGTCTGCTGAAGTATCCATAGCCCTTCCTGAAGAGCCGCCTTCTCCAACAAGAAGAATGTCTCCTCCAGAGGACTTGTCCTTTCAAGACTTCATAAGAGAAGTAGCTAAAGGACTTTCTATTTCAGTAACCTCTGAATCAGAGCCTAGAGCAAAAAAATTAGATATTTTGGGTTATTCTAAGGCTCCTAAAGAGGCAGTCACCTTACCAATTCATGAGATTCTTTATGGACACATGATTGATTTATGGGAGACTCCTCTCACTATCTCTCCTCATTCTCGCAGATTGGACACTATGTATCGTGTCCCTCCTTGTCCTGGTTTCATAAAACACAGCTTCCTCACCATTCCATTGTGGTGCAGTCAGCTATGAAGAGGATAAAGAGTACAAAGAGACACTCTTCTGCTCCTCCAGGAAGAGAATGCAGGACCTTGGATGCTTTTGGTAGGAAAATCTTCCAAGCCAGTATGCTCATTGCCAGAATCAACTCCTATAGTCTTTAAATGGGTATGTTTCTAAAAGAAGTTGCAGATAAGCTGCACACTTTCCTCCCTTTTCTTCCAGAGGATAAAAGGGAAGAATTCCTCATTTGGCTTTAGCATACTCAAGACATTTCAAAGTTTTCCAACAGGGCAGCCTTTGACTCCTTTGAAGGTGCCAGCAGAGCTTCCGGCATTGCCATAGCTGCTCGCAGAATTGCTTGGCTCCAAGCTACTGATTTAGAACCCTGGGTCCAAGACGGCTTAGGAAATCTTCCCTGTACAGGTGAAAACCTGTTTGGCAAAGAATGGCAAATAAAAGCCACTCAAATGGATGCAGAAAATTCTGCTCTGGATAGACTTTCAAAGTCAACCTCCATTCCTGCCAAGAAAAAACCCTTCAAGAAGTCTTTTTTTCAAAAAGGGCAGATTCCCTTCTGCTTCTGGCCAACAATCCTCTACAGGTTGCTTTGCTACTAAGCGTCATCAACCTAAACAGGCCAGGCCTAAGTCTACAGGGGCTGCTGCAACTCAGCAGACCCACCCTCCTCAGGGTTTTTGACGATGCTAGAGAACTTAGCCTGTCTGGCTTTAAAACAGCCAGAGCCTCTCACCATTCCAGGAAGGTTAGCTCATTTTGCTCCCAGATAGGAGCAAATTACATCAGAGCAGTGGACCCTCTCCATCATAAGGGAGGGCTACAAACTTCATTTCTCAAACCTTCCTCTTTCAATTCTCCAACATCTCTTCTCGACCTTCTAGGTCAAGGGGTGGTTACCCTTCTTGCCCAAGGGGCAATAGAAGACGTACCTCTTCTTCAACAAGGGTCAGGGTTTTACTCCCCCTATTTTCTGATTCCAAAGAAAACAGGGAGGATACAGACCCATATTAGATCTCAGGGAATTGAACAAATTTCTATGCAAGGAGAAGTTCAAGATGCTTTGTCTGGGCACTCTCCTTCCATACCTTCAAAGTCAGGATTGGCTTTGTTCTCTAGATCTCAAGGATGCGTACACACATGTCCTCATCCATCCATCTCACAGAAGGTTCCTCCTCCGTTTTCTTTTCCAAGGAAAACATTACCAATACAGGGTGCTTCCTTTTGGTCTGGCCTCTGCTCCAAGAGTGTTCACAAAATGCATGGCAACAGTAGCTGCATTTCTTCGCACTCTGGGAATCTTTGTATTCCCATACCTGGACGACTGGCTCATCCGAGCTCCATCTCAGTCAGAGGCCCAGATTTCCCTTGACCGCACAAGACGCATTCTGCAGTATTTTGGTCTTGTGGTAAACCTTCCAAAGTCTCAGCTCACCCCTACTCAATCCCTAGAGTTCATAGGGGCCTGGTTGGATACTACCACTGCAAGGGCTTACCTTCCTCAGGCCCGTTGCCAACGTCTAGTGCAGTTAGCCTCCCAGATTCAGTCAAAGAACCACTTAACTGCCCGGGAGATGCTGCAACTGTTAGGCCACATGGCATCCACAGTGCATGTGGTACCCTATGCTCGCCTACACATGAGAGCAGCTCAATGGACTTTGTCCACCCAGTGGACTCAAGCATCAGGAGCTCTTTCAGACCAAATAGCAACCTCCAAACGTCTCTGTTGGTCTCTCCAATGGTGGATGTCCACCCAAAATCTGTTGCTGGGGTCCCCCTTCCAACAGTTGTTGCCCCAAGCAACCCTCACAACAGATGCCTCCCAAACAGGGTGGGGAGCCCATCTACAAGACCTCTCCACTCAGGGTACTTGGTCTCCACAGGAGACCTCTCTTCATATCAACCTCCTGGAGCTTCGAGCAGTTTTTCTAGCTCTCAAGGTCTTCCATACCCTGCTCAGCTACAAGACAGTCCTCATTCATACGGACAATCAAGTAGCCATGCTTTACATAAACAAGCAAGGAGGAACTGGCTCTCTGTCGCTTTGCAACGAAGCTTTAAGATTGTGGGCCTTCGCCAGAGAGCATCAAATCCATCTCCTGGCCGTATACCTCCCAGGGATTCAAAACTCTTGGGCAGACAGACTCAGTCGAGTTCTGCTCCCACACGAATGGTCCCTGCACACGGATCAGGTACTCAGAATCTTCCAAGAATGGGGAACCCCGGACATAGACCTCTTTGCAAGTCCGTGGAATGCCAAACTTCCCCGGTTCTGTTCCAGAATTCCGTGTCAGGGAGTTCAAGCCAAGGATGCCTTCCTCCTTCACTGGGGTCAAGGCTTCCTGTATGCCTTTCCACCCATTCCCTTGATTCCCAAGACTCTATTCAAACTCCAGAGGGATCAAGGATCTATGATCCTCATAGCTCCACGCTGGCCATGCCAAGTGTGGTACCCTCTACTTCTGCATCTCTCCCAAGCCCCCTCCCTGGACTTGGGAGCTACTCCAGACCTTCTGTCCCAGGAGGAGGGGACTTTGTGGCACCCAAACCCCAAGTCCCTTCACCTCAGAGCTTGGTTACTGAAGGCCTAGACCTTCAAGGCTGGAATCTTTCTCAACAAGTGAAGGATATCCTCCATGCTTCCAGAAAACCTTCCACTAGGCTTTCCTATGCTTTTAAATGGAAAAGATTTTCCATTTGGTGTACTGAAAAGGGTCTTGACCCCCTAGCACTACCTTTGAATTCTCTATTGGAATATCTCCTGCATCTTTCCTATGCAGGCCTTAAGACAAATTCAGTAAGGGTCCATTTGAGTGCTATTGCAGCATCCCTTAAGCCTATCAATGGACAACCTATTTCCTCTCATCCTCTTATTGCAAGATTCATGAGAGGCCTAACTTTAACTAAACCTCCCATTAGGCCTCCTCCGGTGGCATGGGATTTAATTCTGGTTCTTGGTCAGCTTATGAAGCCTCCTTTTGAACTCTTAGCCACCACCTCCTTGAAATTCCTTTCCTGGAAGGTTATTTTCCTCATTGCAGTCACCTCAGCTCGCCGCATCAGTGAGCTGCAGGCCTTAGTGGCTAATCCAACTTATACAAGGTTCCATCATGATAAGGTAGTCCTTAGGACCAATCCACACTTTATGCCTAAAGTGGTCTCACATTTTCATCTTAATCAAGAGGTAAATTTACCTGTCTTTTTTCCAGCTCCTCATGCATCAAGTGCAGAGAGGAATCTTCATACTCTGGATTGTAAAAGAGCTCTTTCCTTTTACTTAAAAAGGACACAGCAACATAGAAAGTCTTCCCAGCTCTTTGTTGCTTTTGATCCCTCTCATTTGAGACTTCCAGTCTCTAAAAGGACACTGTCCAATTGGATTGCTCAGTGTATTTCTTTCGCCTACCAGAGTAAGAACCTTTCTCTGGAGAGCCATGTCACAGCTCATAATGTGAGGGCCATGGCCACCTCTATGGCTCATCTAAATTCTGTGTCCATCGACCAGATCTGTCGAGCAGCCACTTGGGCCTCGGTTCATACCTTCACAGCCCATTACTGCTTGGACAAGGATTCCCGCCGGGATGCCTTGTTTGGTCAGGCTGTTCTCAAACACCTGTTCCATTCTTAATCAACTCCTACCCTCCTTCCCTGGATGGATGCCTGAGATCCATAGGAGGAGGTAGAACCCTTCCCAGGGTCTCATATCCTTGGGGATCTCCCAGGCATCTTTAGCTAGGGAGTCCCCCATATGTGAAGACTCATTCCTGCTTGTTCCTGGAGATAGCACAGTTACTTATCTGTAACAGGTGATCTCTGGCAACAGCAGGAATAAGTCTTCACAACCCACCCACCTCCCCTAGGAGTTGTATCTCTCTATCTGTCTTTCCTTTCCTCTCTCTCTCTCTCTTTTGTCTGAGCTTTAAAACTAGAACTTAGGAGAGGCGGTTATGAAAGGCGGGAAGGCAGCGCGCCGGCGCTGTGGGATGCTCACAAAAGCTTTCCTTTTTGGGAAGCTGGGTAGCGTTCCCGCGCAGGCTCCGTCGGTACCGACGTACCCATATGTGAAGACTTATTCCTGCTGTTCCCAGAGATCACCTTTTACAGGTAAGTAACTGTGCTTTATTGTCTGACTCAGATATAGATTGCATCTATCTGGCATCCTACCAAATTGCCCACCGAGAGCTGCTTGTATCCGTTCTCAGCATCAGAAATTCTCAAAAAGGAACTCTTCCCTTCTAGAGAGACCAATTATAGGTTATTTGTTAGCTTGATAATACCACTTTTTATAATTTATCAAAGCAGCTTACAATACAGATTTGAGCTAGAATAGTAGATAAAAGAAATTTAATGAGAGAGGATAGATAAAAACTGGTTAAAATGATGGGAAGAAAGGAAGAGAATTCTATTCCAGGTCCTCCCCATCTCATCCTAGACGTGGGAGAGCCGAACAAATATCTGGGGCAATTTCTCCAAATGGGTTAATTTTTGCACATAGCATGACAGTTATGAGCCACCTGCTATGGGAAGTTCAGAATGGTCTCCCTTGGCACACTTATTCCCTACCTCCAAAAAGGGGACAGGATGTGTACCCACACATTGCAGATACTTGCTGTTACTGGGATATATCTAAATTTATCATAGGGAAAAAGCACTACTAGTACGTCCTGCCCTTTGGTCTCACATCAGTACTTTGCCTTTGCACAGAATGCCTTGCAGTAGTCTCAGCATATCTACACAGACTAGGGGTGCATGTTTCCTTATCTGGATGACTGGTTGGTGAAGAGCATATCTCAGCAAGGAGATCAAAGGATATGCGTTCATAACTACTTGGGTGCTAGAGTTGCCAAGATTTGTCATAAATTATACCAAATCCAATTTAAGCTTGTCACCTTGACTGGAGTTCATTGGAGATCTGTTAGATACAGCTCAGGTGGAAACCTATCTTTCACAAAAATAAAAAATAATACCAGATTGATCACCATTGTGGAAGAGATTCAGATATCAACAGACATCAGCATGAAATATGTTGAGGATGTTGGGCCATACGTCCTCAAATGTAAACGCAACCCCCTTGTCGGGTCTCAAAATGAGACAGGCTCAGAGGATCTTGAGCATGCAATGGACACAGGCCACTCACAGACTCCGAGTCCTTTTATCTGTCACTGTTCTGCTTCGTGACTCCCTGTCATAGTGGAGGTCCATTCCATTCTGGAAATGAAATCCCTTTCCATATTCCTCCTTAACAATAAGAACTAAGCTGGACTGGGGAGCCCATGTAGATGGGTTCACATTCAGGGTTTATGGTCCTCCCAGGATAAACTTCACCAGATCATTTCCTGGAATTGAGAGTGATATTGAATATTCTAAGGGCTTTCAGAGATTGATTAGCCAACTGAATTATAATTATCTAAATAGGCAATCAAGTAGTCAGGTACTACATCAACAAGCAGGGCGGAAGAGAGTTGTGCCTCTTGTTTTGGGAAACAACTATGAAGTGAAACTATGCTATCTCTTGCAGGGTGACTGTCAGAACTACTTATCTGACTAGAGAAGACATTGTCCTTATGGACAAACTTGAGTTGTGTGCTCCAACCCCCCCCCCCCCCCCCCCCCCCCCCCCAATGAGTGGTCCCTGGACTGGGCAGTGGATCTGAGCATCTTTTGGGAGTGTGATCACCATCTCAATTGATCTGTTTGCCACCCCCCACAACCGGAAAGCATCTCACTTCTGTTCCAATATAGGGACACTTGGCAAACTAACCTCTGATGCCTTCCTCCTAAACTGGGGGAAAAGACTTCTGTATGTGTATCTTCCAACACTTCTCTCATAGCGAAAACAATCCTGAAACTCAGAATCTACCAGGGAACCAGGATATGCAAAGCACCTTACTGGCCTAGACAACTCTGTCAAAGATCAATTAGGCAGTTCTCCAACCCAAACCACACAGGATCGGGGAATATTGTTAATTCCCATCAAGTCCCCTGGCCCTGGTTGATGCTATCCTTTTTGAATCTGCCAAGTAGTGTTGCCATTGTCATTCTGGCTCCCAAGAAAGGGAGCACTAGAATGTCATACATTTTTAATTGGAAGAGGTTTACCATCAGTGACAGGCAATAGATTTTCACTTGTCCTATACAAAACTACTTGAATACCTTCTACATTTATCAGATTTAAGTCTAAAAACCAACTTGATAAGGATACACTTCAATGCAGTTGGAAGATAAATCTACCTCTGTATAGCCTTTAGCTCATTTCATGCAGGGCTTGCTCCTAATAAGGCCTCCCAACAAGCTTCCTTCAGTGTCATGGTACCTATCTGATGAATGCTCCTTTTTGAACTTCTAGAGATCTGTGAAGTGAAGTACCGGATCTTACATATAGTAACATAAAGTTGTGGTCAACTCTATTACCACCCTTGCATTTTAGGTATGTTTTGTACACAATATCTTGAGAAATAATTGGAAATATTCCAACTGTGTGTCGTCATAATATTTTAATAGTATGTTTTAAAGGTATACAACAAAAAAAAGATGTTTGTGCAACTTAGACAAAGTAATTGCTGAGAGAAAAAATACAAAATATGACCTGGACAGGTTTAATGGCACCCTTCACTAATATTTGGCTGCAAAATCCTTGACAGTGATAGCAGCCTCCAAATGTTTCTTGTAGCCATCGATACGTTTTGTACATCTACCTGCTGGTAGTTTCTTCCCCTCTTAACTGCAGTTTGTTCCAGCTCATAAATGTTTCCAGGATTTTCCTTTTACCACTGGCAGATTTCAGTTCTTTCCAAAGGTTCTCTGTTGGATTGAGATCAGGATTCATTTCTAGCCAGTTAAAAAGGGAAAAATTGACTTTTTAAACCAGGGGTCTCAAACTCCATTCCTGGAGGGCCACAAACCAGTCAGGTTTTCAGGGTATCCCTAACGAATATGCATGAGATATATCTGCATGCACTGCACCCCTTGTATGCAAATATATCTCATGCATATTCATTAGGGATACACTGAAAACCTGACTGGTTTGCGGCCCTCCAGGACTGGAGTTTGAGACCCCTGTTTTAAACCATTCTTTTGTAATTTTGGATGTATGGTGGTCATGGCCTGCTGGAGGACCCATGACCTTCGACCTAGACCTAGCTTTCTGACCCTAGATAGCACTTTTCACTCCAGAATACCTCTGACGTCATGATTCTTTTAATACGTTCCAGGGCTTCATTCCTGAGGCAGCAAAACAGCCCCACAATATTATGGAACCTCTACCCATATTTAACTGTAGGAAGGGTATTTTTCTTATAGGCTTCATTTCTTCCCCTGTAAATGTATCGCTGGTCTGCATTGCCAAAGAGCTCAAGTTGGGTTTCATCTGTCCAAAGAACATTTTCCCAGAAGGATTGTGGTTTCTCATGGTGAATTTGGGCAAAGATCAGGCATGCCTTTTTATGTCCATCTTTGAGCAGTGGGGTTCTCCTTAGCCCTCGCCCATGAAGTCCTCCTTGTTTAGTGCATGGCGTATTATTCATTTTGAAACCACCACTCGAGATTGCTCCAGGTCAGCCTTAAGCTCTTTGGATGTTGTATGTGATGTTTTTCCACCAGTTCGCACTAACCTTTAAAGACTTCTTGGATTAATTTTCCTCTTCCTACCATATGGGAGGTTCTTGCTGGTTCCACGAGCAGAAAACGTCTCTTATTTGCATTTTAACATAATACATTCAGGCATAAACACGAATGAGCAGAAACTTGGTACAAAGCAACAGTCGCCAAAGAAAAATACAAAAAGGTATTTAAAATTACCAAACATTAGTCCCACAATCAAGGAATTACGGAAGGCCCTAGGAAATTATAAAAAGAAACAAATAGACCCTTAACAGAGCATACATACAATCATAGTGGAGCAAGACTTAGTATCAGGCTGGAGGAGATGCAACAGTAACACTGTGTAGGTTCCTAGCAACGAGAAATTCCAGCAATTGTCGAGGGTCAAAAAACAGAAGCATCAACTTCAAAACGTCCCACCTAGGGATAGAACCCTGCATTTATACTCCAGAAACTCTCCTCCTAAGCTGGGGAATCCTAACTAAATCAGGGAAAATGCATCTGCTTAATTTCCCTAGGTTCCCCTGTTTTATCACCTCAGGAGATAGTTTGCAAATACGTCAGGGAGGTCCTGAAGATCTCCCAGAGCGAAATTGCACGTTTGACCAGGATTCATTATTTGACAGTTGGGACTGCCGGCTGCAGTGGTGCCCCTGAGAGCTCTTCTTGGGGGGTAGGGTAAGTTGTCTAGCCTCCTCGAGAGCTCTCAGGAGGCGAGTTCCAGCCCGTTCCACTGGCCTGTTAACTTTGGCTTTAGAGTCAGATAAATCCTTAATTTCTCCAGTAACAAGCAAGACATCAGTCATCACATATGGGCAATTTCGGCGCCAACGGTGCCTGTGCAATAGCTTCTCCCCAGCTTTCAAAGGACTGAACTGTCCTATACCCGCTTCAAAGCCCTCCTCAAAACCCACCTTTTCTGTTCAGGCTTTCGATCTTCCTCCCTCTGCTGATGGTGCCTCATCCCCTAGTCGTGGCCCTCCATCCTCCATGATTCCTTCCTGTTTCCCTCTCCTCCCTTCCCTTCTCCCCCTCCTCTTCCCCGCGCTCCCCGTACCTCTCTGGGCCTTTGCTGTCCCTCTATCCTATCTAACTGTCTCTCTCGGTCCTATCGATATTTCGTATTTTTGGCGTTCTTCTCCGTCTTTCTTTGTTCAGCAAGCTGACATTTTTGTATTGTACACCTTCCTGATGCTTCGGCCTGGGCGGTTTATTAAGTGTTTGAATAAAGATAAAGGGAGATGCACCATGCATGCATTGATCCCCTTCCTGCACAAGGGTGCCATCTGGCCTCAGTTTCCTTTTTTTTTTTTCCACGGAGCCCATTGGGGGTGGTCTATTTTTTCTCTTGAATTTCTCCTTTTCTCCGATCACATACCGGTTCCCTTTTCTGCCCCCAAGCTTGCTGGCCTTACGGAATTGCAGGAGGTCCTTTGTTGCTCTTATGTCATTGGGAAGTGAGTTCCACAATATTGGTGCAATGTAAGAGAAGGCTAGGGAACTAGTACAGTGGTTTGTGTTGCTGATAGGAGAGGGGATTTTGTAGGTGTTTTGGTGAGTTAGGTGTTGTGAGGAGGGCTGATAGTTGGGTTGTGGCAATGTTTTAGGGTGCTTAAATATGATCATTATGTATTTTATATTTTTATTCTAGAGGTGGATTGGTAACCAAGTTGGAGGTCATCAGAGTATGGGGGTGAGTGTGTTCAACTCAACTCGCCTTGTTTTTTGGTTTGCTATGCGTGCAGCACAGGTTTTGTGCTTTTTAGGTTTTTTGGGGGGGAGCTGGTGGGTATTGTTTTGTTTTTTGGGAAGTCCTTTTTATGTCCGATGCTATTACAGTAATTGTGATGTGTGATGTTTATTATTAGAGAATTGTAAGACCAAAAAGATTCTGAAATCATGCAGGGTCAATCTAAGAGTGAGTGTCTGAGCCGTTGGATTGTAAGTTCTTAATTTGAAGTAACCGTAAAACCTCTAATAGACCGCCACCTCTAATAGACCGCCACTCCGTCGGAGAGGTTGAAAAATAGAGCGCCACCCTCTAATAAGCGCCCCACTCTAATAGACCTGCCAGCTATCTCACCTTGGTGTAAATTTACTGCATTTAACATTCATGTGTAAAAGAAAAAACGGGGAGCTAAGAAGTTTTTCTCATGGGAGAGTTCTTTCTTCTTTGTTGGGGGGGGGGGGCTTTGTTCGAGTAAACGCTAAAATAATTTGTAGTTTATGAATGTTACTGTAGACGTCTTGTTAGCGCCTTTTTCTGCCGGCACTAGTTTTCATGGTTTGTTTTTCTATCTAACCGTACTATGCTGTAAGTGTGGGCGCAATGTAAAAGCAGTGCTCACTGCGCAACGTTCTAGTATTTGATTTGGCGTTGTCAAACAAGTGATTGTGTTCACAGACCCTGCATTTTCTTTCATGGCCACATTACAATAGTCGAAAACTGTAGTGTAAAAGTTTGTTCCCATACTTAAAATTTTGGGGCGCCAGATAGTTTGGAAAAAATAACCCCGCCACCCTCTATTTGGAATGTCCACCAAGTCTAATAGACCACACACCTTGGCAGAGGGTTTAAAAATATCGGGTCCCATGGCGGTCAATTTAATATGTTTTAAAACGGTATATACTTTCTGTAACCTGCTTTTATGTGTTGGTCAATGCATAAGGAAGTTTTATCTAGACCTATGCCTAACTATTTCCTGTAATGAGTATTTTATATTGGGGGAGTGAGGGGGGTGAAGTTTTGGGTTTCTTTGAGATAGAGAGGATTACTTCGGTGTTTTTGTTTTAGAGATTGATTTTGAGGTTGTGAGTGTCAAGCCATTCTGTAATTTTAGGTCATGCATGCTGTTTATTTGGTAGAAGATCCAGGTTTGTAGTGTCCTATTGTATGGTACATCATTATGTCCTCCCCGCAGTAGAGATGAAAGTTAAATAAGTGTGATTTAAATTGAAAATGTTGCAAATTGGCTGAATGTAAATATTTGGAAAAAGACAATATGTGCCGGATTATGTAATGCGCCTTGGGAGATTCCCTGTTTCTGTGAGAAAAGACTGAAGGATGAGTTTTTGGCCTATTTTTAAACCTGCAGGCGTTCTGTTTTGTAACGATAAGATGTAAACCATTGTAATGACATGTTCCTTGCAGTCCAATTTTGTTTTAGCCTGTCTATTAGGACGATGTGGTTTATGCTGTCAAATGCGTGCTTGGCTGAGCTGTCAATATCAAAATTAGTATAAAAGCCTGGTTTTAACACTAGAGTCTAGGCCACTTCTCAGTTTTGTCTAGCCATGTTTAGCATAAGGGTCTCAACACTATGTTGCGGTCCTAAAATCCTTGTTGATTCTCATCCACTGGTGCATTTAGTTCAATGAAATCTTTTTGAATTTGCAGTTGTACAAACGTTTCTATCACCGTTCATTATGGCATGGCAAGCTTGATATTGGTCGATAATAATTGGGTAGATTTTTTGTCAGAGGCTGAAGCTTTTAGTATGGGACGGATTGTAGCCTGTTTAATGCAGGTGGCATGTATCCTTGTTTCACTTGAGGAATTTTACTAACTATATCACAGATGGTTGGGTGTGAAACACAGCCTTTAGTGTTGCTTTTTTCAAACCATCTGACTGGGCAGGGCTCCACTGGGAGAGGGGTTGTGGTGTTTATATTAGTTATTATATTTTTGCGATGTTTATTTTCTATAATATAATTGTTGGACCATGCTGCCATTTGGTTATGTGGATTTGACTTTTGTGGTCTGGGGGGCTACATGGGACCATAGTATTCTCATTGTGGGTTTGTGG
>CM066031.1:844828488-845167934 GCA_033557465.1 Ichthyophis bannanicus
TGTTCTCCCCGTTTTCTGTCTTGGAAAACACTGTTCTTGATAGCCCTCACTTCCGCTAGACGCGTAAGTGAATTGCAGGCCCTCGTGTCTGATCCCCCTTACACTCGGTTCTACAAAAATAGGGTAGTCCTTCGGACTCACCCAAAATTTCTTCCTAAAGTGGTCTCCCCTTTTCACATCAATCAGGAGGTGGTACTTCCGACCTTCTTTCCCAGACCACACTCCAGCCGAGCTGAAACGGTCCTCCATACCCTGGACTGTAGAAGGGCTTTGAACTTCTACCTTGACCGTACGCGGGAGCACCGTAAAGCTGCTCAGCTTTTTGTGTCTTTTGACCCCAATAAATTGGGGCTCCCGGTCTCCAAGCGTACTCTGTCCATCTGGGTTGCGGACTGTATCTCTTGGGCTTATGGGGCAGCCGGAGTCTCCTTAGAAAGTCGAGTCACGGCTCATTGCGTTCGGGCAAAGGCTACGTCAGTGGCTTACCTCCGCTCTGTTCCGCTGGCAGACATCTGCCGGGCCGCTACTTGGTCTTCGAGCCAGACTTTTGCGGTCCATTACTGTCTCGAGAGGGAGTCCCGCAGGGACAGTGCTTTCGGACAGGCAGTCCTCCGTAATCTCTTTGAGGTCTGAGCAACTCCTACCCTCCATCCCGGATGTGGGCTACCGGTGGGTGATAATTCAGCGAAGATTCTTTCCTTCTGTGCTGCTGAGCTAGAGGGAGCTCATTTTTGTGCTTAGGGTCTCCGGTAGCCTTGAGCTTGGAAGTCCCATAAGTGAGGACTGACTTCCTGCTTGGTCCTGGAGAAAGCGTAGTTACTCACCTGTAACAGGTGTTCTCCAGGAGCAGCAGGAATCAGTCCTCACTACCCTCCCTCCTCCCCTTGGAGTTGCAATCGTCTGCTTATGTTCTTTTTGCAAATTTTTATGCTGTCTTTTTTAGCTATGTCATCTGACTGGCTAAGATGGCACCCTCGGGCGGGAAGACGACCGCGCATGCGCGCTGCAATTCCCAAAGGCTTTCTTTGAAAGCTGGGGAAAATTGCTCCGCGAGGGCTCCGTCGGCGCCGACGTCACCCATAAGTGAGGACTGATTCCTGCTGCTCCTGGAGAACACCTGTTACAGGTGAGTAACTACGCTTTATTAGAAAAAGTACAGAGAAGAGCCACCAAATCGGTGAAGGGGATGGAAGGCTACTCCTATGAAGAGAGGCTAAAAAGGTTAGGGCTCTTTAACCTGGAAAAGAGACGGCTGAGGGGAGATATGATAGAGGTCTATAAATTAATGAATGGAGTGGAACGGATAAACGTGGATCAATTGTTTACGCTATCAGAATATAGAAGGACTAGGGGACATGTAATGAAGCTACAGGGTAAACTATTTAAGACAAATAAGAGAAAATATTTCTTCACTCAACGTGTAATCAAACTCTGGAATCTGTTACCGGAGGATGTAGTAAGGGCTGTTAGTATAGCTGGGTTTAAAAAAGGTTTGGACAAGTTCCTGGAGGAAAAGTCCATAAACCACTATTAAAAAGGGACCCAGGATATCAATGCTTGACCTAGTACAAGCACTGCAGAACCTGTGTCTTTTGGGGAAACTGCTAGGTACGTATGACCTAGATTGGCCACTGTTGGAAACAGGATACTGGGCTTGATGGACCTCGGTCTGACCCAGTATGGCATTTCTTATGTTCTTATGGACCCTGAAGGTATCAAGGTGCATCAACACCGTTCATACAGGCATCGACATAGTTGATACTCACTGGTGTCAGACTTGGATATGTCTGATTTCAACCACCGCTCCTTTGATTCCATGGACCTCCATGACATCCCCTCTGAACCCTCGCCTCCAACTATCAACATTCACAGAAAATCTTCTCCTGAAAACATGTCTTTTCAGGAATTTATCTGATACATGACGGCAGAGCTATCGATTCCAGCTGCATCGGAACCGGAACCGAGGGCGGAAGAGCTGGAAATACTCCAGTATCCTACAGCCCTGAAGGAGGCCGCGATACTCCCAGTGCATCACATCCTCCACAACTTGATGCTCCAGGTGTGGGAGACCCCTCTCACGATATCCCCAATTAGCTGTCAGCTTGATACCATGTACAAGGTACTGGAGTGTCCTGGTTTTCAAAAACCACAACTTCCACACAATGTTATGGTGGTTGAATCTGTGATGCGTCGCATTAAAAGTGGAAAAAACACTCTTCCATATCTCCGGGAAGAGAATCCAGGAATCTTGATTCCTTTGCCCGCCGATCCTTTCAAGTGTCGATGCTAGCCAGCAGAATTAACTCTTACATTCTCTATATGGGAATGTTCCTCAAAGACCTTATGGACTAGGAGGGTTTCCTTCCATTCCTTCCTGAGGAAAATAGACCACCTTTTCCAGCTGTACTTGCACGTAGCCAAAATGTGTGTAAATTTTTGAATAGGGCAGCATTTGATGCTTTTGAATCCACTAGTAGAGCCTCATCTATTGCCATCGGTGCACGCAGGTTAGCTTGGCTCCAAGCATCAGACCTGGAGCAATGTGTCCAAGACAAGCTTGGCAATATCCTCTTTACAGGAGAGAACCTCTTCGGTAAGAATTGGAGAAGGCTGGAGAGCTGGAAACATGACACAACGCTGAAACAGTTCTCAAGAAAGACTGCTAACCAAACAAAGAAGGCGGCAGCAGCAGCAAAAAGGCCCTTCTACCCAAGGAAGAGGAGATTCTACCCCTCCTATTCGCAGCTGGCTTATCTGCCCCATCAGAAACAACAGGATCCTAAACAAGTAAAAAAGCCCAGGATAGCTAAGCCACAGCCTGCCGCCCAGGCACCGGCAGCACCGTTTTTGACTCCTATCTAGGGAGCGCAGCCAGTCCTGTTTCTATACATTCAGGAGCCCACCACTATTCCAGGGAAACTGCCATTTTTTACATCGATGGCACTCCATCAACACAGAACAATAGACCCTATCCATAGTTCAGAAGGGTTACCAGCTAAATTTTCAGATACTTCCCCCTCACCACTTCAGGGGGGATTTCCCCACCCAACCTCCCCTCAACACCCTACTAAAAAAGGAGGCCAACAATCTCCTTTCTCAAGGAGCCATAGAAGCAGTTCCTCAAAACCAACTGCTAAAAGGCTTTTACTCCCCCTACTTCCTCATTCCAATGAAATCAGGGGGATACAGGCCCATTCTTGACCTCAGAGAGCTAAACAAGTTCCTCATCAAGGAGAAATTCAAAATGATCTCTGGACAACCACCTTCCCTACCTACAGGAACATAACTGGCTCTGTTCCCTAGACCTCAAAGAGGCCTGCACTCACATTCTGATTCAACCAGACTACAGGCAGTATCTTTGCTTCACCTGTCAGGGCAACCATTATCAATATAGGTTCCTTCCCTTTGGCTTTGCATCTGCACCAAGAGTCTTCACAAAGTGCATGGCCGTAGTGGCAGCATATCTTCGAAACAACAAAGTCCAATTTGATTTCCCTATTTTGATGGCATTGGGGAAAGCACCTGGTGCCATCAAAATACTGTCGGAGGCACATGTTAGAGGTTTAGGTCACCTCAGGCCCTGCAGTAAAAATATTGGCTCTATGACTGGTTGCAAAATCCTTTACGCCTGTCTCTGCATCAGGTGTAGTCAAGATTTGCATACCAGATTATTTGCAGCTCATTTTCCTTCAACTTAAAAACGTTTAAATACGTTTAAATACTCATGGCGTTAATTGGATGCTAGTTTTTCCATTAGTGTTTACAACCGCGTCTGTCTGTTTTCTGCATTTGAGTTAGCTACAAAGTGCTTAAAGTGTGCTTAAACATGGCGTTATCAGTGCTTAAAGGCCGCACTAGCTTTCTGCATTGGCTTGTTAGTTTACATTTGGCCCAGGAAGTCAAGCCAGGAGTCAAGATTTCCTTGCAACATTGGCATCCACAAAAATAAAACTGCTATTAACATTATGCATAGCACTATGAATCTCAAAGGTATGTTTAAGAACATAAGAAATGACTTACTGGGTCAGACCAAGGTCCATCAAGTCCAGTATCCCGTTTTCAACAAAGGCCAATCTAGGCCACAAGTACCTGTCAGATTTCCAAAGAGGTACATAGGTTCTACAATGCATGTATTGGGGCATGCTATAGATTTCCCGGGTCCTCTTTAGTAATTTCTTTTATGGACCTTTTCCTCCAGGAACTTGTCTAAACCTTTTTTTAAACCCAGCTACACCGGAGCTTTTAACATATCCTCTAGTAACGAATTCTAGAGTTTTATCATGGGTTGAGTAAAAAAATATATATTTTCTCTTAATAGCCATAGCAGAATCCCCCACCCCCATCCCGCCTCCCCCAGTGGATTTCCCTGATCCTCTTTAATAATGGTTTATGGACTTTTCCTTCAGGAACTTGTTCCAACCTTTTTTAAACCCAGCTACACTAACAACGTTTACTACATCCACCGGTAACGAAGTCCAGAGTTTGATTACGCGTTGAGTGAAAAAATATTTTTTATTAGTCCTAAATGAGCTACATTGAGTGTCCCCTATTCTTTCTGCTTTTTGAAGGAGTAAACAACTGATATACATTTACTTGTTCCACTCCATTCATTATTTTATTGACCTCTATCATATCTCCCCTCAGCTGTCTCTTTTCCAGGTTGAAGAGCCATAACTTTTTCAGCCTCTCCTCATAGGGGTATCCTTCCATCCCCTTTACCATTTTGGTGGCTCTTCTCTGTACCTTTTGTAATTTAGCTATATTCTTTCTAAGATATGGCGACCAGAATTGCACACAATATTCAAAGTGCGGTTGCAGATTGTGAGCCCTTCGGGGACAAGGGAAATATATACCTTACCTGAATGTGCACTGCTTTGACCCGGTGAAAATTGGTGTATAAGCATTGCTAGCTAAATAAACAATGGAATGATAGAGGTATCATAATATCCTTGGTTTTGTTCTCCATTCCTTTCCTTATGATTCCTAGCATTCTATTTGCTTTCTTGGCTGCTGCTGCCCACTGGGCAGAGGGTTTCAATGTATTATCCACAATGATGCCTAAATTCCTTTTGTGGGTGGTGGTTCATAATGTGGAGCCTTGTATCGTGTAACTATAGTTTGGGTGGTTCTTCCCTAAGTGCATAACTTTACACTTGTGCTCTGAAACAAATATTAACTCTTCCAATATACCAGGGTCTGCATTCAGTTGTCCGTTTGGTAAAACCCCCTCATCTATTTATTCCACCCCATATAGATTGGAATCAAAATACAAAATCCTGCCAGCTCCAGGGCATCAAACTACACATTTACCTCATCAGTCTGTGGTTTCAGAGGCAGCAATCAAGCAAAACAGACTGACAAGACCCCTTACACAAGTCCTACCAAGGAATGGCTACAAAAGTTTAGATCACATAGGTAAAAAAAAAGTATCCAAGAGTGCAGTGTTTGCCAAAAAGATTGTGGCTGAGCAGCTCCAAATTCTGCACTATTATCATGAGCTATTAAGTAAACTAGAAGCATACTAGGATTTCCTACATGAACCTGCTTGTCACCTTATATGCACAAATTATGACACTTATGAATCTATATCTAGGGTGAGAGCGCCAACCATTAGAGCATGACTGAAAACCTCCAGTCTTAGAGAAGACTTCCATGACATGATAGCAGATATTCGATGTTTAAGAGATGGCCTTTTCTGCTTCAAAGTTAAGGAAAGAGTATCCCAGATAAAGGATGACAACTCTATGACGAAGGAACTTTGGACAATGGCAGACGCTTCCTCGTATTACTGAAAAAGCCAGACACACTATTACTGGAGACCTTACCAATATTTTCAGCAGTTCTACCCGTGTTGAGCAACTGAAAGAGCATAAATAGCAAATCACTGTCGGGCTCTTTTTCAAAGCCAAATCTGCAATTTTGACTATCCGCTAATAGGGGGTAGAGTCAGATATTCTTGACAGAAAATTACCACTGATCGTTGGTTTCTATCAATAGTCACGCAGTGGTACAGAATAAATTTCCTGACCAACCCTACCCCCCAGCAATCCGTGTTTGGTTTTGATCTCCCCAGAACACAAATGCCTTTTGTAACGGGAAATTCAAACTCTCCTGTGCAACGACTCCATTGTTAGTACTAGCTCTTCAAAGAGGTCAGGGATTTTATTCAAGATTCTTCCTCATTCTGAAGAAAACAGGTTGGCTTCACCCGATTCTGGTTCTCCGGAAGCTCAATCTTCATATAAAATATGAAAAGTTCAAGATGAACTCTCTAGCAACTATACTGCCTATGTTAGATCGCAACGATTGGTTGACCTCCCTGGATCTAATGGATGCATATTCCTTTTGTAACACCACAATCAAAAATTGTTCTCATCACGAACACTTCTACCACTGGTTGGGAAGCACATCTGCCCCATATATCGATTCAAGGCAGATGGCCTCTTATTGAATATCAGCATCACATCAGTCTGTTAGAACTGCAAGCTATCTACAATGTTAGTCATGCCTTCAAATCCTCGTTAAAAAAAGAAGGTAGTTATTTTAAGAACAGACAACCAAATCATCATGTTTTGCATAAACAAGGGGGGTTTTAGATCTCTCACTCTTTGTCTGGAGGTGTTGAAGATCTGGCATCTAGCATCCAACCTACAAATAGCTCTTCAAGCAGTTTACCTTCCTGGTCAAGGAAATCAACTAGTAGACTCTCAGCAGACAGCTCAACCCACACAAATGGCCCATAGATGAGAATGTCTTAGCCTATTACCTCTTCCAGTTATGGGGCATGCCTTACATAGATCTGTTTGCTACACAAAACAGTGCCAAGTTTGTGAATTCTTCTGTTCCATCTGACCGAACCTTCAAAGAATACCACACAATGTTTTTGTCATTCCATGGAATGGAAGGCCTTCCATATGCTTTTCCTAATTTTCTACTCATCCAGAGTGTGTTGCAAATAATTCTGCCCAACTGGCCCAGACATATCTGGTTGCCCAGAATTCTCGTCCTGTGCGCAGAACCTCCAGTACCACTAAACAACCATTCTTCACTGCTTATTCAGAAAGGTGGTTTGATCCTTCCTAAAACAGCCTAGTTCTGATGACCTGGAGATTTAATGGAAATTGCTGAATAGCATACCACCACCTCAGGGGGATATGAAGTATTATCATGGCCTCAAGGCATCCATTGATGATAAAATCTTTCCATGCCAAATGGAATGCTTTGTACAATGGGCTGCAAAGCATGGGCAGAACCCTGTCACTTATTCCACGGGGGAGGTCCTCGCTTACCTTCTTCATTTCTCCAACTTTGGTCTTAGTGAGAATTCACCTAGCGACAGTCATCGCGTACCATGATCAAGTGGAAGGAAATTCCCCCTCCAAACATCTTTTATTATCCAGGTTCTTGAAAGGCCATATGAACTCATGGTCTCCCCTGAGACCTCCAACACCAGCATGGGACCTCAGTATAGTTATGGCTCAGTTCATGAGTACTCCCTTTGAACATCTGGGACTAGCAGCATTGAAGCACCTCGCATGGAAAATCATTTTCCTAATAGTGATTACAACCGTTAGAAGAATTAGTGAGTTTCAAGCATTTGTTCATTACTCTACTTATACTCGGTTTCTCCACAATCAGGTCCTCCTTTGGACACACCCCAAATTCCTACCAAAAGTAGTCTCAGGCTTTTATGTAAATTAAAGAATAGTCTTACCCACTTTCTTTCCCAAAGCTAAATTGGGAACTGTGGAATCCTTTCTTTATACCTTGGACTATAGACGCGCTTTACTTTACTACCTCCAGGATACTGTAGTGATGAAAGCTCCCAGGAAGACATGGAAGTGGAAGAAAATCCTAGTTTCCCCTTTGAAATGAATGACAGTTCACTTGTGCATAAGACTTGCAAGCCAGATCAGAAAAAAAAATAGCTCCCTGCTAAGGTCAGGCCACACCCTAGCTCAGGGGTGGAGACAAGCTTGCCTGATGATTGGTCGCACAGGTGCAGAGAACAGGGAGTGCCTAGCAGCCAACGATAATTAAAACCACGAGCAGAGCAGAAAGAGGAAAGGAGGAAGGCAAAGGACAACAGAGAGCAAGGCTGAGCATAGCTGGAGGAGAAAGAAAGAAGAAAACTCCCAGGAAAGCAGCTACCTAAGAGGGCCTGGAGAAGGACATAAGGAGGCTGAATTTCAGAGCCTGGAGGATGCCAGGAAGAAAGAAATCAGCGTTTGTCTGAGGAACCATCCCAAGGTAAAGCCAGCAGTTTCAGAGCTGAGAAATCAACAGAGAAACAGTTTGCTATTGCTAAGGCCCAGGAAGCAGAGCCCTCACCGTCTACTGCTAAGAGGTGGGTGGAAAGTTTTACGTATGGGAAAAGCCATAGCCCTAATAAAAGCAGAACAGCTGAGTATTCAAAGCTAGAAGCACTGAGAGAGTTGTCTGCTGAGGGAAAAGTTCACTCCCCTAATACAACTGTGCCTTTACAAGCTGAATTGCTGTGGAATCAGTTCCAGGAATTTCTAAAGGAGAGAAAGTCTGGGAGAGTTTGTAACTTTGATAGAGATACCATATATCCTGATGCCATAGAAGGAATGCAAATAGATTCCTGTTTGCCAAGCTCTGAGTGTGAACCTGTACCAATGGATTGCTCATTGTGTTTAAAAGAAGAGTCTGCATTATTGAACTGAGCTGAGAGACTGTGAAGCAATATAGAGAATAAGTGCAATACCTGCTTAGAAATTAAGGAAAGCTAATAATGTGTCTTACTAAGCTTAATTGCCTTCTGAAGCTAAGAAGCAGTGCTTAGAAGAAGTTTGCTTTGAGAAAAGAAAATCACAGCTGTTGCAAGTTTATCTGTATTTCTGTTGAATGACCACACGAGGTAGTCCTCTGTATAAGCTTGTGGGAATAAGAACAGCTGAACACTGAAAAGAGGTTTTTGTTAGGTCACTCTCTGTTACCTGATTTATCTTTTATGTTGGAGAAGCATCCTTTTGCCTTGTTTGTGTATTGAGCTTAAATGCCCTGGAAATCACCACAAAATAAATTTTCTTGCTGCCTTGAACCGCCGAGACTCAACTACAATTTGTCCTTAAAGAATAAACTAACTACAAGTCCCAGCATACCTCTGGTGACAACAAGGGAAGCTTTATTCAAAAGTGAACAACATAAGGCTGTATCTCCAGGAACAAGCAGGAATGAGTCTTCACATATGGGTACGTCGGTACCGACGGAGCCTGCGTGGGAACGCTCCCCAGCTTCCCAAAAAGGAAAGCTTTTGGGAGCATCACACAGCACCTGCGCGCTGCCTTCCCGCCTTTCCTAACCATCTCTCCTCAGTTCTTCTTTGCCACGGAGCCAGCAGGTCGAGCCCTGTCACCGCTGAAGAAGTTCTTTATTTTATTTTATTTCTTTGGTCGCGTGTCTGCCTTCCCCGACTCTGGACCGGTACCGCCGGTCTTTTTTTCTCTCTTTCTTTCCCAAAAAAAAAAAAAATATATTTTTTTTTCTTCACTTAGTGTATTTTTCCTCTTGAGCCTCAGGGCCTACAAGAAAATTTCCCTCATGGAAAAACCAGCCTCCGGGTTCAAAAAGTGTAGCGGTACTGTTTCCGTTACAGATACCCATGAATGGTGTCTTAAATGTTTGGGTCCTGAACACTCCATTCCGGATTGTCCGTCCTGCTCTCTAATGTCTAAACGGGGTTTACAGAACCGAGCAGCTAAGCTCCATGTGCTGTTTCCCGCTGATGCAGCGTCAGTAGCATCGACATCTTCCAGGTCTTCTTCTCCTGATGGATCTCAGGTAACCAAACATGTACCTAGCAGGTCCTCGAAGGGTAGATCTCCCTCTAAGCATCGAGATGCCTCCGTGCTTGCCCTCGAGGATCCTGCACCAGCAAAACAACCCCGGCGGGAAGCTCTGGCTTCCAAAGCTCCTCCTATGGGGTTACAGGTTGACATCGATGGCACGGCCTCGACCGATCACCTGTTAGAATGCTCTGGGGTACCGGCACAGTCTCCCGGTACCGACTTCCAGGCATTCATGGCATCGATAGATCACAATGTTCTGTCCATGCAGCAGGCTATTACGGCCTTCATTCAAGCTGCGACGCCGCTGGTACCGAAACAAACTCCATTGTCGGTATCGGCTCCGGTACCGGCACCAGCGCCGATACCGGTACCGACTGCATCGACGTCGACCAGGATACCGGCTGCAGCGGTTCCTTGTCCAGGGCTGCTTACCGGTACCGATCCGGTACCGGGGACGCCCGATGTCGATACTGCTCGATACGCGTATCGAGCGTTGGAAGAGCACCCTGACAGGCGATACTTCGATTCCTCTGATGATTCTGATACATCAGACAAGTCTCCTGAAGTATCCATAGCCCTTCCTGAAGAGCCGCCTTCTCCAATAAGAAGAATGTCTCCTCCAGAGGACTTGTCCTTTCAAGACTTCATAAGAGAAGTAGCTAAAGGACTTTCTATTTCAGTAACTTCTGAATCAGAGCCTAGAGCTAAAAATTTGGATATTTTAGGCTATTCTAGGGCTCCTAAAGAGGTAGTCACCTTAACAATTCATGAGATTCTTTATGAACACATGATTGATCTATGGGAGACTCCTCTCACTTTCTCTCCTCATTCTCGCAGATTGGACACTATGTATCGTGTCCCTTCTTGTCCTGGATTTCAGAAAACTCAGCTTCCTCACCATTCCATTGTGGTGCAGTCAGCTATGAAGAGGATAAAGAGTACAAAGAGACACTCTTCTGCTCTTCCAGGAAGAGAATGCAGGACCTTGGATGCTGTTGGTAGGAAAATCTTCCAAGCCAGTATGCTTATTGCCAGAATCAACTCATATAGCCTTTACATGGGTATGTTTCTAAAAGAAGTTGCACAAAAACTGCACACTTTCCTCCCTTTTCTTCCAGAGGATAAAAGGGAGGAATTCCTCATTTGGCTTAAGCATACTCAAGACATTTCAAAGTTTTCCAACAGGGCAGCTTTAGACTCCTTTGAAGGTGCCAGCAGAGCCTCAGGCATTGCCATAGCTGCTCGCAGAATTGCTTGGCTCCAGGCTTCTGATTTAGAACCCTGGGTTCAAGATGGCTTAGAAAATCTTCCCTGTACAGGTGAAAACCTATTTGGCAAAGAGTGGCAAATAAAAGCCACTCAAATGGATGCAGAAAACTCTGCTCTGGATAGACTTTCAAAGTCAACCTCCATTCCTGCCAAGAAAAAGCCTTTTAAAAAGTCTTTCTTTAAAAAGGGCAGATTTCCTTCTACTTCTGGCCAACAATCTTCTACAGCTCGCTTTTCCACTAAGTGTCAGCAAGCTAAACAGGCCAGGCCTAAGCCTACAGGGGCTGCTGCAACTCAGCAAGCCCGACCTCCTCAGGGTTTTTGACTTGATGCTAGAGAACCTAGCCTTTCTGGCTCTAAAGCAGCCAGAGCCTCTCGCCATTCCAGGAAGGTTGGCTCATTTTGCTCCCAGATGGGAGCAGATAACATCAGAGCAGTGGACCCGCTCCATCATAAGAGAGGGCTACAAGCTTCATTTCTCAGACCTTCCTCCCCACACCATGGTGAGACATTTCAATTCTCCCACATCTCTTCTCGACCTTCTAGGTCAAGAGGTAGCTACCCTTCTTGCCTAAGGGGCAATAGAAGACGTTCCTCTTCTTCATCAAGGGTTAGGGTTCTACACCCCCTATTTTCTCATTCCGAAGAAGACAGGGAGGTACAGGCCCATCTTAGATCTCAAAGAATTGAACAAATTTCTATACAAGGAGAAGTTCAAGATGCTTTCTCTGGGCACTCTCCTTCCATACCTTCAAAGTCAGGATTGGCTTTGTTCTCTAGATCTCAAGGATGCGTACACACATGTCCTCATCCATCCCTCTCACAGAAAATTCCTATGGTTTCTTTTCCAAGGAAAACATTTCCAATACAGAGTCCTTCCTTTCGGTCTGGCCTCTGCTCCAAGAGTGTTCACCAAATGCATGGCAATAGTTGCTGCATTTCTACGCACTCTGGGAATATTTGTCTTCCCATACCTGGACGACTGGCTCATCCGAGCTCCATCTCAGTCAGAGGCCCAGATTTCTCTGGACCGCACAAGGCGCATTCTGCAGTATCTGGGACTTGTGGTAAACCTCCCAAAGTCTCAGCTCACCCCTACCCAGTCCCTAGAATTCATAGGAGCCTGGTTGGATACCACTGCTGCAAGGGCCTATCTTCCTCAGGCCCGTTGCCAACGTTTAGTGCAGTTACCCTCCCAGATTCAGTCAAAGAGCCATTTAACTGCCCCGGAGATGCTACAACTGCTAGGCCACATGGCTTCCACAGTGCATGTGGTACCCTATGCTCGCCTACACATGAGAGCAGCTCAATGGACTTTGTCCACCCAGTGGACTCAAGCTTCAGAAGCTCTCTCAGACCAAATAGCAACCACCAAACGTCTCTTTTGGTCTCTCCAATGGTGGATGTCCCCTCAAAATTTGTTGCTGGGGTCCCCCTTCCAACAGTTGTTGCCCCAAGCAACCCTCACAACAGATGCCTCCCAAGCAGGTTGGGGAGCCCATCTACAGGACCTCTCCACTCAAGGCACTTGGTCCCCACAGGAGACCTCTCTTCATATCAACCTCTTGGAGCTTCGAGCAGTTTTTCTAGCTCTCAAGGTCTTTCATACCCTCCTCAGCTACAAGACAGTCCTCATTCATACGGACAATCAAGTAGCCATGTTTTACATAAACAAGCAAGGAGGAACTGGCTCTCTGTCACTTTGCAACGAAGCTTTAAGATTGTGGGCCTTCGCCATAGAGCATCAAATCCATCTCCTGGCAGTATACCTCCCAGGAGTCCAAAGCTCTTGGGCAGACAGACTCAGTCGAGTTCTGCTTCCACACGAATGGTCCCTGCACATGGATCAGGTACTCAGAATCTTCCAAGAATGGGGAACCCCGGACATAGACCTCTTTGCAAGTCCGTGGAATGCCAAACTTCCCCGGTTCTGTTCCAGAATTCCGTGTCAGGGAGTTCAGGCCAAGGATGCCTTCCTCCTTCATTGGGGTCAGGGCTTCCTGTATGCCTTTCCACCCATTCCCTTGTTTCCCAAGACTCTGTTCAAATTCCAGAGGGATCAAGGATCTATGATCCTCATAGCTCCACGCTAGCCACGCCAAGTGTGGTACCCTCTACTTTTACATCTCTCCCAAGCCCCCTCCCTGGACTTTGGAGCTGCTCCAGACCTTCTGTCCCAGAAGGAAGGGACTTTGTGGCACCCAAACCCCAAGTCCCTACACCTCAGAGCTTGATTACTGAAGGCCTAGATCTTCAAGACTGGAATCTTCCTCAACAAGTGAAGGATATCCTCCATGCTTCCAGAAAACCTTCCACCAGGCATTCTTATGCTTTTAAATGGAAACATTTTCCATTTGGTGTGCTGAAAAGGGTCTTGACCCTCTAGCACTACCTTTAAATTCTCTGTTAGACTATCTCCTGCATCTTTCCAATGCAGGCCTTAAAACAAATTCAGTAAGAGTCCATTTGAGTGCTATTGCAGCATCCATTAAGCCCATCAATGGACAACCTATTTCCTCTCATCCTCTCATAGCAAGATTCATGAGAGGCCTAACTTTAACTAAACCTCCCATTATGCCTCCTCCGGTGGCATGGGACTTAAATTTCGTTCTTGGCCAGCTTATGAAGCCACCTTTTGAACCCTTAGCCACTACCTCCTTGAAGTTTCTTTCCTGGAAGGTTATTTTCCTCATTGCAGTCACTTCAGCTCGCTGCATCAGTGAACTGCAGGCATTAGTGACTAATCCACCTTATACAAGGTTCCATCATGATAAGGTAGTCCTTAGGACAAATCCACACTTTATGCCTAAAGTGCTCTCACCTTTTCATCTTAATCAAGAGGTATATTTACCTGTCTTTTTTCCAGCTCCTCATGCATCCAATGCAGAGAAGAATCTTCATACTCTGGATTGTAAAAGAGCTCTTGCCTTTTACTTACAAAGGACACAGCAACATAGAAAGTCTTCCCAGCTTTTTGTTGCTTTTGATCCTTCTCATTTGGGACTTCCAGTCTCCAAGAGAACACTGTCCAATTGGATTGCTCAGTGTATTTCTTTCGCCTACCAGAGTAAGAACCTTTCTCTGGAGAGCCATGTCACAGCTCATAATGTGAGGGCCATGGCCACCTCTATGGCTCATCTAAATTCTGTGTCCATCGACCAGATCTGTCGAGCAGCCACCTGGGCCTCGGTTCATACCTTCACAGCCCATTACTGCTTGGACAAGGACTCCCGCCGGGATGCCTTGTTTGGTCAGGCTGTCCTCAAACACCTGTTCCATTCTTAAACAACTCCTACCCTCCTTCCCTGGATGGATGCCTGAGATCCATAGGAGGAAGTAGACCCCTTCCCAGGGTCTCATATCCTTGGGGATCTCCCAGGTATCTTAGCTAGGGAGTCCCCATATGTGAAGACTCATTCCTGCTTGTTCCTGGAGATAGCACAGTTACTTACCTGTAACAGGTGATCTCTGGGAACAGCAGGAATTAGTCCTCATAACCCACCCACCTCCCCTAGGAGTTGTATCTCTCTTTCTTTTTCCTTTCCTCTCTTTGTTTCAGCTTTAAACTCGAACTGAGGAGAGTTGGTTAGGAAAGACGGGAAGGCAGCACGCATGCGCTGTGGGATGCTCCCAAAAGCTTTCCTTTTTTGGGAAGCTGGGGAGCATTCCCGCGCAGGCTCCGTCGGTACCGACGTACCCATATGTGAGGACTAATTCCTGCTGTTCCCAGAGATCACCTGTTACAGGTAAGTAACTGTGCTATCTGGCCTGTGTGTGTTGGCCAGGTTAACTTTTACTTCTAATTCAATATCTATCCTTGCTCTGTCTCCATGGTTTGCTGAGTTTAAACTTTTTTCCTGTCTCTACTCTTAGTCTACCTGAGTGACTAGCCCCTTCCCCCTGCTGAGGTATTGTTTAGCCCCTCTTCTTGTCTTCCACGTGTGCCTAGCTCTGTTTGCCTCTCTGTGCTCTGGGAAGAGAAGTGCCCTTGTAAATGCTCTGCTAGAGAGGTGAATTTTAGCTCCTGTGAATGAATTTGCTGTGAGTTCTGTCTACCTCCACACATTTATTTATTTGTCATTGTTAGTGTGCTCCCTTATCTCTTTGCCCCCTTTATTTTGCACTTTTGTTCAGCTTTCTCAGCTGTATAACTTATACCACACCTCCTCTCCTCTCCCCTCTACCCACCCACCCCATGGCTCGATATCTCTTATAGCTGTCATCTGCTCATTACCTACTTCACGCACAGGTGTGCCCAATCTCTTTTACTCTCCCACCTTCTATATCCTCTGGCCTTTGTTCTCCTTTCTATTCCTTTTCTATGACTCCTCATCACATTATCTTCCTCTTCTTCATAGTCTGTCTCCCCTTCTACCAGCACCTTCACTCTTCCCCTCTTTATCTCCCCTTTACCATCCTCACTTCCCCCTCCATTCTGTCTTCTACCCTATCATCAGCTCTTGAGCTTCACCTCTTTTCCCTTTCATTCAGTCTCTCTCTAAGACAACCTCACCCTAGTTTCTGCCATACTGTCTCCTCTCTGCCCCATACTCTGCTACTCCTTCTTCTCTCATCTGGAGATATCTTCCCCAACCCTGGCCCCCCATAGACTTCTTTCACACTCTGAGAAGAGATCTTCACTAAACACGTGTAATCTTATTCATATCCCTCTCCTTTCACCTTCCACTCTCCTTTTCCCATGTGCCTTGTGGAACGCACACTGTCTCTAATAAACTTGCTTTTACTCCTGATTTCTTTTTCTCCAGGACCAAGCAGGAAGTCAGTCCTCACATATGGGTGTCTTCGGCGCCAGTGAAGCCCCAGCGGAGCATTTCCCCAGCTTTCCATGAAAGCCTTTGGGAATGCAGGCAAGCATGCGCGGTTCCCTTCCCGCCTAAAGGTGCCATCTTACCTCAGTCTCTCTTTTTCCGAGAAGCCCACCGGACGTATGTCCTGTCATCCCGGATAAAAGTTTGATTTTTCGGCAATTCTCGCTATTTTTTCTTCTCCTGTTCGACGCCGGTTCCCTTCCCACCGGGTTCAGTACACCGGTATCGAGCCCGTTTCTTCTTTTTCGGTTTTTGCCCTTCGTGGCTGGCGTTCACGCTCTCTTTTTGCTTTTTCCCTGGAAGGCCGGGTCTTTGACCTCACGGGGACTCTTTTTTCCCCGATGGCTTCCAGCGGTTTTAAAAAGTGTGATCGGTGTAAGAAGTTGATGTCTCTCACCGACACCCACAACTGCTGCCTTCGGTGCCTTGGTCCTGATCACGACCCTAAGACGTGTGGACCATGTGGGAAGATGTCTTCCAAGGCACTGCGAAGTCGCTAGCAGCAGAAAGAAAGGCTTTTTTCTGACTCAGCCTCCAGCTGGGCCCAGACCTCGTCTGAGGCCTCTACATCTAGGGAGTCGGATCCCGAGCGCCGTCGAGGCTCCTCGGACAGGGGTTCCCCCGACCGGGAACGCAAGAGGAAGAAGCGGCTCATGAGGGCGTCGTCGGAAGAGGTCCCTGGCTCCTCAAGGGCCAGGTCTCAGACCCCCGACCGTCGCCCCGGACCCATGGAACAGGAGAAGCCTGCCAAGGTTCCTCGCGTGGAGCCGGAGTCTGCTGGACACGTAAGTCCAGTTGTCCTCGAGGACTCTCCTCCCAGAGAGCCTACGACGAGCCTGTTCGTGACCGAGGGCGTCGACGCCGGTGCCTCCGGCGTCGGGGCGGGTGCTCCCGGGCCCCACGGGGTCGGACCCTGACTCCTCGTCGGACGAGTCCGCCTGGGAGATGGAGGATGAGGAGTCCCCCGACACGTTCAAGACTCGGTGCGTCCCGTCACACTCACCGCAGTCTGAGCCCTGGAATAGATCCCCTCCGGAGGATATCCGGTTCTCTGAGTTTGTCCGGGATATAGCCACCACGTTGGCTATTCCGGCGGACCCCGAGGTGGAGCCTCGAGCCGAGGAGCTCGAGGCCCTGCAGTACGACTCTCCTCCGAAGGAGGTCTTTACTGTCCCGGTTTCTCCGATGCTGGAACGGCTCCTCTTCCGGATGTGGGAGGTACCGGCCTCGGCGCCGGTTCTAAGGAAGGGAGTCGATTCCATTTATCGACTCCAGAAGAGCCCTGGCTTTCAGAAGGCGCAGCTACCACACCATTCCATGGTGGTGGAATCGGCCATGCATCGCCTGAAAAGTCAGAAGATGCACTCCGCGGTGCCCCCTGGCAGGGAGGCCCGGAACCTCGATGGTTTTGGTAGAAAGTGCTTCCAGGGCTCGATGCTTGCTTGTCGTGTCCAGTCTTACCAGCTGTATATGGGCATGTACTTGCGGGACTTGGCCAAGGAGTTGGCCTGTTCTCTGCTGGTCTCTCTGGGGAGCCCTTGCAGAGATTCAAGTCCTTGTCCTCGGGGATTCGGGAATGCTCAAAGTTTATGTCCCGCGCCGCCTACGATAGCTTCGAGGCTTCGGCCCGAGTTGCGGCAGCCAGCATCGCGGCTCGACGCCAGGCATGGCTGCAGTCATCAGACCCCGAGCCATGAGTTCAGGACAAGTTGGTCGATGTCCCTTGCCGAGGTGAGAACCTTTTTGGCAAGCCCAGGGCCGAGAAGGCCGCACAGCTCGAGACCAAGCACCTCACAAGGACAAGGCTGTCTAGGAAGACCTCTGCCCCTTCTCACAAGAAGAAGGGCTTGGGTGAAAAGCCCTTTTACCCGAGGAAGGGCACTGCCTACAAACAGTACCCTCAGTATCAGGCTGCCCAAGCTGCACCCCAGGGTCAGCAAGCCAAGGGGCAGGGTAATGGGCCTCGTAGGCAGAGGACCCCCAAGCCTTCAGCCCCTGCTCCCACTCAGCAGGGTGGGGGTTTTTGACTCCTTCAGCATAGCCTCTCTCTGTCCCTTCTCTCCCAACCCTGCACAGGAGGTCGCCTCACCCTCTTTTCCCACCAGTGGCCCCACATCACTGGGGGCAGTTGAGTGCTAAACATAATCCACAGGGGCTATGCACTGCACTTTCACCAACTGCCTCCTCCATATTTTCCAGGGAAGCCTCCAAGGCTTCCCCTGCACACAGATCCTCTCCTCCAGGAGCTCCAAGGTCTGTTGGTGGACAGGGCGGTGGAGCCTGTGCCTCCCCACGTGCAAGGTCAAGGGTTCTACTCCAGGTATTTCCTGGTACCCAAAAGAACCGGTGGCCTTCGACCTATCCTAGACCTCAGGAACATCAACAAGTTCCTAGAGAAAGAAAGGTTCAAGATGCTTACTCTTCAAACACTTCTGCCCTACCTCCAGCAGGGAGATTGGCTATGCTCCTTAGATCTAAATGATGCGTACACTCACATCCTCATTCATCCAGACCACAGACAGTACCTTAGGTTCATTGTGGGAGGAAACCATTATCAGTACAGGGTACTGCCTTTTGGCCTATCCTCCGCCCCCAGAGTCTTTACCAAGTGCCTGGCGGTGGTGGCGGCCTACCTGAGAAATCAAGGCATCTTTGTCTTTCCCTGTCTGGACGACTGGCTCATCAGAGGTCAGACGTGCCAGGACGCCTGACAGGCCACCCTCCGAACTATTGCTCTTCTTCAAAGCTTGGGGTTTGTAATAAACTTCGCAAAGTCCACTTTGCTTCCCTCCCAGAAATTGGAGTTCATAGGGGCAAGGCTGGACTCTATCCTAGCAAAGGCTTTCTTGCCAGCAGACAGGGCCCAAAGACTGATGGACTTGGCAAAACAGTTTCTCAGCGGGTCTGTGGTCTCCGCCAGACTCTGCCTGAGGCTGCTTGGCCACATGTCTTCGACAGTTCATGTGACCCCCAATGCCAGGCTCCATATGCGGCCTGCCCTGTGCTGCCTTCGGAGTCAGTGGTCACAGGCCTCAGGCAGCCTCAGAGACAAGATAAGGGTGTCCAGACCTTTTCTGGACTCCCTCAACTGGTGGCTGCACCAACCCAATCTGCTGAAAGGGGTGCCTTTTCAAATTCCTGGGTACACAGTGGTACTGACCACAGACGCCTCCCTGCAGGGCTGGGGGGCTCATTGTCTGAACAAGTGCACCCTGGGCCTGTGGTCTCCCTGGGAAGCCGCACAGCAAATCAATCTACTAGAACTCAGGGCTATTCGGTTAGCCCTTAAGGCTTTCTCTCCAGCCCTGGCTCATCAGTCTATCCTAGTTCAAACGGACAACCAGGTAGCCATGTTCTATGTGAACAAGCAGGGTGGAACTGGGTCCAGGCTGCTTTGTCAGGAAGCCCAAAACCTTTGCTTGTTTGCTCTCAGGCACAACATGCTCCTCAGGTCTGTGTATCTACCTGACCGACAGATTGAGCAGGATTCTGCAGCCCCACGAGTGGCAGCTCCATCCTTTGGTGGTTCAGAAGATTTTCCTGAAATGGGGACTTCATCCATAGATCTGTTTGCCAGTCCACTGAACAAACAACTGCCAAAGTTCTGCTCCAGGCAACCGCATCCTCTGAGGATAGCAGCAGATGCTTTTCTGATTCCCTAGTCTCAGGGCCTCCTGTATGTGTTTCCTCCCACGCCCTTGGTGACCCGGACTCTCTTCAAGATTCTTCAGGACAAGGCCTCGGTCCTGCTGGTGGCTCCCAGGTGGCCGAGACAGCCTTGGTTTCCACTTCTGCTTCAGCTGGCAGTGGATCCCCCACTGCCTCTGGGGTTGCAACCCGACCTTCTCTCGCAGGATCAGGGTTCCCTTCTGCACCCCAATCTCAAAGCTCTCAATTTGATGGCCTGGAGGCTGCAAGGGTAGTTTTGGCTTCCTAGGGCCTACCTCAGGAAGTTAAGGAGGTTGTCCTAGCCTCTAGGAAACAGTCCACTAGGAAAACCTATGCCCTAAAATGGAAAAGGTTTTCTGTGTGGTGTCAGCTACTACAGAAGATCCCTTCTCCTGTGCTGTACCAGTAGTGCTTCAGTACTTACTGCACTTATCCAATCAGGGACTTAAGTCCAATTCTGTTCGGGTCCACCTCTCAGCTCTAGCAGCTCAACACTCACTGGTGGAAGGACATTCCCTGTTGGGTCACCCTTTGTTGTCCCACTTTCTCAGAGGCTTGCTTTTGCTCAAGCCTCCAATCCGTCCTCCTGCTCCTTAGTGGGAGTTGAATGTGGTCTTGCAGCAACTGACTCGTCCACCTTTTGAGCCGATGGCTACTTGCCCTCTACGCTTCCTGTCCTGGAAGACACTCTTCTTTGTAGCCTTAACCTCAGCCAGGCGAGTAAGTGAGCTTCAGGCCCTGGTCTGTGACAGGCCTTACACTCGCTTCTATAGGAACAGGGTAGTCCTTAGGACTCATTCAAAGTTTCTCCCTAAAGTTGTCTCCTCCTTCCACCTTAACCAAGAGGTGGTTCTTCCGACATTCTTCCCTAGGCCTCATGCAAGCCAGGCTGAAGCAGTTCTGCATACCCTGGACTGTAGGAGGGCCTTATCCTACTACCTTGACCATACGCAGGGGCACAGAAGGGCTACTCAGCTCTTCATATCTTTTGACCCTAATAAGTTGGGGTTGGCTGTGTCCAAGCGTACCTTGTCCATCTGGGTGGCTAACTGTATCACCTGGGCTTACAAGGCAGCTGACCTTCCTTTGCAGGGTCGGGTCACGGCCCAGCGTGTCAGGGCAATGGCTGCCTCAGTGGCTCATCTCCGCTCTTTACCATTGGTAGACATCTGCAGGGCTGCAACCTGGTCTTCAAGCCAGACTTTTGCGGCCCACTACTGTCTGGAGAGGGAGTCCCGTAGGGACAGTGCTTTTGGCCATGCAGTACTCCGGAATCTCTTTGACGTTTAGGCAACTCCTGCCCTCTGTTGAGCTACCGGTGGAGGTTGTGTCAGTGAAAAGCCTTTCTTTGCTGCTGGGACTAGAGGGAGTTCTCTTGTTCAGCTTGGGTTCCTCGGTAGCCCAGAGCTAGGGAGTCACCCATATGTGAGGACTGAATTCCTGCTTGGTCCTGGAGAAAGAGTAGTTACTCACCTGTAACAGGTGTTCTCCAGGAGCAGCAGGAATCAGTCCTCACAACCCTCCCTCCTCCCCTTGGAGTTGCAGTTGTACATAGTTTGTTTTTGTTTTTTGTGTGCTGTTCTTAGCTATGTCATTTGACTGAGGTAAGATGGCACCTTTAGGCAGGAAGGGAACCTCGCATGCGTGCCTGCATTCCCAAAGGCTTTCATGGAAAGCTGGGGAAATGCTCCGCTGGGGCTTCATTGGCGCCGATGACCCCCATATGTAAGGATTGATTCCTGCTGCTACTGGAGAACACCTGTTACAGGTGAGTAACTACTCTATCTCTAATGGTCTACATCTTCTTGCTCTAACTGAGACCTGGCTCCTCCCAGGTGATACTGCATCTATGGCTGCTCTCTGTCATGGGGGCTATCAGTTCTCTCACACGCCTCATCCCACTGGCCGTGATGGTGGTGCTGGGCTTCTACTTTCTCCCTCCTGCCAATTCCAACCCCTCCTGCTGCCTCAGTCTCACTCCTTTTTCTCTTTTAAAGTTCACTCCATCAGCCTTTTCACTCCACTTCCTCTCCGGGTAACTGTTATTTATCGACCTTCTGACAAGTCTTCTACCTTTCTCACAGACTTTGACTCGTGGCTTTCCTTTTTTCTGTATTCCTCTTCCCCCCACTCTTATTCTCTGTGATTTTAACATTCATTTCGATAACCCCTGTGATCCTTATGCTTTAAAGCTCCTCTCCCTTACCACCTCGTTTGACCTCCTGCTTTGTTACACTGCTCCCACTCACCAGCATGGCCACTGCCTTTACCTGGTATTTTTCTCTAGTTGCTTACCCTAGAACCTCTGTTACTCAGTTCTTCCTTTATCTGACCATCGCCTTTTCAGCTTCAGTCTTCATCACCCGCTGCCTCAACCTCATCCTGTCTCCTCCAACCTATTCAGAAATCTTCATGCTATTGATCCTTTGGTTCTCTCTTCCACTGTTTCTTCATCTCTTTCTTCCACTATGTCATCTAAGTCTGTTGATGAGGCAGTAGCTTCCTATAGCGCTGCACTCTCCTCTGCACTGGATGCTCTCGCTCCGCTCATGCCACGTCCTGTGAGGTGTTCTGCACCCCAGCCCTGGCTTTCATCCTCTACCCCCTATCTACGTTCCTGTGCCCGTTCTGAGCGTGCTTGGCTCAAATCCAGCTCCCTTGCAGACTTTCTACACTTCAAATTCATGCTTGTCTCTTTCCAGTCAGCCATATCTCTTGCCAAACAAGACTATTATGTCCATCTGACTAACTCTCTTGCCTCTGACCCTTGCCGTTTCTTTACTTCTCTCAGCTCTCTTCTCAAAGTGTCTCCGCCTCTGATCCCTCCCTCCCTTTCAGCCCAAATCATGGCTGACTATTTCCATGACAAAATCCACAAGATCACCCTCCAATTCCCCACAAAGTCAGCTCCCCTTCTCCCCCCCTTCACTCCCAACCTCCCCCACCCCACCTCTGCTACCCTCTCTTCCTTTCCTGTGATCTCTGAAGAGGAAACTGCACACCTTCTTTCTTCCTCCAAACTCACCACCTGCTCCTCTGATCCTATCCCCCACCCTTCTCCTAAGCCCCATCTCCTCCACTGTTGTCCCTTCCATCTCTCATATTCTCAATCTATCGCTCTGCACTGCAACTGTCCCTGCAGCCTTCAAGCATGCAGTGGTCACACCTCTCCTCAAGAAACCCTCACTTGATCCCACCTGTCCTTCTAATTATCGACCCATCTCCCTCCTTCCCTTCATTTCTAAACTACTTGAACGTGCAGTTCACCGCCTCTGCCTCAACTTCCTCTCCTCTCCTCTCATGCCCTCCTAGATCCTTTACAGTCTGGCTTTCATCCTTTGCAGTCTACTGAAATGGCTCTTGCTAATGTCGCCAGTGACTTGTTCCTGGCAAAATCCAACAGCCTTTACTTTGTCCTCATCCTTCTTGACCTCTCTGCTGCTTTTGACACTCTTGATCACAACCTTCTCCTTGATACCTTGCCGCGCTTGGTTTTAAGGGCTCTGTACTATCCTGGTTCTCCTCCTATCTCTCCCATCGCTCTTTCAGTGTGTGTTCTGGTGGCTGCTCCTCCTCTGTTATCCCGCTGTCAGTTGATGTACCCCAAGGATCTGTCTTGAGTCCGCTCCTTTTCTCTCTATATACCCAGTCCCTTGGTGCACTTATCTCTTCCCATGGCTTTCAGTACCATCTTTATGCTGATGACTCCCAGATCTACCTCTCTATGCCTAAAATCACTCCGGCAATCCAGTCCCGGATCTCTGCCTGCCTTTCTGACATTGCTGCCTCACTGCTACTTGAAATTCTCTCACCACCGCTTGAAATTGACATGGCCAAGACTGAACTTCTTATCTTTCCCCCTAAAACCTCCCCTCCTCTTCCTCCTTTCTCAGTCTCTGTGGATAACTCTGTACTCCTTCCTGTTTCCTCGGCTTGCAATCTTGGGGTTGTCTTTGACTCTTCTCTCTCCTTCTCCACACACATTCATCTGATAGCTAAGATCTGCCGTTTCTTTCTATATAACATCAGCAAAATCCGCCCTTTCCTTTCTGAACACTACTAAGACGCTTATCCACTCCTTAATCACCTCCCGTCTTGACTACTGTAACCTATTCCTTGCTGGTCTCCCTTTGAATCATTTCTCTCCCTTCATTCTGTTCAACACTCTGCTGCGTGGCTAATCTTCCGCCAGCCTAGTCATGCTCATATTACTCCTCTTCTCAAGTCACTTCATTGGCTCCCTATCCGTTTCCGCATCCAGTTCAAACTTCTCCTGCTGACCTATAAATGTATTCACTCTGCAGCTCCTCACTACCTTTCTTCTCTTATCTCTCCTTACAACCCCCCTCGGGAACTCCGCTCATCTAGCAAACTGCTTCTATCTATGCCCTTCTCTTCTACTGCTAACTCCAGACTTCGCTCCTTTCAACTTGCTGCACCTTACACCTGGAACAAACTCCTGTGTCTGTACGCCAGGCACCTTCTCTGACCCTCTTGAAATCCAGGCTGAAAACTCACCTCTTTGTTGCTGCTTTTGGATCTTGAATCACCTGATCTCCTTTTTCTCCAGGACCAAGCAGGAAGTCAGTCCTCACATATGGGTCATCGACGCCGATGAAGCCCCAGCGGAGCATTTCCCCAGCTTTCTATGAAAGCCTTTGGGAATGCAGGCACACATGCGTGGTTCCCTTCCCACCTAAAGGTGCCATCTTACCTCAGTCTCTCTTTTTCCGAGAAGCCCATCGGACGTGTGTCCTGTCATCCCGGATAAAAGTTTGATTTTTTTCAGCGATTCTCGCTATATTTTCTTCCCGGTTCGACGCCGGTTCCCTTCCCGCCGGGTTCGGTACACCGGTATCGAGCCCGATTCTTCTTTTTCAGTTTTTGCCCTTCGTGGCTGGCGTTCACGCCCTTTTTTGGTTTTTCCCTGGAAGGCCAGTCCTTTGACCTCGCGGGGACTCTTTTTTCCCCGATGGTTTCCAGCGGTTTCAAAAAGTGTGATCGGTGTAAGAAGTTGATGTCTCTCACCGACACACACGACTGCTGCCTTCGGTGCCTCGGTCCTGATCACGACCCTAAGACGTGTGGACCATGTGGGAAGATGTCTTCCAAGGCACTGCGAAGTCGCCAGCAGCAGAAAAAAAGGCTTTTCTCGGACTCAGCCTCCGGCCACGCCCGGACCTCGTCTGAGGCCTCGACATCTCGGGATTCGGATCCCGAGCGCCGTCGAAGCTCCTCGGACAGGGGGTCCCCTGACCGGGAATGCAGGAGGAAGAAGCGGCTCGAGAGGGCGTCGTCGGAAGAGGTCCCTGGCTCCTTGAGGGCCAGGTCTAAGACCCCTGACCGTCGTCCCGGACCCGTGGAACAAGAGAAGCCTGCCAAAGTTCCTCGCGTGGAGCTGGAGTCTGCTGGACACGTAAGCCCTGTGATCCTCGAGGACTCTCCTCCCAGAGAGCCGATGTCAGGCCCGGCGCCGCCGGGGCCCGAGTCTGTGGCTGCTGCCTCTCCCGAGCTGAGTGTCAGGATGACAGCCTTGGAGAGCAGAGTGTTTGCCTTCATGGAACAGCAGCGGACACTGATGACCATCCTGTCTGGCGCATCTGCCCTGACCACCGGGACATCGAAGTCGACCCCGGAGACTGAGCCGATACTCGAGTCCATCGTGGCTCGAAGTCGACCTCGGTTGCGGTCTCCCTCGACCTCCCATTCGGGACCGAGGGCATCGACGCCGGTGCCTCGGGCATCGGGGCGGGTGCTCCAGGGCCCCGTGGGGTCAGATCCTGACTCCTCGTCGGACGAGTCCGCATGGGAGACGGAGGATGAGGAGTCCTCCGGCACTTTCAAGACTCGGTGCGTCCCCTTGGACTCACCGCAGTCTGAGCCCCGGAGTAGATCCCCTCCGGAGGACACCCGGTTCTTGGAGTTCGTCCGGGATATGGCCACTGCGTTGGCTATTCCGGCGGACCCCGAGGATGAGCCTTGAGCTGAGGAGCTCGAGGCCCTACAGTACGACTCTCCTCCGAAGGAGGCCTTTACTGTCCCGGTTCCTCCGATGCTGGAACGGCTCCTCTTCCGAATGTGGGAGGCACCAGCCTCGGCGCCTGTCCTAAGGAAGGGAGTCGATTCGATTTATCGACTCCGGAAGAGCCCTGGCTTTCAGAAGGCGCAGCTACCGCACCATTCCATGGTGGTAGAATCGGCCATGCCTCATCTGAAAAGCCAGAAGAGGCACTCTATGGTGCCCCCCGGCAGGGAGGCCCGGAACCTCGATGGTATGGATAGAAAGTGCTTCCAGGGCTCGATGCTTGCTTGCCATGTCCAGTCTTACCAGCTGTACATGGGCATGTACTTGCGAGACCTGGCCAAAGAGTTGGCCGGGTTCTCTGCTGGTCTCTCCAGGGAACCCTTGCAGAGATTCAAGTCCTTGTCCTCGGGGATTCGGGACTGCTCGAAGTTTATGTCCTGCGCCGCCTACGATGGCTTCAAGGCTTCGGCCCGAGTTGCGGCGACCGGCATCGCGGCTTGACGCCAGGCATGGCTGCAGTCATCGGACCTCGAGCCATGGGTTCAGGACAAGTTGGTCGATGTCCCTTGCCGAGGTGAAAACCTTTTTGGCAAGCCCATGGCCGAGAAGGCCGCACAGCTCGAGACTGAGCACCTTACAAGGACAAGGCTGTCTAGGAAGACCTCTGCCCCTTCTCACAAGAAGAAGGCCTCGGTTAAGAAGCCCTTTTACCCGAGGAAGGGCACTGCCTACAAATAGTACCCTCGGTATCCGACTGCAGAAGCTGCCCCCCAGGGTCAGCAAGCCAAGGGGCAGGGTAATGGGCCCCGTAGGCAGAGAAACCCCAAGCCTCTGGCCCCTGCTTTCACTCAGCAGGGTAGGTGTTTTTGACTCCTTGAGTGTAGCCTCTCAGTCCCTGCTCCCCCCACCTTGCACAGGAGGTCGCCTTGCCCTCTTTGCCCACCAGTGGCCCCACATCACTGGGGACAGTTGGGTATTGAACATAGTCCACAGGGGCTATGCACTGCATTTTCACCAACTGCCTCCGCCATACTTTCCAGGGGAACCTCCAAGGCCTCCCCTGCACACAGACCTTCTCCTTCAAGAGCTTCAAGGTCTGTTGGTGGAAAGGAACCTGTGCCTCCCCACTTGCAAGGTCACGGATTCTACTCCAGGTATTTCCTGGTGCCCAAAAGAACCGGTGGCCTTCGACCTATCCTAGACCTCAGGAACCTCAACAAGTTCCTGGAGAAAGAAAAGTTCAAGATGCTTACGCTTGGAACACTTCTGCCCTACCTCCAGCAGGGAGATTGGCTATGCTCCTTAGATCTAAATGATGCGTACACTCACATCCTTGGTCATCCAGACCACAGAAAGTACCTCCGGTTCATTGTGGGAGGAAACCATTATCAGTACAGAGTACTGCCTTTTGGCCTCACCTCCGCTCCCAGGGTCTTTACCAAATGCCTGGCGGTGGTGGCGGCCTACCTGAGAATTCAGCAAATCTTTGTCTTCCCCTATCTGGACAACTGCCTCATCAGGGGTCAGACGTGCCAGGAGGCCCGACAAGCCACCTTCACAACTATTGCTCTTCTTCAAAGCCTGGGGTTTGTAATAAACTTCGCAAAGTCCACTTTGCTCCCCTCCCAGAACTTGGAGTTCATAGGGGTAAGGCTGGACTCTCTGCTGGCAAAGGCTTTTTTGCCAGAAGACAGAGCTCAAAGATTGATAAACTTAGCAAACCAGTTTCTTAGCAGGTCACTGGTCTCCACTAGACTCTGCCTAAGGCTTCTTGGCCATATGGCTTCGACAGTACATGTGACCCCCAATGCCAGGCTCCATTTGCTACCCCCACCAAGAGAGGACTTGAGGACACCATTGCTGCCCTTAATACCACTACTGCCCAGTCTGATCCATGCCCAGCCTTCTGGATCAAGGAGCTTCGCAGTCATTTCAGCCCAGTACTGTCCAAAATAATTAACCTCTCCTTCTCAACCGGCTCTTTCCCTTCAGCCCTTAAACACACCTCCATTAGACCTCTGCTAAAAAACTGTAAGCTCGATCCCCAACAGGTGGAATCCTACAGACCCATATCCAGCATTCCACTACTTGCGAAGATCATTGAAAAGGAAGCTCAATGTCAATTGCAGGATCACATTGACTCCGCTGTACCGTTAGACCCATGCCAACATGGTTTTAGGGAATTCCATGGCGTGGAAACCCTCCTTACCACACTATTCTGCAAGATAATCACAGGCATTGATGACCTCCGTCAAGGATTTGCTCTCATCTTTCTGGACATCGCTGCAGCTTTTGATTCAGTGAATCATGAGCTTCTTTTAGGACGACTGACTGACAAAGGCATTAATGGACGTGCGCTCGAATGGTGCAGATCTTACCTGTCCGAAAGATGGCAACACATTCGTTCTGGAGGGATAAATTCTGAACCTTTCCACCAAAGTCAAGGAGTCCCACAAGGATCCTCCCTTTCTGCGCTCTTGTTCAATATTTACATGCAGCCAATTTGTAATATCATCCGGTCCTTCAATGTTGATTGCATGTTATACGCAGATGATGTCCTGCTCTACATACCCTTCTCTACTGAGAATCTGGACCTCTCCCCACTGACGAACTGTTTCAATGCAATATCTGACTGGCTTCTTTCCCAAAACCTCAGAATACAACATAAGAAAACGGAAGTACTCTTCATTACGAGGAACCCCAACTTTACCCCACCGCAATATCTTAAAGTAAAAGAAGCTGAGCTGAACTCTAAATCCTCAATACGATACCTGGGAGTCACCGTAGATCAATGCCTGGATATGAAGGCCCACATAGGAACTATAGTCAGATCAGTCTACTTCAAGATCCGCTCACTTAGGCACCTACGTTCCATGCTTGATCCAACTGATTTTCGGACAATCTTCCAGGCTTTGGTCATACCTCATTTTGATTATGCCAATGCCATATTACAAGGTCTTCCCCAATCTACATTAAACCCTCTTCAACTAGCCATGAATGCGGCAGCAAGAGTCCTCCACGGAGCCTCCAGGAGTGACCATGTGACGCCTCTGCTGATACAGCTGCATTGGCTACCCATTCAGGCAAGAATAATTTTCAAGATCTTGACAATCACCTTTAAAGCTGTTCACAATCTCTCATCTGCATCCTTAACCTCCCTCATCCATTCCACATCCATTCCACATCCACAAATAGAGCAAGAAGATCCACGGCTATAAACTCCCTAAAAGTTCCGAAGGCACTTACTGTTTGCACCAAATCGACAGCTAACAGGGCCTTCAATCTCAGTGCCCCAAGATACTGGAATGCATTACCCCATGATATCCGGGCTATTAAGAACCTACCACAGTTTAGGAAAGCCCTCAAAGGCCACCTCTTCAACAAGTACCTTATAGAGCCCAACTGCATCCCCTAGAGCTCTAAGACACTCCTGATACCATTACCAGACAAATGTATAGTATATCAACAACACACCAAGTGGATACTCAAACCCATGATGTGGACTGCATTGTCTATGCAACCTCTTTGATTATGACCCCATGTAGTAAGTTTTGTACATAGTTTACCCCGGTTATCCAAGTTTTCGTTCCCTGTTTATCTGTAAACTCATACATGTTAACTGTACTGAGCATTTTGTTCCATGTAAACCGTGCTGATGCTGAATAGTGCGGTATATAAGAGACTGTAAATAAATATGAGGCCTGTACAGTGGTGCCTTCGGACCCAGTGGTCACAGGCAGCCTCAGAGACAGGATAAGGGTGTCCAGACAATTTCTGAACTTCCTCAGCTGGTGGTTGCACCCACCCAATCTACTAAAGGGGGTACCTTTTCAATTTCCTGGGTACACAGTGCTACTGACCACAGACGCCTCCCTGCAGGGCTGGGGAGCTCATTGTCTGAACAAGTGCACCCAGGGCCTGTGGTCTCCTTGGGAGGCTGCACAGCAGATCAATCTCCTAGAGCTCAGAGCTATTCGCTTAGCACTCAAAGCTTTCTCACCTGCCCTGACTCATCAATCTGTCCTGGTTCAGACAGACAACCAGGTAGCCATGTTTTATGTGAACAAACAGGGCGGGACTGGGTCCAGACTCCTCTGTCGGGAGGCTTAGGACCTTTGTTCATTTGCCCTCAAGCACAACATGCTCCTCAAGGCTGTGTACCTTCCAGGCCAGGAAAACTACCAGGCCGGCAGGTTGAGCATGATTCCGCAGCCCCATGAGTGGCAGCTGCATCCTTTAGTATTTCAGAAGATATTCCTAAAATGGGGTCTCCCTTTGATAGATCTTTTTGCCAGTCCATTGAACAAGCAACTGCCAAAGTTCTGCTCCAGGCAGCCGCATCCTCTGAGAATAGCAGCGGATGCTTTTCTGATTCCCTGGTCTCAGGGCCTCCTGTATGCGTTTCCTCCCACGCCCTTGGTGGCCCGAACTCTGTTCAAGATTCTTCAGGACAAGGTCTCAGTCCTGCTGGTGTCTCCCTGCTGGCCGAGACAGCCTTGGTATCCACTTCTGCTTCAACTGGCGGTGGATCCCCCACTACCTCTGGGGTTGTAACCCAACCTTCTCTCACAGGAGCAGGGTTCCCTTCTGCACCCCAATCTCAAATCTCTCAATTTGATGGCCTGGAGACTGCAAGGGTAGTTTTGGCTCCTTGGGGCCTACCTCAGGAAGTTGAGGATGTTGTCCTAGCCTCTAGGAAACAGTCCACTAGGAAAACCTATGCTCTCAAATGGAAAAGGTTTTCTGTGTGGTGTCAGCTACGTACAGAGGATCCTTTCTCCTGTACTGTGCCAGTAGTGCTTCAGTACTTACTGCACTTGTCCAATCAGGGACTTAAGTCCAATTCTGTTCGGGTCCACCTCTCAGCTCTAGCAGCTCACCACTCACTGGTGGAAGGACATTCTCTGTCGGTTCACCCCTTGGTGTCCCGCTTTCTCAGGGGCTTGCTTTTATCAAGCCCCCACTCTGTCATCCTGCTCCTGAGTGGGAGTTGAATGTGGTCTTGCAGCAGCTGACTCGCCCACCCTTTGAGCCGATGGCTACTTGCCCTCTATGCTTCCTGCACTGGAAGACACTCTTCTTGGTAGCCCTTACCTCGGCTAGGCGAGTAAGTGAGCTTCAGGCCCTGGTCTGATAGGCCTTACACTCGCTTTTATAGGAACAGGGTAGTCCTTCGGACTCATCCAAAGTTCCTTCCAAAATTTGTCTCCTCCTCCCACCTTAACCAAGAGGTGGTTCTTCCAACATTCTTCCCTAGGCCTCATGCTAGCCAGGCTGAAGCAGTCCTGCATACCCTGGACTGTAGGAGGGCCTTATCCTTCTACCTTGACCGTACGCAAGGACATAGAAGGGCTACTCAGCTCTTCATCTCTTTTGACCCTAGTAGGTTGAGGTTGGCTGTGTCCAAGCGTACCTTGTCCATCTGGGTGGCTGACTGTATCATCTGGGCTTACAAGGCGGCTGACCTTCTTTTGCAGGGTCGGGTCACGGCCCACAGTGTCAGGGCAATGGCTGCCTCAGTGGCTCATCTCCGCTCTGTGCCCTTGGTAGACATCTGCAGGGCTGCAACTTGGTCTTCAAGCCAGACTTTTGCGGCCCATTACTGTCTGGAGAGGGAGTCCCGTAGGGACAGTGCTTTTGGCCAAGCAGTACTCTGGAATCTCTTTGAGGTTTAGGCATCTCCGGCCCTCTGTTGGGCTACCCGGTGGAGGTTGTGTCCTTGAAAAGCCTTTCTTTGCTGCTGAGACTAGAGGGAGTTCTCTTGTTCAGCCTGGGTTCCTCGGTAGCCCAGAGCTAGGGAGTCACCCATATGTGAGGACTGAATTCCTGCTTGGTCCTGGAGAAAGAGTAGTTACTCACCTGTAACAGGTGTTCTCCAGGAGCAGCAGGAATCAGTCCTCACAACCCTCCCTCCTCCCCTTGGAGTTGCAGTTGTACATAGTTTATTTTTCATTTTTGTGTGCTGTTCTTAGCTATGTCATTTGACTGAGGTAAGATGGCACTTTTAGGCGAAAGGGAACCTCGCATGCGTGCCTGCATTCCCAAAGGCTTTCATAGAAAGCTGGGGAAATGCTCCGCTGGGGCTTCATTGGCGCCGATGACACCCATATGTGAGGACTGATTCCTGCTGCTCCTGGAGAACACCTGTTACAGGTAAGTAACTACTCTTTATCTCATGTTATCCACAGTAACTCTCAGCTGGGGAGACCCTGCTTCTGTGAATAATTCATCCTGGGGGGGGGGGGAGTAGCTTAATGATTAGAGCAGTGGGCTAGAACCAGGGAAGCCAGTGTTCAAATCCCACTTTAGCGCCTTGTGATCTTGGGCAAGTCACTAAATCCTCCATTGCCTCAGGTACAAATTTAAATTGTAAGTCCTTTAAAAAAAGCAGATAGAGCAGCTTTTAAACTAGATAATAGAGAAAAGCCGACAATCACTCTGGAGCGCATCGTTCAAAATGATGCATCCTTAAAGGATACTAGCAAAACAGGGATGTTAAGGCATCCCAACAGAGGTTCCAATAAAGGTAAATGTAACCCAGATGCCCTTAACTACAGAGCTGAAAGATTCCAAATTACCCGTATCAATTTTTAACCAGATTAATATGAATAAAATACAACTTCTAAAATTCCTGTATGCAAATGCTAGAAGTCTAAAAAAATAAGATGAGACAGCTAGAATATATAACACTAAATAAAAGGTTAGATATGATTGGCATCTCAGAGACCTGATGAAAGGAGGACAACCAATGGGGCACAGTGATAACCTTGGCACAGACTATATTGCATTTATAGGGTAGCTCAAGTTGATGGAGGGGTTTGCACTCTGTTAGAGAGGGCATTGAGTCGCACAGGATTAAAGTTTTTTGCAAGAGAAAAAATACTGTAGAATCTCTATGGATAGAAATTCCATGTAAAAAGGGAAAGTTGATGGTGGTGAAGGTGTACTACCAACCACCTGGCCAGAATGAATAGATGGATGATGAAATGCTCAGAGAAATCAGGGAAGCTAACAAAAGTTACAACACAGTAATGGCGATTTCAATTATCCTGGTATGGACTGGGTCAGTGTTACAACAGGATATGTTAAATAACGTTTCTAGATGAAATGACTGCTTCTTGGAGTAGCTGGTTCATGAACTGACAAAAGGGGGAGCTATTTTGGACTTAGTCCTTAGTGGAACGCAAGATCTGGAGCCACTTGGCAATAATGATCATAGCATAATCGCATTTTATTTAATGTAAGCAGGACGACAAGGAAATCCACAGTACTACCTTTTAATTTTCAAAAGGAAGACTATGAGGAAAATAGTTAAGTAATAAACTAAAAGGAGCAGCTGCAAAGATTAAAGATTTACATCAAGCATGGGCGTTGTTTAAAAGTACTATCTTGGAAGCCCAAACCAGATGTAGTCCATGATTTAAGAAAAGTGGAAGGAAACTGCCAGCATGGTTTAAAGGCGAAGTCAGAGAGCCTGCTGTTGCCAAAATGTATCTTTCAGGAAATGGAAAAAGGAGCCTAATGACAAACACAGCATTGATAAGGCAGGCAAAGAGAGAATTTGAAAAGACGTTTGTCGTGGTAGCAAAAAACCTGTGAGTCAGTTGGACCATTGGATGATAAAGGGATAAAAGGGGTGTTAAGTGAGGACAAGCCCATAGTGGAGAACCTGAATGCTTTGCTTCTGTCTCTACTGAAGATGATGTAGGGAAGCTACCCATGCCTAAAATGGTATATAAAGGGGATGTAACAGAAGAATTGAAAGAAAAATCGAAAAACTGGGAAGAAGTATTACAACTATTTGATAAACTGAAGAGTTGCAAATCACCTGGACCAGATGGTATACATCCAAGGGTTTTGAAAGTACTGAAATATGATATTGCAGATCTACTATTAGTAATCTGTGGACTATCATTAAAATCATCTGTAGTACCGGAAGATTGGCAAATGGGCATTGTAATGCCAATTTTTAAAAAGGGTTCTAGTGGGTGAGCTGGGAAACCATCTTTTTTGAACCTGTGGAATACCAAACCAAACTAACATGACTGTTCTTGAATAAAGCATCCCTGACTTTTGTGCTGATGCTGTGTATGTACAGAGAAGCAAGTGGCGAGCCTTCTCATCTCCATGCTAGCTCTGAAGATCTTGAAGATGCAACAGTGTTGCGAATCAGCATGAAGTCATCAATGGTAAGCATGTTGTGATCACTTGCTTCTTTATGTTCACTAGCCAGCACCAAGGGAGCACTAATCCAGCCAATCAAAGATTCTTCTTCCTAAATCCTTCCATTTGTATCTTAACTGATAACAAATTGAAAGTTATAAAAACGTCTGCAGAAACAAAATCTTTTTTGCCTTGACTTCTGCTTTTCACCCTTGCTTTGCAATTGCTATTAAGGACAACAGTTTTAAGATGTGTTACTGCCATCGTAACTGCAGTGTACTCTCACCTACCCCTCTGCACCCTTTTAGGCCTATGCACAGCTTGTTGTCTCAAGGACTGAGTTGGCTAGAGCTAGCTTAATAAATATTCCTCCTTAAACTTTGAGCTGCTGTTACTTCTTAGAACTCAGAGCTGGAGTTTGGTATTATTCCCTGCCTTCAAAAGATTGTAAGACACTGGTTTTATTTCCTTACTGGTATTAAAGTGCAAGGCACACCTTGTAAAGTATCAGTATTTAGGTTTCAATAGGGAAATTTATTTTAGTTGGTATAATATAAGAGCTTTCCAAGAGCATAAGATAAGTGATACTGGTAAAGTTTCCAACAGTGGCCAGTCCAGTTCACAAGTACTTGTTAGCTTCCCAAAAGGTAGAATCCATGCTGTTTATCCCAAGGGTAAGCAGTAGCTGTTACTTATCAACCTCCTGACAAGGTCCACCCCTACCTTCTCACTGACTTTGACTCATGGCTTTCCTTCTTTCTGGATTCCTCTTCCCCCTTCTCTTATTCTCGGGGATTTTAACATTCATGTGGGTCATTCCATGTCAAGTGGTCTAGTTTTAGAAAAGTGTCCCACCTCACCATCACGGATTTTGACGGAGCTTTGTTTAATCTTACATGACTCAAACTAACTTTGGTAAAGTTCAAGATTCGTCAGTGGAATACTTGTGGAAATATAGCTTTTTTTTTTTTTTTTTTTTTTTTTAAATTTCAAACCTCTTTATTGAAGATAAACAAGGAAATACAAGCAATAATTATAACATCACTGTTATCAAAAGAAATAAAATCCACGATTATAATAATCCTCAGCCCACAAAATGAAGTGCTAACAATAAGAACTAGAAAATGTCATAATAACCTGAAACAGAGGAAGTCAATGACAGTAAGAAAACCCCTATTAACTAAGCAGGAAGACAGTAAATTACTTAACAATTGAGCCCTGCAAAAAGGCCTCTAATTGAATTGAATCAAGAAAAATATACGTTTTACCCTGAAAAGTTATCACACATTTACATGGATATTTTAAAACAAACAAAGCTCCCAATTCCAAAACCCGAGGACGCAAAGCAAGAAAGGCCTTCCGTTTTAACTGTGTGCTACGACACACATCAGGGAAAACCTGAATCATCTGACCAAAGAACTTCTCCTGACGGAACTTAAAGTAAGTACGCAAAACAAGTTCCTTATCTTTTTCTAATGAAAAACTGACCAGTAGAGTGGCCCGAGTAGGTATTTCCTCCACAGATGTCTCCAAAAACTGAGAGAGATCCAAACTCGGCACAGTCAACTGGTCCATTTCCCCAAGAACTCCACCATCTGGCTCAATATCTGCCGGACGTTTTTCCCGAACCCCTAATGGCAAATAATACAATTTAGATATAGAAATGGCTTCGGGCTCAGGGATTTTAAATACGTCCTTCAAATATTTCATAAGTAATATATGAGGAGACAGATAGTGAGTTCGAGGGAAATTTAGGAAACGTAAATTTTTAACACGAAGAGCATTTTCAATTATTTCGTCACGATAATGGAGTGAAAGAGAGTCCTGAACAGATGACGCCAAAGCACTTTGAAAAGAAGTAATTAAACCATCAGTTTTAACTTTAAAGGACTCAAGGTTCCCTAACCTATCTTGATGATCAGTTAAAACAGACACCGTCTCTTGAGTAAATTTCGATAATTTTGTCAAGGATAAATTTAAAGACTGTTCAGTCCGGGCAACAATCTGCCAAATATCTTGCAGAGACACGTCTTTCGGTGGATTAGGGGCTACTGAAGATTGAGAAAAGTCAAAGCAAGAAGGTATTGGAGCAATGACAGAGTTTACCTTTAAGAAGGTCTCAGGAAGTTCAGCGAGTTTGGAAGAAGATTCGGCCCCACTAGGGTGGGGAACCACATCATCCAAAAAGAGAGGCTCCCGGCTGGGTGGGGTTAAGACCCTAAGCGGTAATGGAGACATGCCTACGGAGACTGGACTCGCTGAAAGGGAAGACTCCGATGAAACTCCGGCTAGCGGGGTGGACACCATGGATTTGAGATGAGTATCCATGGGACCCACCACTTTAACGGCTTTGCCAGAGGATAACGATGAAGCCATTGGTTTCTTCTTACGCTTCCCCATGCACACTGATATTACAAACAACTACAAGCAAGACTGAATCCGAGGCCGGTACTCCTACGTGCTCCGAAGGGGCGCCAAAGGGGCAGGACACGCCCCTTCGGAGCACGCGCCCGCGGTGCGCGTCCCGCGGTGGGGGCTGGAATTAAATAGCCCGCTCAGCTCACGTGTCCCACAGGAACTGCTGGAACGGAGCAGCGACTCCTCTGCGACCAGGAAAGCAATGAAACAGGTAAAGCAGCACTCGATGTTTCACAGTGGGGGCCAGATTTATATAGCCCGCTCAGCTCACGTGTCCCACAGGAACTGCTGGAACGGAGCAGCGACTCCTCTGCGACCAGGAAAGCAATGAAACAGGTAAAGCAGCACTCGATGTTTCACAGTGGGGGCCAGATTTAAATAGCCCGCTCAGCTCACGTGTCCCACAGGAACTGCTGGAACGGAGCAGCGACTCCTTTGCGACCAGGAAAGCAATGAAACAGGTAAAGCAGCACTCGATGTTTCACAGTGGGGGCCAGATTTAAATAGCCCGCTCAGCTCACGTGTCCCACAGGAACTGCTGGAACGGAGCAGCGACTCCTCTGCGACCAGGAAAGCAATGAAACAGGTAAAGCAGCACTCCGGAAATATAGGTTTTTGTTTGATACCATATTGCGACCGTGTATAGTATCCCTATGAAATTTTTGCAACTTTGAGTCAAAATATTTCCTTGGTTACTTAAGGAAAACAAATGAAACTTAGCAGTCATACACAACTTTTTACTTCTTTTGGCAATTCCTGACAACTTTTGGGTCAAGAGAGGCACAAATATCCTGCTAATCCCTGATTTCTTTGGGCCATTTTTACCATACGTTTTGAAACTCCAAACTCTAATGCTGTAGCTTTTATTGACCAGCTTCTTGGGGCCAAAGTCAGTATTTGAATTTTTTTTGATCTATCAGATATTTCAGGTTTTTTTCGTCTTGAATCAAGTTGTCTCAACCGGGGGACTGAAAAGAAAGGCGAAAAAAAAAGGCGATTTGCTCCACCGTGCACTGCCGCCTCCTTCTGAGGGCTATTCGACCAGTCCCTCGAGCAGAGAGAGGCTGTGGTCGTTACTCCATTTATTTCGTGGTTCTCAAGAAAAATGGGTCCTTCCACCCAATTCTGGATCTTAAGGGCGTAATTCGATGTCTGTGGGTGCCACGATTCCGAATGGAGACGCTTTGCTCGGTGATACAGGCGGTACGTGGAGGCGAGTTCCTCACCTCTCTAGATTTTGCGGAAGCTTGCTTCCACATTTCCCATCAGAGACGACGAACAGCGTTTCCTACGGTTTGCAGTACTGGGTCAGTACTTCCAGTTTTGTGCAATGGCCTTCGGCCTGGCCTTTGCTCCGGCCTTTGCTCCGTGCACCTTTTCCAAGGTTATAGTAGTGGTCACAGCAGCTCTGCGCAAACGGGGAATCCAAGTGCATCCTTACCTGGACGACTGGTTGATTCAGGCAGACTCCCTGTTGGAAGCGCATCAAGCAGTGGCTCAAGTACTTTCTTTCCTTGAGAATCTCGGATGGGTGGTCAATATGTCCAAGAGCCATCTTCATCTGTCCCAGCAACCAGAGTTTCTAGGAGCCGGGTGGGGTGCTCTCTGCCTGCATCAGTCTATGCAGGGTACTTGGTCGATTCACGAAGCGCACTGGTCCATAAATCGACTGGAAGCTCGAGCGTTTTGCCTCGTCCTAAGACATTTTCTGCCTCTTCTGAAAGATCAGGTGATACGGGTTCTATGCAACAACGCAACAACAGTGACATATATCAACCGCCAGGGTGGCACCAAGTCCTTAGGTGTAGCCAGGGAAATGTCCCTTCTCCTTCCCTGAGCAGAGGCACAACTGCAGACTCTCGGCACAGCATATCGCCGGGGTGGACAACTTTCAGGCTGATTTCTGCAGCCGACATGCTATCAATCCCGGAGAATGGGAGCTAGCCCCTTGGGTGTTTTCAGAAGATTTTGCGAGCATGGGGGCAACCGGTAATGGATCTAATGGTGATGTCAACGATTACCAAGGTACCGGAATTTTTCAGTTGCAGGAGGGAGTTTCAGTCCTCCGGATTGGATGCCCTGGCTCAACCATGGCCGCAGGAGGCTCTGCTGTACATCTTTCCCCCATGGGTATTAATAGGCAGAGTGCTTCGGAGAGTTCTTGCACACCGGGGGAGAGTGATCCTAATAGCTCCAGACTGGCCTCAGAGGCCCTGGTATGCGGACCTCATCTGCTTAACGCGAGTCGCACCGCTGCCTCTGGGGTCTTGCCGGGGGCTATTATGTCAGGGTCCAATTGTAATCGATGATCCGGCTCCTTACTCGCTTAAGGCCTGGCTCTTGAACGCCGCTGCCTAAGCAAGAAGGGTTACTCGAGTCGCATGGTCATGACCCTTCTGAAGATGCGCCACCCGTCGACTTCACTAGCATATTCCCGCGTTTGGCGAGTCTTCGAGTCCTGGTGCACGTGGCACCGTATCTCTCCTTGGAGGTCGGGAATCCCGAATATCCTTACCTTCCTCCAGGACGGCCGGGATAAAGATTTAGCCTTGGGGTCTCTTCGGGTTTAAGTAGCGGCATTGACTTGTTTCAGAGGCCCTGTTGGGGTCGCTCTATAGCGTCCCATGCGGATGTGTCCAGTTTCCTTAAATTTGTTACCGGAGGATGTAGTAAAAGCTGTTAGTGTAGCTGGGTTTAAAAAAGGTTTGGACAACTTCCTGGAGGAAAGGTGCATAAACCATTATTAAAAGGGACCCAGGATATCACTGCTTGACCCAATACAAGCATTGAGGAACATGTCTTTTGGGGAGACTGCTAGGTACTTATGACCTAGATAGGCCACTGTTGGAAACAGGATACTGGGCTTGATGGACCTTGGTCTGACCCAGTATGGCATATCTTAAGTTCTTATGTTCTTAGAATGCTTGTTGGTTGTTGTAGCGTTTCTATACATACTGATGGTCATCGCCATACCTAGACCTGTGTGAGCAGTGCAGCTGCACAGGGCGCAAAAAATAGGAGCGCATTTAAGGTTGCCGACCACTGGCCTTGGCTCACCGCCCCCCCTCCCCCCCCCACACACATTGCCTTCCCAGCCTGCCCTTGCTCTGCCGCCACTTTTCCCATTTCCTGAGTGGCGGTGGCAGCAGCAGACCTCCAGTTAAAAAAAAAAAAAGTGTGTCCTTTGCAGCTCTGCACATGCATGGCTGATGTGGTCCCTCCCCCCTCTGATGTGGGCATATGTCAGAGAAGGGAGGGATCAGTCCAACCATGCAAGCACGGAGTCAGACAGATTCACTTTTTTTTTAAACTGGGGGTCCACCGCCTCCAAGGGAACAGGAAAAGTGGCGGTGGGGCAAGGACTGGCTGGGCATCAATGTGGGTAGGAGCCGGCTGGACATGAGGAAGTGGGGTAAGATGGGGAATAAGGGCAGAAGGCTATGCTGGATATATGGGGATTCGAGGCAAATGACAAAAATCTGACATTGGAAGGGGGGGGGGGCACCAGGTTTGGAAGTCTGACGGCACATTTATGGCATGGTGTTTCTCTACTTAGGTGATTGGGCTAGTGTACATTCCTAATGAGGTGAACAAATTCATACGCATCATCATCATCCAGATGTTAAATCACCTAAAAGTCAAACTAAACTCATCAGTTTATACACCTTTTGAGTTAGTGGTTGGCAACCCATTTATTGTGTAGCATGTCATTCTAAAGCTAAGGATTTCTTTTAATGAGCAAAACTAAAAACTATATAATGTCATTATGTAATATTTCAGTATTGTAGTTTATATGTCTAATTAGTTGGTAATGTTGGCTAATGAAAATATTTGAGAAGTAAATTTCATTTTCAATGATGAGTCAAGCAAAAGCAGACTTTTTTGGTTTTCTAGATTGGTGAGCATCCTGACGATGTATTTGGTCCACTTGAGCAACCTACAGAAGAAGGTAAGTTAGAACAAAGTTGTAAATTGGTTGAGCACCCAGTTGAGTTATGCAGTTTACTTTGGTGAAGGTAAAGTGACAACTGGAGGTATCCAAAGGCTTGGTAATGCAATGCTTTTTTTTCAGTATCTTTTTTTTAAAAACTTTGTTTATTGATCCACGAGTGCAGCACATCACAACATTCGAACTTACAAGACTCCGTCAGGCGTGGTTGACTCTGATCCACCACCTGATCACAAAGAATCGGTCACTCGTGATATACAACATTATATACTCCCCTCCTCCATCCCTATTTCCCCCCTCCCCCATCCCTATTTTCCCCCCTCCCCCCACCCTCCCTTCCCTCCCCTCACCCCCCTCACCCCCGTAGCCTCATCCTTCCCCTGAGCAGGGGGGGGGGCGGGGGCGGGGTTTCCGTATCTTTATTGGTGACATTCCTGAGAAACTTGAGGGGAAAACATTTTTGGTTGCAGATGATCCAACATGTATACTCTTACAGATGTTTGTATGTGGTGAAAAAATGAAAGGGTTTGAAAAATGACAGAAGACCTTCATTGTTAAAAAGTGTAAAATCATGCATTTTCGGATGCAGAACTAGTTAGCAGCATAGCAATTAGAAAGGCGTGAAGTACAGACTTTAAAACAAGGAACAGATATAGGTATAATCATCTTGGAGCTTAATATACATGTGTTTGAAGTAGCAAGTGTGGCTGTGTTTATGGTTATATCTTAGTTGCAAAAACCTGTTGGATTGTTTTCCTGGTTTTTCATTAAAATATTTTAACACTAGAAGCTCCAAAAGGAGTTTTACCTAGAAACCCCAAAGTGCGTCGATTGACGCATTATCATGAGGACTGCGTTTAGCATGAAATGCAGATGTGAATTAATGTGAAGTTGTTAAAATACGTGCAGTATGTGATGTCATTACATGACGTCATCGTGTGTTTATTGTTTGTAATGTCGGAGTAAAACTGTAAACAGTGATTGAGATGCGCCACCTAGTGGGAACATGAATTTATGCCTAGAAGCCCCAAAGTATGTAAATTGATACATCCAAGACAATTGAGTGCGTCAGTTGACGTACTTTGGGGCTTCTAGGTATGAATTAATTTTCCCGATAGGTGGTGCATCTGTCATTAATTTTTGATGCACATATTTGAACATCTTGACCTTGCTAACAAAGTCACGGAACATGACTGATATGGTTCTAGCAGTGGCGCTGGTATACAACTTCAAAGATGCATTTGCGTCAATTGGCGCACTTTGGGGCTTCTAGTGTTAAACATAAGAGTAATTGTCTGAGGGTAGCCAGTCATGTAGTAAGCAACTTGGAAAACCTAGTGCTCTGTGTATGCTTGGTGGCATCTACAGAGATATTCCGTTCAAAAAATCAGACCTCATAAATAGGACAGACATATACTAACACTTACAACATCAAAACATAGAAGGTCACAATTAAATGTAGGAACATCCGTTAAGTCAGGGGACGGAAAACCCCCTCGTATAATCGGACTTCTCCCTTTAATCTTTTTTATTATTCATACAATCAGTTCAACAGTCTTAAAGAAAACAAAGCAGACCCAAAGAGCCACCGTGCTAAGAATAAAAATTCTAAAGACCAAGGAAATTTAAGGTCAGAAACTTAGCTGGCAATAGGGTCCTGCAGCAGATGTTCACCATTCTGGATATTTTAACGAGAAGGCTCCCCTTGATCAGAAGAATTCCACAGGCATCTCCGACAAGAAAACACTTCTACAGAGTTTCATAAATTCATAACCATAACCCAGCGCTGCGTTTCAGGTTCTCCAACCCTGCATCAGATAGTACAAAAACAGCTGTCTTCAAATCCCAGCCGTTGTTTCTTTCATAAAGCGTCCTCTCAAAGACAAATGAAACTTAGCAGTCATACACAACTTTTTACTTCTTTTGGCAATTCCTGACAACTTTTGGGTCAAGAGAGGCACAGATATCCTGCTAATCCCTGATTTTTTTGGGCCATTTTTACCATACGTTTTGAAACTCCAAACTCTAATGCTGTAGCTTTTATTGACCAACTTCTTGGGGCCAAAGTCAGTATTTGAATTTTTTTTGATCTATCAGATATTTCAGTTTTTTTTCTTCTTTAATCAAGTTGTCTCAACCGGGGGACTGAAAAGAAAGGTGAAAAAAAAAGGCGATTTGCTCCACCGTGCACTGCCTCCTCCTTCTGAGGGCTATTCGACCAGTCCCTCGAGCAGAGAGAGGCTGTGGTCGTTACTCCATTTATTTCGTGGTTCTCAAGAAAGATGGGTCCTTCCACCCAATTCTGGATCTTAAGGGCGTAATTCGATGTCTGTGGGTGCCATGATTCCAAATGGAGACGCTTTGCTCGGTGATACAGGCGGTACGTGGAGGCGAGTTCCTCGCCGCTCTAGATTTTGCGGAAGCTTGCTTCCACATTTCCCATCAGAGACGACCAACAGCGTTTCCTACGGTTTGCAGTACTGGGTCAGTACTTCCAGTTTTGTGCAGTGGCCTTCGGCCTGGCCTTTGCTCCGTGCACCTTTTCCAAGGTTATGGTAGTGGTCGCAGCAGCTCTGACGCCATTCTTGTCTTTGAGAGGACGCTTTATGAAAGAAACAACGGCTGGGATTTGAAGACAGCTGTTTTTGTACCATCTGATGCAGGGTTGGAGAACCCAAAACGCAGCGCTGGGTTATGGTTATGAATTTATGAAACTCTGTAGAAGTGTTTTCTTGTCGGAGATGCCTGTGGAATTCTTCTGATCAAGGGGAGCCTTCTCGTTAAAATATCCAGAATGGTGAACATCTGCTGCAGGACCCTATTGCCAGCTAAGTTTCTGACCTTAAATTTCCTTGGTCTTTAGCATTTTTATTCTTAGCACGGTGGCTCTTTGGGTCTGCTTTGTTTTCTTTAAGACTGTTGAACTGATTGTATGAATAATAAAAAAGATTAAAGGGAGAAGTCCAATTATACGAGGGGGTTTTCCATCCCCTGACTTAACGGATGTTCCTACATTTAATTGTGACCTTCTATGTTTTGATGTTGTAAGTGTTAGTATATGTCTGTCCTATTTATGAGGTCTGATTTTTTGAACGGGTTTTGTTTTACGGATCTTAAATTTGGCAATTTTTTTTGATCTACAGAGATATTAGCAAGAAGGAAAGAAAGTAATGCCACTCATGCATTTGTCACTAATGGGACTCCACTTTGAGTATTCTTTTAAAACTATGGAGACTATACCTTTGTATTTTTAGTTAATTCTTTTTATTAGCCATTAATCATGACACTGCATTCTTAATATTTACTTACTTGAAACTGAAGTAAACATTTGTTTTAGATTTGCACAGACCTAGTTTCCTACTTCATTTTGCAGTAAAAATATACATTTTAAATTACCAAGTTCCTTATCGTTCCTACAGTTCAGTCCTCTACCTCTGTGTTGTCAGCCTCCTCCTGCAGCTTAGAGACTGGTATGTCAGAATCATGACATCACTGGATATAGCCTGCTGATCTCTCTCCTCAGTCCCAGTGTGACCAGTCTCCATGCAGCAGGAGGACGTGGTGAGCCTTGTTAGAGGCTCCCTGGAGAAACGAATAAGGTGCTTGTAGGTAGAGGTAGATTGAGAGATTTAATTGGAATTGGTAATTGGGGCTGTTCCTTAAAAAAAAAAAAAAAAAAAGTAAAAAAAAAGTGAGAGGTTTTGATCATTCAGGTTATAGCATTCTTACTCCCTGCCTTTAAAAAAAAAAAAAAAAAAAAAAAAGAGAAGAGGCTTATTAGATTAACAAGCCATTTGTCATTCTTCTCGGGGCCAAAGGTTCTCTCCCCCCGGACTTTACGGGGGAGAGCCCTTTCAAATCGTTTCCCTGACTGGACCGCGTTGACTGGAGCCCGTGGCTCCGGGGGAGTCTCTGGCTGACTAGCTCGCCGGCAGCTGCTAGTAGAGCGACACAGCTGAGGGTAAGCAATCGGGGAATGGCGCAGACCTGGCCAGTAAGCTGTCACCGGTTTCAGGCGGCGTTTGAAGGCGGGGAGCCATGGCAAGGACCGCAGCGCGGTCCAGTGTTCATTTTGGCGCCTTTTCCTCGGTGGAACTCGCGGTGACCATTTTCTTCACCGCGGTGAAGCCTCGTGGCTGCTGGGCGGCAGGCAGGCCCGGAGCTAGAAACTCAAAGGTATTTTCTGTATTTAGCGCATTAATTGCCTTTACTTTATTTCTTTGATTCCCTTAAAGGTGCTTTTACTATTTTTACTTTGTTTTTTTTTTGTTTGGCGCAAAACGGCGGTTTTCGATAGTGGGGGGGGGGGGGGTGCCTTCTCTTGGGAGCAGAACATGTCAGACCTTGCTTTTAGGATTTTTAAGGGAGTCCTAGGCTACAGTTTTCTTTGTAGTCCCAAGGTTTGGGAAAAAAAAACCCATAGGATTAGGTCAAGCTGTGCTATGGCAGCAAGACCACAGTGTATTGTGTGTGGGACTTGAAGGGGCACAGTGGTGGATTCAGGAGTGTGCCGTGGCTGTGCAGCCCTTTCTTCCACGGTGGAACAGCAAATGGATGTTCCTTATCGTCACTCCAGTCCAGTCCCTTTACTTCTGGGTTACGCAACCCTTCCAGCAGCTTGGAGGCTGAGCCCAACCTTTTTGGAGATGGGGCGGTATAAATACCACCGGGACCACCCACCAACTCCAGTATTATCAGCCTCCAAGCAGCTGGAGGGTTCCGTAAGCCTAGGGCTTACTGGAGTCCTACTTTTAATTTTATTCTTTTAATTTCCTTTAATTCCTTTTAGTCTACATTTTATTTCTGCATTTGGGTTTTAATTTTTGTTGCCCTGCGCCTTTAATTTCTGCCTGCTCCCCTTCTCCCTCCTCCCCCCCTCCCTCCCCTCCTCCCCCCTCCTCCCCTCCCCTCCCCCCCCCCCCCCCCTCCCCTCCCCTCCTGATCGGGCCGGGTATCGGAGGTGAACAGCAGCCTGCAGCATCGAGGAGGACTTCTGCTCTCCTCTGCCCCGGGGAAGAACAGCACATCGAGCTCTCCAACCATTCCCTGCCTTGTGCCGAAGCCCTCCGGGTGGCTGAGCGCTTGAGGCAAGACCGCCATTCAGTGTCTCCCGCCGAACCCGTCCCGGAGCTGCCGGACGCGGAGGCGAGACCCGCTCTTCACGGCGCTGCGGGGGAGCTGGTAAAGCAGCGATTTGGAGAGGCAGCAGCGGTTTCCAGTTCTGCACAGCAGTGGGAGTGCAGCACGGTCTGTCGGATAGCCTCGCGGTCCCCCGTTCAGGCTCCACGTGGTGAGGCCTACCACGTGTAGAGCCTGCGGGCTAGGATCGCTGAGTCGGGCCCTGAATTCAGATCAGCTTTCAAAACGCAAGTACCTCTGTTGGAGAAAAAGGAGATAAATTTAATTGTAATTTAATTTAGTACAACTTTGCTTTTAATTCTTTTAATTTTAATTCCTTTCTGTTAATTTTACCTTAATTTTGGCTTTCATTTAGAACCGATTTGAATTTTCCTTTGTTTTTTCCCCTTGTTCCCAACCTAAGGGGCTGTTAGTTCCCTTTCCCGGGGGGAAATACATTGAAATTTATTGAATTTCGGTACGCACAGTGGGAAGTTAAGTCATGGCGACCAAGTCCCGCTGTCCTTCCTGCGGAACATGCAGGGGCACCTCCGCAGAGGCAGGAATCTGCAGGAGCTGCGCCGCAGTGGCGGCCTCAGTTGAGCAGGAAATTAATCTGACCGTAGCTCTCCCTCCTCAGGGGTCAGGAGACCTCCTAGGGGGGGAGGGAGGGTCTCATGTCCCTCCTTCTACGTCCTCGGACATACCTTCTCCTTCCCGACCCCCCCGACCCCTCCCCCCTCCCAGCGGGGGAAGGAGGGTCCGGGGATTTTTTCTCCCCAGATTTCATCCTCTTACTTCACAAGGCCTATTGCTTGCGGAAGCAGGGCTCAGGAGCAGGAGAGGCCGGACCGTCGAGGCAAGACAAATCAGCCAGGCTCTTGGGAGCAGGTAATCCAGAATCCGGCATACCACCTAAGCGCCCCCGGCTGAGTGAGGAGGAGCCCCCAGCGGCCCTCTCTCAGGGTACCCCGGAAGAGGCTTACTCGGACAGGGACTTGGACGAAGAGGAAGAGGAGCTGGAAGAAGGAGAGATCCCAGAGGAAGACCAATCCAGGATCATCAGAGTCTTTCGTCGGGAGGAACTCCTGGCATTAATTAATGAGTCCCTAAAAGTTCTCAATGTGGCCTCTGATACGCCAGCTGAAGAGGAGGCTTTGGAGGACCCATTGATCCAGGCCATTAGGAGATCCCAGAAAGTCTTTCCGGTCCACAGAGTGGTGCGCCAGATGATCCAGGAAGAATGGGACCAGCCGGAATCTAGCCTAAGGGGAGTCCGGTCCATGCTGCGCCTATATCCCCTTCCAGAGACAGACAAAGAGCTACTGAAGTCCCCCAGAGTGGATGCAGCGGTATCGGCAGTCACCAGAAAGACTACTATCCCAGTTGAGGGCAGCACGGCCTTAAGGGATTCTCAGGACAGGAAATTGGATACCCTCCTGAAACAGGCATTTGATGTAAGCGCTCTCGCCTTACAGGCCTCCATCTTGGGAGCTTGGGTAGCTCGGGCCTGCTTAAGGTGGTCTCAACAACTTCAAGCAGCGGAAGCCCCCGCGGGCGATGCTCGGCCCAACGCCTCTAGGTTGGAATCCGGAGCAGCATACTTGGCGGATAGTCAGTATGACCTCATCAGAGGTCTGGCCAAGAACATGGCCTCGGTGGTTGCGGCCAGGCGTTATTTGTGGTTACGAAATTGGGCAGCGGATGCCTCCTCAAAGGCACGCCTGAGTCGACTCCCCTTTAAGGGGAAACTACTGTTTGGGGAGGATTTAGAGAAGCTGGTAAAGGACCTTGGCGAGTCCAAGGGAGGCAGGTTCCCGGAAGACAGACCAAAACAAGGCCGTCCTCTGCCCCCGATGCGTACCCAGACTAGGGACACTCAGAGGTTTCGCACAGCCAGATCCAACCCCCCATCCAGAGGGCGCTTCCCCTCCAGGGGCCAAGGTTTCCGGGGGTTTCAGGGAGCGGGTCGCGGCTTTGGGGCCTCCTCCTTCTCCTCGGCCCCTAGAAAACACCAATGAGGCGACGTGGGGCCAGGGGGAAGAGCGGCCAGTGGGAGGTCGCTTAAGGCTGTTTCTTCCCGCCTGGTCCCGGGTCACTTCGGATCAATGGGTACTGGAGGTGATCAGAGAGGGCTACGCTCTCGAATTCGCAAAACAAATACCTCCAGCGTTCATCCAATCTCCCAGCGGATCCCCTGCAAAGAGGTCGGCGATAGAGACAACCCTCGCACGTCTAATTGCTCTCGGGGCAGTGATCCCAGTACCACCAGACCAGTTTGGATCGGGTCGATACTCGATTTACTTCGTAGTACCAAAGAAGGAAGGGTCCTTCCGGCCAATCCTGGATTTAAAACAGGTCAACCGCTGTCTCAGGGTACCACATTTCCGCATGGAGACCCTACGATCAGTCATCGCGGCAGTAAGGGGCGGAGAGTTCCTGACGTCCCTCGACTTGACAGAAGCCTACCTGCATATTCCAGTCAGGAAGTCCCATCAACAGTTCCTAAGATTCGCTGTGCCGGGGGGCCACTTTCAATTCCAGGCCCTTCTCTTTGGCCTAGCTACGGCTCCACGAACATTCACCAAGGTGATGGTGGTAGTGGCGGCCTTCCTCCAGAAGGAGGGAATACTAGTACACCCATACCTAGACGATTGGCTGATCCGGGCAAAGTCGGAAGTAGAAAGTTGCTCGGCGACGGACAGAGTAATTCAGGTTCTAGAGGAGTTGGGGTGGGTCATCAACCGAGCAAAGAGCAGGATGACTCCCTCCCAGGACCTCGAATATCTCGGAGCAAGATTCGACACCGGAAGGGGCAGAGTGTTCCTGTCTCGAACGCGATCAAGGGACCTAAGACTGCTAGTCGCGCAGTTCCTGAACAGACGAAACCCCTCAGCATGGCATTATCTTCAGGTACTGGGCACTATGGCGGCAGCAATAGAGGTAGTGCCTTGGGCCAGGGCCCACATGCGACCGTTGCAGCGCGCCCTCTTGCGTCGATGGTCCCCACAACACCATCTCCTATCAACTCAGTTACCGTGTGCTCCGCGGACCAAACAAGCCCTTCGCTGGTGGCAGTGCCCAAAGAATCTGGAACGGGGGATGCCCCTCGAGCCTCACCTATGGGTACTGTTGACGACGGATGCCAGCCTGTCAGGCTGGGGAGCTCACTGCGAAGACCAATTTGCCCAGGGCAGTTGGACCCCGTTGGAATCTCAATGGCCCATCAACAGACTGGAATTGCGGGCCGTCACCCTAGCGCTCAGAGCGCTCGAGTTCCTAGTGCTAAGAAGAGCAATTCGCGTTCTCTCCGACAACGTCACCACGGTAGCTTACATCAACCACCAGGGCGGCACCAGCAGCCCCGCCTTGGAGAAGGAGGCGGATGTCCTCTTCCAGTGGGCGGAGGTCCGCCTGGAAGCGATTTCGGCTCAACACGTGGCAGGCACGGACAACCTCACGGCCGATTACCTCAGCAGGCACAGGATAGACCACGGAGAGTGGGAGCTGGAGAAGGAGACCTTCGACCAGATAGTGGCCCGCTGGGGACTCCCAGTCATGGATCTCATGGCAAGTTTCTCGTCAGCCAAGGTGGACCGGTTCTTCAGTCGGCGGAAGGAAAGAATGTCCGAAGGCCTGGATGCTCTGTCTCAGAAATGGCCGGCGGAGGGTCTTCTCTACGTGTTCCCCCTTGGGTCCTGATCGGAAAGGTCCTCCAGCGGGTAGAGTCTCACCAGGGACTGGTGATCCTCATTGCCCCGGATTGGCCGCGTCGCCCCTGGTATGCGGATCTGTTGAGGTTGCTAGCCGACCAGCCTTGGCGGCTCCCTTGCAAAAGGGGCCTGCTCAGGCAAGTCCCGGTGCTGATGCCTCACGTGGATCGATTCTCGCTTACGGCCTGGCTATTGAAAGGGCGCGCCTCTTGAAGCAAGGTTATTCAGGAGCGGTAGTCTCAACGCTGTTGAATGCGAAGAAACGCTCGACCTGTCTTTCCTATGTAAGGGTCTGGCGTATCTTCGAAGCGTGGTGTGCGGAACACCGAAGGAAACCCCTTTCGGCCTCGGTCCCTGAGGTCCTGGAATTCTTACAAGCGGGTTTTGACAAGGGCCTGGCGCACAGCTCCTTATGAGTCCAACTTGCCGCCATCGCTTGCTACAGAGGTAAGATCCGCGGCAAGCCCCTAGGGGCCCACGCGGACGTCTCCAGGTTCCTAAGGGCGGTTAGACGTCTGCGGCCACAACGGAGGTCGGTGATCCCCCCTTGGGATCTCAATCTGGTACTAAAGGCATTGGTAGGGGAACCCTTTGAACCGGTAAAGAAGGCTTCCTTGAAGGACTTAACCCTCAAGACAGTCTTTCTGGTCGCTATCTGCTCGGCCAGGCGGGTCTCCGAATTGCAAGCACTGTCCTCCCAACCTCCGTTCCTAGCCTTTCTCAGGGACAAGGTGGTCCTACGAACAGTTCCTTCCTTCCTGCCCAAGGTCATTTCTCCCTTTCATTTGAACCAGACGGTTACCCTCCCGGCCTGCACGGCCGAGGGTCCTGAAGGTAGGGATAGCAAGCTGCGACTGCTAGACATCCAGAGGATCTTGAAGCGATACCTCTCCCGCACAGCTCCTTTCCGGAAATCCGATCGGCTCTTCGTCCAGTTCGGAGGCCCGCACAAAGGGGAGGCGGCAGCCAAGGCCTCCATCTCCAGGTGGATCAGAGAAGCGATTGCCTCCGCCTACATCCTAAGAGGGAAGCAGGTTCCAGTTGGACTACGGGCGCACTCCACCCGGGCTCAGGCCACCTCGTGGGCAGAGTTCAGTCTGGTTCCCCCTTTGGATATTTGTAGAGCGGCAACTTGGTCCTCTCTACATACCTTCACAAAACACTACAGGCTGGACGTACAGAGTTCAGCGGACGCTCGGTTTGGTCTGGCGGTTCTTCAGTCCGGTTTGCCGGACCCCACCCAGAGTTGAACTGCTCTGATACATCCCAGAAGTAAAGGGACTGGACTGGAGTGACGATAAGGAAGAAGTAATTAGATCTTACCTGCTAATTAGTGTTCCTGAAGGAACGACAGTCCAGTCCCTGATCCCACCCGGCTCGGTCGGACTTGAAGACCTACCAGACAAGGGCAGAGCCGCGGATCGAGCGTGAAACCAGGTCTGGGGGAAGGAGGGCAGGAGAAAGTCGCCTCGGATAGTATCAGGCATACCACCTCCCTCCGTTACCTTTTCCCCTTCGTTACCCCTATTTCCAATTTAAAAAAAATAAATAAATAAAAAATAAATAAAAAAATAGAAAAGGGGGTTTGGTTGTTTGTAATGTATCCCCTATAGGGGTTAGGTTTTTAGTTTGTTGATTATTCATAGAAATTTGTTTAGGCTGCTTTTTCAGTCGAATACTGGAGTTGGTGGGTGGTCCCGGTGGTTTTTATACCGCCCCACCTCCAAAAAGGTTGGGCTCAGCCTCCAAGCTGCTGGAAGGGTTGCGTAACCCAGAAGTAAAGGGACTGGACTGTCATTCCTTCAGGAACACTAATTAGCAGGTAAGATCTAATTACTTCTTAAGGAGTCCGCAGATGCGCAGGGGCCACCTGCGGGGGAGATGCCTGCATCTCCACAGCCCCCTGCTCAAGGCTTAGCATCGGAGGAAGTGGCGGGGCCTTCTGGAGCTCAGCTGGCGGCGCAGACAGCGGACCTCGAGGGTTTTAGTCCTGATTTTGTTTTGTTAATACATCAGGCATTTTCTTTGCGACGTCAGGGTAGGTTGCCAGGTTCCTTGTCGCTTGCCGGGCCTTCCCAGCTAAAGGAGGCGAGGGATAGGATAGGCAAGGAACCGCCGGCACCTGAAAAGGCGAGGACACGAGCTTCGACATCTGCAGAAGTCGGTTGGCCTGAAGGTGAGGAAATTGATTGGGAACTGGATGATGCTACTCAGGATCTCGAAGATGGGGAGCTCCCGGAGCCCAAGGATCAAGCTAAGAATATTAGAGTCTTCCGTAGGGAAGAGCTTCCAGCGTTGATCATGGAATCTATGCAGATGCTGAATCTCTCCTCACAGACTTCGGTGGAGGAGGAGGTTGAAGACCCGGTTATTCAGGTGGTTCGACAGACACAGGTGGTGTTCCCGGTTCATAGAGTGGTCGACAGAATGATCCAAGAAGAATGGGACTGGCCAGAGGGCGGGTCTTTGAGGCATAAGGACTATGAATAGGCTCTACCCTTTGGCAGATAAGGATAAAGAACGATTCAAGGCGCCGTGTGTGGACGCGGTGGTATCGGCGGTTACAAAGAAGACTACCATCCCGGTGGAAGGCAGTGCAGCTTTAAAGGATGCTCAGGACCGTAAAGTTGACAGTTTACTGAAGCAGACCTTTGAGGCAGATTCGCTGTCGTTACAGGCCTCCATCTGTGGGGCTTGGGTAGCTCGAGCATGTTTGCGATGGGTGCAGCGACTGAGACAGTCTTCGCACATGGATCTTGAGGAGCTCAAGGAGCTGGGCTGCCTGGAGTCCGGAGCAGCATATCTGGCGGATGTACATTATGATGTGATCAGGGCGCTTGCCAATAGCACAGCGTCCGTGCTGGCTGCCTGCAGGTCAGTGTGGTTACAAAATTGGGCGACGGAAGGTTCTTCCAAGTCGCGCCTCAGTAAGCTACCATTTAAAGGCGGGTTACTTTTTGGAGAAGATTTGGATAAGTTGGTAAAGCACCTCAGGGAGTCTAAGGCAGGTAGGCTCCCGGAGGATAAGCCGAAGCAGGGGAAATCCGGTCAGGGCTATCGGGGCCAGTTTCGGGATTTCCAGAGATTTCATTCAGCGCGGTTCGGTAGTTTCCAGCGGGGTCGCTTTCCATCTCGAGCCCGGGGATTTCGGCGGGCTAATAGAGGTTTCTCCTCCAGCTGCGCTCCCGCAGCTTGCAAGTCGCAATGAAATGAGGGGGGTCCCGGCGGAAGGGCCTCCCATAGGAGGGCGGCTTTGGGAGTTTCTTTCTGCTTGGACTCACATCACCTCCGACCAGTGGGTGTTGGAGATAATTTGGCAGGGCTATGCGCTAGAGTTGGCGCAGCCAGTGTGAGATTCCTTTGTCATGTCTCCGTGCAGGGGTGCCAGGAAGGTTCTGGTAATTCGCGGTACTTTGGAGTGGCTTCTCCAGTTGGGGGCGGTCGTAGAAGTGCCGAAAGCAGAGTACAGTATGGGTCGGTACTCCATTTATTTCGTGGTGCCAAAGAAGGGCGCAATGTTAAGGCCTATTTTAGATCTAAAAGCCGTAAATCGTTGTCTACGAGTTCCGCATTTCCGGATGGAAACCTTGCACTCCGTCATAGTGGCAGTACGTCAAGGGGAGTATTTGATGTCTCTGGATCTCTCGGAGGCATATTTGCACATACCTATCCGGGCGGCTCATCAGAAGTTTCTAAGGTTCGCCTTTCCTTGGGGCCACTATCAATTCCAAGCATTGCCCTTCGGTTTGGCTACGGCGCCGCAAACCTTCACCAAAATTATGGTGGTGGTGGTGGCGGCGTTGGGCAAAGAAGGTATTCTAGTGCACCCTTATCTCGACGATTGGTTGATTCGGGCCAGGTCCGATGCAGAGAGCATTCGGGTGACAAGCAGATTAGTGGAGTTCTTGAAGAGCCTTGGTTGGGTGGTCAATCCAGCCAAGAGCCGTCTGAAGCCTTCCCAGGACCTCGAGTACTTAGGAGTTCATTTCGACACGAAGAGCGAGCGGACAAGTGTTTTTTCCGCACAGGAGGGCCGAGGCGCTCAGGAGCCTAGTTCGCTAGTTCAGATCCGTCCCAGTGCCGTCGGCAAGAGCCTATCTTTGAGTATTGGGAATGATGGCGGCGACTCTGGAAGCGGTACTGTGGGCCAAAATTCATATGCGGCCCCTGCAAAGGGTGCTACTTTGCCGCTGTTCGCATCAAACTGATCATTTGAGCAAGCGACTGCCGTGTCCAGTCAAGGTCAGGCAGTCTCTTCAATGGTGGCTTCTCAGGTCTTCGCTATCAGCCGGCATGCCGCTGGAACAACCGGAGTGGCTCCCGTTGTTAACGGACGCCAGCCTGGTGGGTTGGGGAGCCCACTGCAGGAGCAGGTTTGCGCAGGTGTTTTGGTCTCCCCTGGAGTCATCCTGGTCGATAAATCGGCTGGAACTTCAAGCAGTTGCATGGGCATTGCAGGTGTTCGAGGAATTGATGTTGGGTCGCCCAGTTCGGGTACTTTCCAATAACTCGGCAACAGTCGCCTACATCAACCGCCAGGGTGGCACGGGAAGTGCAGCTATGGAAGCGGAGGCGGATCTGTTCTCTTAGGTAGAGAGGCGGTTGACAGCGATTTCGGCGGCGCACATTGCAGGAAAGGACAATGTCAAGGCGGACTTTTTCTCAGCAGAGTACAGGTAGATGCGGGGGAGTGGGAGCCTCATCCCAACATCTTTGCACAGATAGTAGTTCGCTGGGGAATGCCCATAATGGATATAATGGCGACCTTCCAGTCGGCGAAAGCCAGTCGGTTCTTCAGCAGGAGGCGAGAAAGAATGTCAGAGGGCATCGACGCTCTGTTGCATCCATGGCCATCTGCAGGGATCCTATACGTCTTTCCTCTGTGGACGTTGATAGGCCGGGTGATTCAAAAGATCAGAGCTCATCCGGGAAGGGTGCTCCTTGTGGTGCCCGACTGGCCGAGGCGCTTGTGGTATGCGGACCTCATGCGTCTCCTAAACGGGCAGCTGTGGCGGTTACCGGCAAGGGCGGATCTGTTGCTTCAGGGGTCCTCTCTTCATGCACCAAGTGGATCGGTTCTCACTTACGGTATGGCCATTAAAAGGGCCCGGCTGAGGAAAAAGGGCTATTCGGTGGCAGTTGTTGCTACCCTGCATAGAGCACGGAAACAGTCCACATCTTTGGCGTACGTTCGTGTCTGGCGTATATTTGAGGATTGGTGTTCGAGGCATCAGATTCGAGCGTCTACGGTTACCATTCCTTCAATATTAGGGTTTCTGCAGGACGTCTTTGATAAGGGTCTTGCAGCTAGTACCTTGCGCATTCAATTGGCAGCCCTTTCATGTTATCGCAGCAGGGTGCAGGGAGCGCCTCTGGGAGCTCACCCGGATGTGGTTCGCTTTCTGAAGGCGGTTTCTAGGTTACGGCCGTCGCGTAGGGTGTTGATACCGCCTTGGGATCTCAATCTGGTGTTGGCGGCGTTATCCAAGCCTCCCTTTGAGCCGTTGCATCGAGCTTCGGTGAAGGATTTGACGTTGAAAACGGTTTTCCTGGTGGCAATCTGTTCAGCTAGGCGCATTTCGGAGTTGCAAGCATTGTCGTATAGAGAACCGTTCTTGTCCTTTTCGAGGGAAAAGGTAGTGCTGCGTCCGGTTCCTTCCTTTTTGCCTAAGGTGGTATCTCCCTTTCATTTGAATCAGGTGGTCTGCTTGCCTGTTCTGGGTTCTTTGGAAGGCGGCGAGCGGGATCGCAGTTTGCATCAGTTGGACGTCAAGAGGACGTTGCGGTGGTATTTAAGGGTGACGGCGTGTTTTCGCAAATCGGATCGCTTGTTTGTGCTGTTCGGAGGTGTGCGCAAAGGGGAGGCGGCGGCTAAGGCTTCTATTGCCCGGTGGGTCTGGGAGGCGATAGCTTTCGCCTATCTGCTTCAAGGTTGAGCTGTGCCTGAGGGGTTGTGGGCATATTCCATTAGGGCGCAAGCGTGTTCCTGGGCGGAACGCAGTTTGGTTCCGCCAGGGGAAATTTGTAGGGCGGTGACTTGGTCGTCTCTACATACGTTCAGTAAGCATTACCGTCTGGACGTCACAGCGGGTGCTGATGCCTGTTTCGGGTTGGCGGTGTTGCGGGCCGGATGGCGGGGTCCCTCCCAATGATTACTTCTCTGGCACATCCCAGAGGTAGAGGACTGAACTGGAGGAACAATAAGGAAATGATAATTACACTTACCTGGTAATTGTAGTTCCTTGAGTGACGACAGTTCAGTCCTCCATCCCGCCCAGAGTTATTCAGGAGGGGACCGGCGCTAGTGGCCAGAAGACCGGTATTACAGGTAGGTCTGTTTTAATGTGATTCGCATTCACTCTATTTTACCTAGCATTCTTTATGGCGGTGAAGGGTGTAAGAAAGCCTTGCCGGAGGTTATGAAGTATAAACGTTTAGGACTGGCTCAGATTAGGTTATGTTAATTGGTTTTAGCTACTTATTTGTTGCTCCTTTGAGTCTGCTTTGTTAATAGTTCACACTGGGACTGAGGAGAGAGATCAGCAGGCTATATCCAGTGATGTCATGATTCTGACATACCAGTCTCCAAGCTGCAGGAGGAGGTTGACAACCCAGAGGTAGAGGACTGAACTGTCGTCACTCAAGGAACTACAGTTACTAGGTAATTATCATGTCCTTTCCATAGTGGGCAGATACATAGAAGTAGAAATAAAGTTTTCTTTGTTCTATTGCAAGCCTGCCTCTCTGTAAGGGTGTGGCTAATTCACTTTGCAGCCAGAAAGCAGTTTGATACAGTAACTTTCAGCACAACTTCAAGAGAACCTACACAGTTAAGCTTTCTAACTTTTTAGTTTTTGGCTGGTTTTTATATAGATTTTCTTTGCCTATTTATTACCTGCTTTATTCTCTTATAATACTGCTAAGCCATTGTGGTGTGTTAAAGTAGCCGCACAATAAAAAAAACTACTAATTTTCTTTTCCTCTGTTTCTTTTGCAAAGGAGAAGGTTTTTATTTTCTTTTTTTTTTAAAAATTTTTATCTGTTCATAGCCATCTTGATCTACAATCTAGTGGCAAACAACCTACATTTTGGTTATAAGCTTAGGAAACCACCATTTATGCAATCCTCCCCCCCCTTATGACACCAATCCCTGACCTTACCAGCTTAAATCCACATTTCTCTCATGACCTTATCGTATACAATACAACAACCATAGTGCAACTGTACCACTTTACAACTCTACACTGTGCTACTGGACAACTACACACTCTGACATTGCTAGCCCTGCCCCTCATGTACTCATTCACCAAACTCCCCCCTCCCCACCCCATTGCCCTCCCCATGACTAGCCAAAGTCCCCCTTACCGCCTTCTCCGGAGCGAACCGCTTTCCCCAACCCGCCACATCCGTCCCACCTTACTCCTGCTCCTTGGGTTCAGCTGAGGCACTCACTCAGAGGTTATTCAGAGTTTTCCCTCCCCCTCCTCAAGGTTCATCCTAAGCAAAGGATCCCAGGTCTTCGTACGCTCTTCCAGCTGCGTTGCTCCCAGCAACTGCGCGGTTCTCCGCTCCATCTCCATTAAATCTAGCATTGCCCTCTCCCATACTGCCAATTCTGGGGGTTGGTCTGATAACCATTTGCACAAAATGCCTTGCTTAGCCAGGACAAAGCCTTTCTCACAGAGTTTCTTTTGGTGAGCCTGTAAGGCTATTCCCGGGACAGGTGCCCCAAATAGACACCATCCCGAGGAGACAGCAACATCCCAATCAAGCCACCTACCCAACTGGGCACATACCTGCTGCCAAAAACTCTGAATGCTAGGGCATCCCCAAAAACGATGAGTAAATGTCCCTTTATTGTTCTTACAGAGTCTACACACCTCTGTCCGAGATAAACCTGCCTTACAGGCCCAGACGTCATGTACATACGCCCGCCAAAGAAATTTATATTGTACTTCCTGTAGCCAAATAGATCCAGACACCTTAGCCACATCTGCAAATGCCCTTTGTAAAACCGCTGATGTTACCCCTGTTAAGCCATCTGCCCCCCATTTTAAAGCTAAACTCTCCAAATCTCCTAGATTAGGAGCAGGAGCCAACTCCTCCCACAGCCCTCGCTTGGTGATCTTCCCTTCAAGAGAGTTCATAGGTTCTACTAACCCTCCTGTGTGGAGAAGGGCAGGAAACTTTTTCTGTAAACTGCGCACATAATGCCTCGTCTGTAAATAAAAATAGAAATCCCGCTGTCCTAGCTGGTACTTTCTCTGCAACGATTGAAAGGAATCAATCTCAGGGGTCTGCTCCATCGTTAAGTGCCCCCACATAGGTCAGCCCACAGCGGGCGCATCTCCTCGAAACAGTCTCCCCCATATCCGGAGCAAAATCTATATTGCCTGCGAGAGGCAAGCAATTGGTCCCTCTCCAATCGACCTTCCTATATTTACAAATTACCTTCCACGCCTGGCGCAATGAGTGCAAATATACCGAGGCCCTCCACTCCACCGGCAACTTCCCCGCGGGTCAGTGTAATAGTAAGGCCCTATGCATTCCCCCTGACATGTCATCCACCAACTTCACAGGAAGGGTTTCCTCTGATCCCAATATAAAATCTCTCAAAGGGTGCATTAAACACGCCAAGTTGTAAGCCCGAATGGACGGTAAATTTGCCCCTCCCACTTCCTACGGTCCCATCAACACCGAAAGTGCAATACGCGCCCTCCGACCCCTCCACAGAAATTTGCCAATATGACTATGTAAAATTCCTAAATCTTTCCTCGTAACCCACAGCGGCACATGCCTTAATAAATAGATCCATCTGGGAAGCGCCATCATTTTAAAAAGGGCTATCCGACCAGTGAGAGAGATGGGGAGATCTCTCCATTATCTCCAGGAACAAGCAGGAATGAGTCTTCACATATGGGTACGTCGGTACCGACGGAGTCTGTGCGGGAACGCTTCCCAGCATCCAATCAAAGAGCTTTTGGAAGCATCCCACCGCGCCTGCATGCTGCCTTCCCGCCTTTCCCAACTGCCTCTCCTCAGTTTTCGTTTTTCCGCGGAGCCGGCAGGACGTCGTCCTGTCACCGCAGAAAATTCTTCTTTTATTTCTTTATTTTTCTTGTGGTCGCGGCTGTCTTCCCTACGCCACTGGTACCGCCGGTGTTTTCTTTTCTTTTCTTGTAAAATCTTCCTTCTTCAAGGAATATATTTTTTCTTCATAGTGTCTCACGGTATCTTAGGCCTTTTAGGCCTCTTCTTTTCCATCATGGAACCTCCAGCCACTTTCTCCAAGAAATGTTCACAATGTGGCGGTACAACTTTATTTTTAGACCCTTGAAATCGGTGTCTAACCTGTTTGAGTCTTGACAACAGTTTGCTGAGAAGAAGTTTTCAATATCGAGGTTCCCTCGATACACGGTTTCCCTCCAGCTTCAGGGCACCGTCCCTGTCTTCTACACAGCATCAGGTAACCCACAAACAGTCTGTTAAGACTAGCCAGCCCTCGAGTGGTAGGTCTCATGCACAGCATGTAGACGGCTCCAGCCTTGCCCTCGAGTGCCCTCTGACTTCAAAACCCCAGCGTGAGTCTTCGGTCTCCAAAGCGTTTGAGGGGTTTCAGGTTGTTCCTGGGGTTCACCCCTCACAGAACATACCTGAGCTGTGTCTGGTGGTGGCATCCACTTCGAGCGGTACCGATACCCCGACATCGGCACTGGTGTTGGATGAAACACTCCTCACCAGGGATGATCATCTGGCGTCCTTGGTGCCTTTGGGACCGGTGGATACGCTCCAGACTGACCTTCCATTATGGATACCACCGATGTCGGTACCCTCCAGATGTGCATCGATAGCCTTGCTTCCCTCGATGCCTAGTCTGGAATCGATCTCCAGTCTGGAGAACTGGGTACTGACTCGCCTTGGTACCGCCTCTCGGTACCGAAGGCTCGGTTCCGACGATTCGGATCCACAACTCTTGGTTCCCTCGAGGCCCACTGAGTTGCCACTGGTTAACCTTCATTCACCGGTATCAGGCACGGTACCGAAGTCGGTGACGATGTCCTCATTACCCTTACGGTTGGTGTCTTCGATGCCCAGTTTAGAATCGCTCTCTAGTCTGGAAGACTCGGTACCAATATCATTTGGTACCGACACCGACCGATACCGGTGGCTCAGTACCGAGGATAGCACCGGGATGTTTTCGGTTGCCTCGGTACCGATTGAAGGTCTCCGATGACTGCTCCGATTTCTTTGTCGGGCTCGACTCTGACATCGGTATCGACATCGGTACCGGTATCCACAGTACCATCGTGGCCAACTCCTGCCATGCATTTTTCAACAGGATCGCTCCCTTCTAGGCCAAGCTTGGAGTCGATACCTGGCATGGACAATGTGGTAATATCGGTCGCTGCTCCTGACAGTCAGTATTCCACATTGCACTGTGCAGGATCTTCTATTCCTATATATCTGGATAGCTCTGTAGGTGCTCAGGCTAGTTCTTCGGATCTAACCTGTCCAAAGGACATTCCTATTTGGGAACCCTCTTTTCAGAGTTTCCTCCGGGATATAGCAAGATCTCTTGCCATTCCTATCCCAGGATATGATCCTGCACAGGCCTCTCTTTCTACCAAAGCAAAGGACAACATAATGTTTCCTTTGCATCATTCCTTACAGGATCTCCTTCTAGGAATGTGGGAAACACCTTTAAGGGTACCCCCACCTTCCAGAGCAACTGATCTTTTATATCAGCTGCCCCCCTCTCCAGGGTTTCAAAAGACTCAACTTCCTCATCATTCCATAGTTGTGGAATAAGCAATGAGGCGGGTAAAGAGCAAGAAAAAGCACTCCTCTTATCCGCCAGGTCGTGAATCTAGGATGCTTGATGATTTTGGACGTCAAGCCTTTCAGACATCTATGCTTTCTGCAAGAATTCTCTCATATATTTTCTATATGAGTCTATCTCTTGAGGAGGTCACAAAGCAATTACATCTTTTGACTCCTTCCCTTCCAGAGTCCAGGAGTGCAGACTACTCTTCACTGCTCAAGCATCTCCAGAATATTTCTTGGTTTCTTACTCGTGCTTCCCTAGACTCTTTTGAGTCTGTTAGCAGGACTTCTGCTATATCTAAAGGGGCATGACGTAGAGCCTGGCTCCAAGCTTCAGGCTTGAACAAATGGGCACAACACAGACTGGGACATACTCCTTGCACTGGAGATAATCTTTTCAACAAGGAGTCTTTACGTCAGGTTACTCAGTTTTCCATTGACTTACCTGTTCCTAGGGGCTCTTCTGCACCTTCTTCTGTCCCAATAGGTAAGAAATGTCCTGCCAAACCTTCTTCCCATAACAGAAGAAGGTTTTATGCATCCTCTGCCCATCCTACAGATGTTCCCAAACAGGGGAAGCATCATCCTGGTCTGCAGGGTTCAACCTCTCACCAGGCTAAGCAAACCCAGCAACCACAGGGTTTCTAATCAACCCATCAGATGCTTGTGACTCTGGGGATTTACAATCTGCAGTTGTTTCTTCTCCATAGAGACAATCCACTGCTGTCATTCTAAATCTTAAACATGGATCTCTTCCTGAAAGACATCCATCTTTTCTCTATGAGCTGTCAGGATATTCATGCTCCTAGGTCACAGGGTTCTCCTCTTTTCCTTCTAGGGAAAGAGGTCCATCCACTATCAAATGATAGTTTCCTGTGCCAGCATGTCTCCTTTCCTTTCTATTAACTTACTATATTGTAAGTTTTCTTCAGCTTCATTTTCTTTACCCTCTTACCAGGGTTTTCCTCTGTTAGAGTGGTATTGCTCACTGGAGGGCTTTTCTTCAGCCTCTCAAATTTCTTTCTTTTGTAGTGCGGAGTTCTCTTTTCTGAGTCACTCCTTTTTTTCAATCTTGCTTTGCAGCAGTTCATCAGACACCTCCAGAGTTTCTACTCTTGTTTTGTGTGTCTTTTCTGTTTTTCAACAGTACCATTCTTCTGCTGTCTGGCAAGCAGCTACCAATGCAGGAGCCTTTATATTTCGACCACTGGTTCTTGTCCACCAGTAACCAGATTTGTCCTCCAATAATATTCTATCTAGTATTAGTAGTGACTCCAAGTCAGTGCTGTCATCTGTCTTGGAAAATTTTCACTACAAACTTGTTGGATTGTCTTCTTTTCTACCATCTCCATTCCCATGGGTTTGGCAGCATAGTTGACATAGCTACTGGCTTCTCTGTAGCCAGTTCTATCTCCTCGTTCTCCTGCATAATGCTCTCTGCAATTTACAGAGGAGCTCTCCACTATGGGCCCTTGCTAGAGAGCATGGGTTTTTTTTCTCCAACAGCTATACTAGATGGTTGAAAAAGGCTTTTTCAGTCATGTCTCCCATGACTAGAAAAGTTCTCCTTTTTTACTATAACGCACATAGCCCTACTCTTACGTGAAAGCTTAAGGAGTTGCTAATTCCCTTCTTTGGTCCATAGTATTTCCAATAGGGAATATGTTTCCTCCTTCCAGCTCGTCCTCATGGTAAGAACGCATGATACCTTTTTGCCCTTAACCAGGTCACTATGGTATCTCATTCCTATGCGTCTTCTGTTTACTTACCATGCTAGAGTTCTAAAGTACTCAGGACTTGCAGGCTACTGACTGATATCATCCTCTGATTTTCACGTAACCATCCTGATTATCCTACTACCTAGCATCCTTGTAGCCATAACCAGTTGGAATTGTATCTCTACATGTCTTCGCAAGTAGGTTCCACCTTCTTGTTCTTAGATGAATCTTTCCTCTCCACATTTTTCCTATGTGAATGCCTTGTGGACATATTCTGTCTGCTTCCTGCAGACTTCCATATACAGGTATATATTTATATATATTCATACCTATAGCACACATCTTACAGATGTCTATGTCTATCATGTGTGAGTATTTATACCCTTCATATCTCACTTATTTATTTATTTAGCTGTATTTATATCCCGCTTTTCACCGGGTCAAAGCGGTCAATTGGGAGATACATTTAACACGAGGGGATATGACACACATACGCTAATACTTACAGGGAACATGGGCAATGGAGGGTTAAGTGGCTTGCCCAAGACCACAAGGAGTGCCTATAGGACTAGAAATCCCGGAGAGCCAGCGTTCGTAGTACCTGGGCTTGGTGTGCTGCTTACTACATCGGCGATTGGCTGCAGTTGGAGCTCCTCCTTTTTCCATTCAGCGCTCCTGCAGTATTTAAACGCCGGCAGAGGAGACCCGGTGAGAGCCAGCGTTCGTAGTACCTGGGCTTGGTGTGCTGCTTACTACATTGGCGATTGGCTGCAGTTGGAGCTCCTCCTTTTTCCATTCAGCGCTCCTGCAGTATTTAAACGCCGGCAGAGGAGACCCGGTGAGAGCCAGCGTTCGTAGTACCTGGGCTTGGTGTGCTGCTTACTACATCGGCGATTGGCTGCAGTTGGAGCTCTTCCTTTTTCCATTCAGCGCTCCTGCAGTATTTAAACGCCAGCAGCCAATAGCGGCCGCGGTCGTGTGCCCGAAGGGGGCGTGACCAAAGGGGGAACGCCCCTTTGGTGCCCCTTCGGTGCCTCTTCGGGCCCTAGGGCCCTAGTCGTTGTAAGAATGCCCAGAGGTCACGCGAAACGAAAGAGTAAGTCAATCAAGTCTGCGATGTCAGCTGTGAAATCTGCTAATGCTACCACTGTTCCGTCTGCGATTCAGGGTCCTATGGATCAGCATGTGGTAGTATTGCCACCAGTTCCCATTGCAGCACAAGATGTTTCGTTGTCTACCTCTGGTGCTTCTTTGAGTTCATTTGATAGGACTCCTCCACCTAACCTTGGTTCCTCTCCAAATCCTGCTTTGGATGGTTCTTCTTCTTCAGAGTCATCTGCTTCTGGGGAGGAGGATGAGCCTTCAGCTATTATTCATGTGTCTTCCAATGAGGTACCTTTGACTGACTCTATTTTGGCTGTTAGCCCTCAAGGTTTGACATCTTTGCCTTCAGTTACTAATGTTGATGATATTTCCTTGGTTGATATATGGAAACTTGTTTCTGCTACACATTCCTTGTTGTCCCGGTTTATGGATCAAACAGCTACTTTTTCTCGTCAGGTTATTGATCGAGTTCATGCTGTAGATAGCACTGTTAAGAATCTGTCTCAACGTATGTCTCAGGTGGAGACGCTCGTTGGTCCTTTACAGGCCACGAGTGAATCTACTGTTAAGGATACCTTGTTGTTATCTAAGCAGGTAGAATCTTTGGAAAACAGTTTGCGTGCAAAGAATATTCGTGTTCTGAATTTTCCTAGAATTCGTTATATGTCTGCTGTTTTTGTTTAAACAGTATTGTACCGATATTTTGCAATTATCTGATGTTGAATCTATTTTGGTTGTTCATTCTTTTTATGTTTTAGCTCGGGGGACCTCCAGGGATGGTGGCACTGTGGTGGAAGAGGCATAGGACACTCTTAATTTGACTGATTTTTTGGAAAATTCACAAGTCCTGATCTCTACCCGTGCTACTTTAGTGGTTACTTTGGCCAATCTTGCAGATAAAGCCTTAATCATGAAGGCCTTTTTTAAGAAGAAAGATTCCCTTTTTTATGGCCATAAGATTTCCATTTTCCCGGATGTCTCCCGATCCACACAAAATCGGAGAAGGGCTTTCCTCCAGCTGAAACCTAGAGTTCTGGCTGGGGGAGATACCTTTTTTCTTTGATTCCCGTGCAAATGTTTGATTACCTTGCAAGGTAATAGTTATGTTTTTACAGAAAATCTTCAGCTTGTGGCTCTATTAGATTCATTGCAGGTTGAGCGGGAGGTTTAGTTTATTTTCTTCTAAATGTTTCTTTTTGTTTTTTAAGGTTGGGTGCAGTAGCCTTTAGTGTGGCTCAGGTATGCTACAATGTTGTGCTCTTCGTGATGTGGACTAAATGGTATTTGTGAAGGCTTCTTGTTATTTTGTGAAATTCTTTTGCTTGATGTGCTTTATTATGTAATATCTTGTATTTGGAATGCATTAATAAAAAACTTAAAAAAAAAAAAAAAAAAAAAAGAAATCCCAGTCCCTCAGGCCTGAGATTGCTGTCCCCAGGTGGGACTTGAACCCCCAGCCCTCCGGCCTGAAGTAACTTGTCCTAACCACTAGGCCACTACTCCCAATATATGGGATATATTCCCATATATCTATATGTTATATGTGTATATATCTATATATATATATATATATATATATATATATATATATGTGTGTATATATATCGAGATATTCTACTATCGGTAGATATGTATTCTGCTTATCTACCTGACTGTTGAGGCTCATATAGCCATATGATTCTGACAGAAGGGTTTTCACCTATACTATGCTATCCAGCATGTTTTGGGATCCTACACTCACAACCACTGGTGATAGTTAACACCTACCATAACCCTAAGGTTTAGGTACCTCTGAAGCTCTCCATGTCCAATATCTCTCCCAACTGACTTCAGTTAGGAGAGCTATTGTGGATCTTCAGCTACTCACAGGCTAGCACCTCCGGCGTTGTCCTTCCCTTTGGGATACAGGGGGTTCCCATAACTTTTCCCCCCACAAGGACTGAGCCTGTTTGTCCAAATCGGTTAGCTTTTCTCTTTTGTTCCTAAGAGACAGCCACTCTTGCCAAAAGAGTTCGGTTTTTATCATAAAGCCTTCTGCTGAAGGCCCACCATTTTTTGTACTACCCCAGGTTTTCCTACTGGGGTTCCCTGTTCCCTTTCAGGATTCTGACCTCCATTATTTTTCCTACAGGTTCCCTACCTCCACTATAGTGAGGTCCTTGAGGTTCCTATATTGGGTTCCCCAGTAGATCCCATGAACCTCCATACTTCTCTAAAGTCCTGCTAGGGGAGGTCCCTATTGCATTTTATTTCTTTGCAATATCATTGATGACATTTATCATCCACACATGGACTCCTTTCTGCAGTACTATGCTAGGTTAGCTGTTCCACAGCACCTTTCTTTCTTAAACTCCTACCTTCCATCCTCAGGATGCCTGGTGGTGTACAGGATAGCATGTTCCAACCTATAATATGCTGGGACTCCAGGCATCTCAGCTTGGGAGTCCCCCATATGTGAAGACTCATTCCTGCTTGTTCCTGGAGATAGCACAGTTATTTACCTGTAACAGATGATCTCTGGGAACAGCAGGAATAAGTCTTCACAACCCTCCCACCTCCCCAGGAGTTGTATCTCTATCTATCTTTTCTTGCCTCTCGTTCTCTCTTTGTCTCAGCTTTAAAATTTAACTGAGGAGAGGCAGTTGGGAAAGGCGGGAAGGCAGCACGCAGGCGTGGTGGGATGCTTCCAAAAGCTCTTTGATTGGACGCTGGGAAGCGTTCCCGCACAGACTCCGTTGGTACCGACGTACCTATATGTGAAGACTTATTCCTGCTGTTCCCAGAGATCACCTGTTACAGGTAAGTAACTGTGCTTTGCCAGTCGTGCCAGCGTCCTTTCCAATTGTGGCTTAATGTTTACCTGATAGAGGCGTGCCATAGAACTGGGTATTTGAATACCCAAGTATCGAATTTGATCTTTAGCCCTCACCAATGGGAAATCCCCCTGCCACTGCGGTTTCACAAAGTCCCCAACATCGAGCATATTAGACTTCGCTTTATTGATTTTCAGACCTGAAAATGTGCCAAACCGCTCAATGAGCCCCAGTGCTACTCCCAAAGACTGTGCGGGATCCTGGAGGCAAAGAAGCAGATCATCTGCAAAGGCACTTAACTTTATGCCCCCTCCTTCCCAACTAACACCTCTGATCTCCAGGAACAAGCAGGAATGAGTCTTCACATATGGGTACGTCGGTACCGATGGAGCCTGCGCAGGAACGCTCCCCAGCATCCAAAAAGAAAGCTTTTGGGAGCATCCCACGCGCATGCGCGCTGCCTTCTCGCCCATTTACTTCCCTCTCATCAGTTTTCCGTTTTCCGCGGAGACGGCAGGCCGTCTTCCTGTCACCGCAGAAAATTCTTCTTTTTATTCTTAGTTTTTTGTGGTTGCGTCTGCCTTCCCTCGACGCCACCTGTACCGCTGGTGATTTTCTTTCTTTTTACTAAAGAATTTCTTCTTTTCTTAAAAAATCTTTCCTGTTTAGTGCCTGACGGTTTCTAGGCCACTAGGCCTCTATCCTTCCATTATGGAAAAGCCAGCCACTATCATTAAGAAATGCTCAAAGTGTGGCGTGTGATAAGGAAGCATATCAAAGCTCAGGGAGTAATGACAAAAGAGGAGAATTTACTCTGATTAAGGGACCTGTGCTGGCAGGTTATAGAACTAAGACAGCTTGTTTCCCTAAAAGACTACATGATCCAGATTGCACTTGTATGCAGAAAGTCCCTAGGGGAGCTAGAGTGGAAAAGCATGTGTCTAATCAGAGAAAGCATTCTCCAGGACCAAGCAGGAAGTCTGGCAGCCATAGGGGGAAAAAGGGCCCCTGCGAGGTCAAAAGACCGTGCTGCCAGGGAAAAAGAAAAAAAGTGGCGGGAACGCCAGTTACTAAGTACAAAAACCGAAAAACGTGAACGGACTCGATATAGGGGTATCGAGGCCGGGCGGGAAAAAGGGACACGGCGTCAAACCGAGAAAAAACAAAACGAAAATCAACTTTTTCAGCGGCGATCACAAACTACGTCTGTAGGGCTCCGCGGAAAAAAGAAGACTGAGCAAGATGGCACCCCTGGGCGGGAAGGGGACCGCGCATGCGCGCTGCAATTCCCAAAAGCTTTCTTCGAAAGCTGGGGAAAATTGCTCTGCGAGGGCTCCGTCGGCGCCGACGTCACCCATAAGTGAGGACTGATTCCTGGTGCTCCTGGAGAACACCTGTTACAGGTGAGTAACTACTCTTTATGTCATCCCTAATCAAACAGCCCCTAGAAGAATGCTTAATCTACAACACCTGAAGACTGCAAGGGTGGAGTTGCAATCTAAGCCCTTTAAAACTAAAGGGGAATCTTCAGGAAGACAGAAGGAGGAGGGGAATCAGAAGGAGAGTGAGAACAGAAGGAAGAACAAGCGGAACCTGAAGGAACAAGGACAAGGAAGCAGACGGTCCAAGAGAGGAGCTCAGAAAAGTACCCATGCCTGGAGAGATACCTGGGGGAAAGGTTCAGAGGACTGGAAAAAGCCAGAGGTCTGTAGATCCACAGCCAGGGACCTTCAAGCAACGCCTAGTAAGAGGACTGTTGCAGCTAAGGAAGAAAGGAGCCCAAATACCTCTTGGAGGACGTCTGGAGAAAAGATCTTGAGGTCCAGAGATACCAACTGTAGGACAGGACACAAAAGCTCTATTGCATACTGGCCAGAATACCAGAAGAAGCAGCTTGACGCTTACCTGGATTCAGGTAGGAACTGTGAACGTTTCCCTAGCTTTGAGCAGTGCAAACAGCAGGGAAACATTTTCTCTCTGTGTAGAGGTCAGTTCCTAGAGCCCTCTGAGACAGCCGGACAAACAGAGTCAATGCAATTTCAAGAGCAAGGTTCAATATCTGATACAGGGGATAATTATATGGACTGTTCTTTGAATAAGTTGTTATTTTAGGAAAATCCTAAATATCAGAGCAAACATCAAAAGGAAACATTCTAAATATTTGCTTCCCATAAAGTTTTGTTGAATGAAAAAGCTTTTGGGAAGGTTTTGTACGTGTGCTGAAATCAAGCTACTGATTGCAGTTAATTGTCACCTGCTGGTGGGGGAGAGCCCAGCACAAGCCGTGCACATGTAGGATTAAAGAGTTCTTTTCTGTATGGAGAAAGTGAGCATTGCTTTTGTATGAAGAAGTTTCCCTCTTTGATTTGTTTTTCCCCAGCACTGCTAAGGAGTTTATTAGCAGTGGCTGAAAGAAGCCTTTCTGTTCTATAAAGGACTTTGATTCTTATTTGCATAAGATATTTCAGTTGCCTTTTTTTGTGTTGAATAAAACCCTGGAGAAGTTATCTGGAAGATGTTACCAAGCATATCTGTGTGTGGGATAATCACCCCATAAATAAACTCTCATTTTGTCTACACTCGACCAATTACAAGAGTTTTCATTATTTTAAAAAGGCAAGCTTTGTGTGAATGGACTTCAATAACCACAATCCTTTGCAAGACAGTTAATTTGCATACTTGCCAAGATGGTGGTACCTTCATAACAAGCACCCCCTTTTACAGGCGGTACAGATATATTTTCAGACACTCATACTTGGTGTCTAAAATGTTTAGGTCCTGACCATTGCCCTCTGGAGTTTTTCTCCTGCTGGAGCTCAAACATAAGAAGTCTTCAGCATCGAGCACAACTCGATACCCGGTTCACATCGCACTCGATGTCACCAGCTAGAATATCTTCTTCACAGGATCAGGTAACCAAACAAAGTCTGTAAAGACTAGCCAGTCCTCGAGTGGTAGATCTCCTTCTCAGCATCGAGATGGCCCCGGCCTTGCCCTCTAGGACATTTTGGCAATAAAGCCCCAGCGGGAGTCTTCGGGCTCCAAAGCTTCAACGGGGCTTCAGGTTGTTCCCGGGGTTCTTACCTCAGTGAACATACCTGGGCCATGCTCGGTGGTTGTGGCTGCTTCGAGTGGTACCGACACCGCGGCATCGGCTATGGTGATGGATGAAACACTCCTCACCGATGAACGTAGTCTAGCACTCTCAGCTACTTCGGCACCGTTAGAGTTGCTGCAGACCGTTCCTCGAGTATCGGTATCGGCTTCGGTACCAGTATCGACATCGGCATCCGTGTCGGAACTGTCCATGCTTGCTTCGACAGACTCGTTTCCTTCGTTGCCGAGCCTGGAATCGATCTCGAGTATGGAGGATTCGGTACCGACTCGTCTCGGTACCGACCTCGGGCGGTACTGAAGACATTGCTTTAAAGAAAATCCGATGCTTCATCATTTCCAGTCTTCCGATCCCGATGACTGGGATGAATCCATCGGTACCAAGGCTGATTTTTCAACAAGTGTAGCCTTTACCCCTCATTTTAGAGGGTCCTCCTCGGGGGACATTTCTTTTCAAGCTTTTCTGCTTGATATGGCAAAGTTACTTGCCATTTCTATACCTGGTAAAGAATCCCTACTGGGGGATTCAGGGACACTGCAATTCCCCTGGATTCCAAAGGAGGTGATCATGCTTCCCTTGCATCAGATCTTACAAGATCTACTGTTAAGAATGTGGGAAACTCATTTAACGGTATCCCCACATTCTAAGACACTTGACACCATGTACAAGGTGCCACCTTCTCCAGGTTTTCAAAAGACTCAACATTATTCTATTGTTGTAGAATCAGCAATGAGGTGTATAAAGAGTGCAAAGAAACACTTCTTATCCGCCAGGTCGTGAGTCTAGGACTTTAGATGCCTTTGGACGTTGATGCTTCCAGGCATCCATGCTTTCAGCAAGAATTATCTCATATATTTTCTATATGGGATTATCTCTTGAAGAGGTCACAAAGAACTTAGTCTCTTTTCTTCCAGAGCATAAAAGATCAGACTATTTCTTATTAGTCAATCATGCTCAAAATATCTTTAGGTTCCTTAATTGTGCTTCCCTGGACTGTTTTGAGTCTATTAGCAGAACCTCTGCTATAGCCATAGGAGCACGACGCATAGCCTGGCTCCAAGCTTCAGACTTGGATAGATGGGTACAGGAAAGGCTGGGAAATACTCCTTGTACTGGTGAAAATCTCTTCAACAAAGGAGGCTTTATTTCAAGCTAATCAGTTAAGCACTGATGCTGTTGCTTTCAGAGGATTGTCAAAACTTTCCTCTATCCCAGCTAATAAAAAATCTCCTAAAAAGCTTTATCCCCCCAGAGGAAAAAAGTTTTATCCATCTTCTACCCATTATGCAGATGTTTCCAAAGATGGGCAACATCACACCAGGCTAAGAAAATCAAAACCTCAACAGGCTCAGCAAACCCAGCAGTCGCAGGGTTTCTGATATTTTGTTCATTTTTTCTGTGTGAGGTTTAGAACCTTTGAGCCTACTTCTTTTCAACAGAAGCATCTACATTTATCTCATCCATGCTGAGATATCAGTCATACATTGACTCAATCCTCGACTCTGGGCATGAATCTCTTGCTACAAGAGAAATCTATCCTTCTAGCTCTAAGAGCTATTAAGGACTATCCTACCCAGAGATAACAGGTTTCTCCTTTTAAAACAAAAGGAGGACTAACAACTAACAACAAGGTGAGCTATACCCTTCACCTTGACAGTTTCCTGTACGAGGATATCTCATACTTTTACCTGCAAGGGGACCCTATCTCTTCAGAGACTTTCCAAATTGTAAGTCTTCTCAACTCTATTATTTTCTATCCCTCTTAGCTCAGACATTCAGTCTCTAAGAGTACTACTAATCAACTGGAGGGCTTATTCTCTAAGCCATAGGATTTTCTTCAATACCTACTCCAGTAAGTAGTTTCCATACAGAGTTTTTCTCCCCCTTTGCGATTCATCTTCTTAACAGATAATTCCAAAAGAGGTCCAGAACTCATTTTGGACTATTTATTGTTGCAGGCATCAGGCCTGTCTACTATTCTTAGCCACCTTCAATTCTCCTTGGCTCCAACAGAATAGATTAGGTTGCACACTGGCAATTCAACAGCCAGATCTAAGCAATCTACAGCATGCTCTCTGCAATTCTACAACGAAGCTCTGCAACTGTGGGCCTTTGCCAGAGATACTCAGAGCTACTCCTAATAGGTAGCTGCCAGATAGTTAAGAAGGGCTTCAACTGGTAGACTCTGCCAGTCATGCTCCTACATGACTGTTTTTTTCCTACTCTTACCATATTCCTTAAAATTTCCTTTTAAGAAAAGGTAACCAGGGTTTAGACCACGTGAAAGCGTAGAAAATTGCACAATTCCCTGGTTTGTTCCACATCTCACTGGAACTTCCACAACAGGGATGCATTTTTTTCACTGCAGTTGGTCCTTATTCACTACTTTCCTTCTAATTTCCAGTACTTCATGGTAGCTTATGTTGAGCAAGAGAACTTATGATACTCATATTACCCTCATAAGGAGGCAAACATGGTATCCCCTTATCTCCAGGAACAAGCAGAAATGAGTCTTCACATATGGGTACGTCGGTACCGACGGAGTCTGCGCGGGAACGCTCCCCAGTGTCCAATTAGAACGCTTTTGGGAGCATCCCACCATGCCTGCGTGCTGCCTTACCGCCTTTCCCAACTGCCTCTCCTCAGTTTTCGTTTTTCCGCGGAGCCGGCAGGACGTACTCCTGTCACCGCAGAAAATTCTTCCTTTATTTTTGTTTTTTCTTGTGGTCGCGTCTGCCTTCCCTCGACGCACCGGTACCGCTGGTGTTTTTTTTTTCTTCTTTCTCCTACAAATTTTTTCCTTTGTAGGGAACTTTTTCCCTGTTTAGTGCCTGACGTTTTTTTTCGGCCTGCTAGGCCTCTCCACTTTCCTTCATGGAAACGCCAGCCACTATCCCTAAAACATGTTTCAACTGTGGCGGTACCAAATTAGTTATAGACACCCATAACTGGTGCTTGCCATGTTTGGGTCCTGACCACTATCCGCTGGAGTGTCCCTTCTGCAGTAGTATTTCCAGAAGAAGTCTTCAGCATCGAGCTCAACTCGATACGCGGTTCCCATCAGGTCTGAGGGTACCAGCTACAACTTCTTTTTCACAGGATCAGTTAACCAAACAAAAGTCTGTAAAGACTAGCCAGTCCTCGGGTGGTAGATCTCATGTTCAGCATTGAGATGCCTCTGGCCTTGCCCCTGAGGACAAATTGGCTTTAAAACACCGGTGGGAGTCTTCAGCCTCTAAAGCATTAACGGGGTTTCAGGTTGTTTCCGGGGTTTTTACCTCTACGAACATACCTGCGCCATGCTCGGTGGTGGTATCCGCTTTGAGCGGTGCCGGTACCCCGGCATCGGCAATGCTGTTGGATGAAACATTCCACACCGATGATCGCAGTCTAGCGCTCTCGGTATCTTCGGTGCCGTTAGAGTTGCTACAGACCGATCTTCCAGCATCGGTATCGATCCCGGTACCGGTTCTGGTATCCACGTCTGTACCCTCCAGGTGTGCTTTGATAGACTCGCTACTTTCGATGCCGAGTCTGGAATCGATCTCTAGCCTGGATGATTGGGTACCGACTCGTCTCGGTACCGACATCGGACGGTGCCGAAGACATTATCCCGGGGATCAAGGTCTGGCGCTCTTGGTACCTTTGGTACCGTTAGTCACCTCAGACTGATCTTCCGGTATCGGTACCGGCTGCGATACCACTGCTGGTACCGGTTTCTACGTTTGCATCGGTATCGGTGCCTTCCATGCTTACTTCCACAAGCTCGCTTCCTTCGGTACCGAGTTTGGAATCCATCCCTGGCATGGATAGTATTCTACCGATTTGTCGCGGCACCGGCCTCGAGCGGTACCGACGACTATCCTGTTAGGACAATCCGATGCTCCACCCTTTTGGGTCTTGTACTCCAGTGGATCGGGATCAATCCATTAGTGCCAAGACTAGATCTTCAACAGATCTAACCTTTACTCCTCATGGTAGAGGATCCCCCTCTGGGGAAATTTCTTTTCAAGCATTCCTGCTTGATATGGCAAGGTTACTTGCCATTTCTATACCTCATCAAGATCCTGCACCAGGGGATTCAGAACTTCTGCATATCCCTGAGAATCCAAAGGAGGTCATCATGCTTCCTTTGCATCAAACCTTACAGGATCTCTTATTTGGAATGTGGGAAACTCCCTTAAAGGTGTCCCCACCTTCAAGGGTCACTGACTCTCTGTACAAGGTGCCCCCTTCTCCAGGTTTTCAAAAGACTCAACTTCCTCATCATTCTATTGTTGTGGAATCAGCAATGAGGCATGTTAAGAGTGCTAAAAGGCACTCTTCTTATCCGCCAGGTCGTGAGTCTAGAACATTAGATGCCTTTGGGCGTAAAAGCTTCCAGGCATCCATGTTTTCAACAAGAATTCTCTCATATATTTTCTATATAGGATTATCTCTTGAAGAGGTCACCAAAAGTTTGCTGTTTTTGACCCCTTTTCTTCAAGATCTCAAAAGAGCAGACTACTCTTTACTGGTTAGTCATCTTCAAAATATCTCTAGGTTCCTTACTCGTGCTACCCTGGACTGTTTTGAGTCTGTTAGCAAAACCTCTGCTATAGCCATAGGGGCACGACACATGGCCTGGCTCCAAGCTTCGGAATTGGACAAATGGGTACAAGAAAGGCTGGGAAATACTCCTTGTACTGGAGAGAATCTCTTTAACAAAGAGACTTTACGCCAAGCTGCTCGGTTAACCACTGACACTATTGCTTCAAAGGATTATCAACACCTTTCTCTATCCCAGGTGGTAGGAAATCTCCTACCAAACTTTATTTCCCCAAGGGGAAAAAGTTTTATTCATTCTCTACCCATCATACAGCTGTTTCCAAACAAAGGAAACATCAAACCAGGCCAAAGAAACCACAACCTCAACCGCTTCAGCAAACCCAGAAGCTGCAGGGTTGCTGATAGATTCTTCACTGAATCCTTCTTTCCTGTTTTGAGGTTTAGAACCTGTAGTCTGCTTCTTCTCATTGCAAGCATCTACACCGGTTTCATCCTAATTTTTACACATGTTTCTCTTTTAGAGAGACATCCTTCCTTTTAGCTCATAGAGCTTCTTGGGATGATTATGCTTTACAGGTAGTAAAGTTACTCCTCTTCCTCCTAAGTAGACAGAGGAGTAACAACTATCAATAAGGTTCCCTATACCTTTACATTTGACAGTTTCTCCTGTATCAGCATGTCTCATATTACATTTTCAGAGATTTACTCCATCGTAAGTCTTTTTTTCAACTCTATCCCTCTTACTAAGATATTTTAGTCTGTAAGAGTGATACCACTTAACTGGAGGGCTTATCCCTAAGCCCCTGAGTTTTTCTACCTATTCCAGTAAAAGGGTTTTCATTTCAGAGTTGTCTCCCCCTTGCAATCTTGTTTTGTGGCAGCTTCTCAGACAATGAAGGAGTCTTACCACTCCTACTTATGTCTGTAGGTCCTTTTTCCAATCTTGGGACCTAAAATTTGTTCCGCTGCCCTAACAATAACTAGAAGTGCAGGGGCTCCTAGTGGTTAGACCACTGACTTGCTGACCAAGCGACCAGGGTTTCATCTCCAATATCAATCCTTTCTGGCCTTAGTACTAAGTCCCAGACAGGTTAAGAACCTATCTCCAGGAACAAGCAGGAATGAGTCTTCACATATGGGTACGTCGGTACCGACGGAGCCTGCACGGGAATGCTCCCCAGCATCCAATCAGAAAGCTTTTGGGAGCATCCCTCGCGCCTGCGCACTGACTTCCCGCCTTTCCCACTGCCTCTCCTCAATTTTCGTTTTTCCGCGGAGCCGGCAGGACGTCCTCTTGTCACCGCAGAAACTTTTTTCTTTAATTCTTTCATTCTTGTTTCCTTGTGGTCGCGGCTGTTTTCCCGCCGCCACCGGTACCGCCGGTGGGTTTTTTCTTTTCTTTTTCTCAAACTCAGGGAGAGTTTTTCCCTCAGTTTCTGTCTTTAAATTTTTTGGGCCTCCAAGGCCTCTCCATCATGGAGCCACCTTCTTCTAAGAAGTGCCTTAACTGTGGAAACACAGTTTTCTTTTTAGACTCCAACCACTGGTGTCTCACCTGTTTGGGTCCTGACCCTTTTTCCCCTGAACAATCAGGCTACAATACTGTGAGAAGTTCCCTATTTCGAGTTTCCCTCTAACGTTTTCCCTCCCTCGGTGAGGGCACCGGCCATTTCTTCTCTACAGGATCAGGTAACCCACAAACAGTCTGTTAAGACTAGCCAATCCTTGAGTGGTAGGTCTCATGCCAAGCATGCTGACGGCCCTGGCCTTACCCTCAAGACCCCATTGGCATTAAAACCCTGGCGGGAGTCTTCAGGCTCCAAAGCATTTCAGGGGTTTCAGGTTGTTCCTGGGGCTCACCCCTCACAGAATATACCTGAGCCATGCTCGGTGGCGGCATCCGCTTTGAGCGGTACCGATACCCCGGCATCGGCACCGGTGTTGAGTGATCCACTCTTCACCAGGGATCGTCATCTGGCGTCCTTGGTACCTTCGGGACCGGTCGATACGTCCCAGATTGACTTTCCGGTATCGACAGCATCGCCGATACCACCACCGATGTCGGTACCCTCCAGACATGCATCGATAGACTCGCTCCCTTCGATGCCGAGTCTGGAATCTATATCTAGTCTGGAAGACTGGGTACCGACGCGTCTCGGAACCGACGCTTATCGAGTTCGGATGCGCAGCACCGAGGATGTTCACCAAGGGGTTTTGGTTCCCTCGGTACCGCTTGAGCAGCCTCCGATGACTGCTTCGATGGCGTTATCGCCTCCGATTCCGGCACAGCTACCGGTGTCTGTATTGATGTCGGTTCCTGCAGTCACATCGAGACCAGCCACTTCCATGCTTTTTTCTCCATTGCTCCTTTCTATGCCTAGTTTGGAGTCGATACCTGGCATAGACGATGCAGTACTGACTGTCTCCAATCGTGACTGCCAGTACCAGTATCCATCTAGTGGGGCTCTTTTTCTGCACCAGCCCAGTACATCCTCTGGTGCCCAGGCTGTTACTTCTACCTTAGCCTTTCCAGGGATGGTTCCCATTGGAGATCCTTCTTTTCAGAAATTTCTCCTTGACATGGCAACATTCCTTGCTATTTCTATCCCTGGCTGTGATCCTACTCCAGGCTCTCCTGCAGAAAGGGAAAATATAATGCTTCCTTTACATCATTCTTTGCAGGATCTTCTTCTCAGAATATGGGAAACACCCTTGAGGGTTTCCTCACCTTCTACAGCAACTGATGTTCTGTATCAGGTGCCCCCCTCTCCAGGGTTTCAAAAAACTCAACTTCCTCATCATTCCATTGTAGTGGAATCAGCAATGAGGAAGGTGAAAAGCAAGAAAAAGCATTCTTCTTATCTGCCAGGTCGTTCATCTAGAGCACTTGATGCCTTAGGACGTCAAACCTTCCAAACATCTATGCTGGCAACAAGGATTATCTCTTATATTTTCTATATGAGTCTGTCTCTCCAGGAGGTCACAAAGAAATTATCTCTTTTGACTCCTTTTCTATCAGAGCCCAAGGCTGCAGACTATTCCTTACTTCTTAGTCATAGCCAGAATCTCTCTTGGTTTCTTTCTTGTGCTTCTTTAGACTCTTTTGAGTCTGTTAGCAGAACCTCTGCTATAGTCGTAGGAGCACGATGTAGAGCCTGGCTCCAGGCTTCAGACTTGAGCAGATGGGCACAACACACACTGGGTAATTCTCCTTGTACTGGAGAAAATCTCTTCAATAGGGAGGCTTTACGTCAGGTTGCTCATTGCTCCACTGACGTCCCTGGTTCTGGGTACCACCCTAAGCCGCCGCCTTCTCCAGGAGGTAGGAGATGTCCTACCAAACCTTCTTTCCCTAAGAAAAGAAGGTTTCACTCTTCTCCTGCCCATCATCTAGATGTACCCAAGCAGGAGACACCTCGTCCTGCTCTGAAGAATCCAAATTCTAGCCAGACTCAGCAAACCCAGCAGCCATAGGTTCCTGAAGGCTGCAACCTACAGTTAACTACTTCTTCGCAGAAGTTTGTTCACTGTTTTTTCTTTAAAGCTCTACACATGGTTTCCTTTCTTCAGCTGAGCTGTCAGGATATTCATGTCTATGGTTACAGATTTCTCCTCTTCTTCCTACCATGAAGAGAAGTTAACAACTATCCCATGATAGTTTTCTGTCCCAACATGAATATTTTTTCCTTCAGCAGACTTACCATATGGTAAGTCACCCTTCAGCTCCTGTTTCTCTACCCTCTCATCCAGGGTTTCCCCGGGATGAGTGGTACCATACTGCAGAGCTTCTCTAGCCTTCTTTCCAGTGTAGAGTCTTTTCCTTGACTAAATTCTCTGGACACAGACAGGGACAGGAATTTTTCCTCTCCCTTTGTCTATTTTTTCTGTTTTACACAGGAAGATTCTCTCTGCTGTGTCTTTCAGCTGCTGCTCATGCAGGAGTTCCAGTGCTTGAACTACTGGTACTTTTCTACACGTTTCCAGTCTGTCTTCCACTACTTTCTGTCTAGCCTTAGTAGTGATTCCAAGGTAGTGCTTCATCTATCTTGGATAATCCTAATCACTTCAGGCTTCTCACATTATCTTCTTTTCTTGCCATCTCCATTTTCTTGGATTTGGCAGCACAGCTGACCTACAGTCAGTTCTATCTCCTAATTCTCCTGCATATGCTCTCTGCAATCTTCAGAGAAGCTTTCTACTATGGGCCCTTGCTAGAGAGCATTGGACTTTGTCTCTGATGGCTATTCTATATGGTGGAAAAGGCTTATCAGTCATTTTCTATGACTGAGGGTTCTCCACACCCTGTTGTCTCCTGTTACAATACAGGATATAAGCCTTTTCTGCGTGAATGTCCAAAGAGTTTTCCAATCCTGCAGGAATATGCTCTTTTTTCCTTACAGCTTGTCCTCGTGCTATCCTACCTCTTATGGACAGCACATATTCTACTAGTAACGCATGATACCCCTGTGTCCCTCCAGTGGGTCATCCTGGTATCTCCTCCTATGCGTTTTCTGTCCATTTACTATGTCAGAGTCCTACAAAACTCAGGATTTGCTGTTTACAGACTGATATTATCCTCTGTTATTTCACGCAACCATCCTGGTTATTTCACTGGATAGTATTCCTGCACCTTCTTAGCCCGGAGGAATAGATTCTCTATATATCTTCTCAAGTAGATTCCACCTTCTTGTTATTAGATGAATCTTTCTCCTTCACATCTCTCATGTGAATGTCCTTATGGGGCTTAGTTGCAGACATGTATCTTCCGACATACATATTCATGTATGTATATATCTCTTAATATTTCTATAGATACATATATCGGTAAGCTGTGTGTGCATGGGTTAGGCCCCTATATATATATATATATATATATATATATATATATATATATATCCCTATATGTATGTATATGTATATATATATATATATCCCTATATGTATGTATATATATATATATATCCCTATATGTATGTATATATATATATATATCCCTATATGTATGTATGTATGTATGTATGTGTATGTATATGTGTATGTATATATATATGCATCTGTCCAGATGCTTCTATAAGCAGATATGTCTTTGCATACTATCTCGCTAACTGGCTATCCTATAAAGGTTTTCACCTTCTTAGACGTTCCAGACAGTGGGCTTGTATATGTTCATACTGTCCCTCAGTATGTTGGGGGTGTTATGCACACAACCACTACTGTGGTACTGACAACTTCCACTTTACTCTAGGTCTCTCTATCCCTGGAGCATCATGCTTCAATATCTTTCCTATCTCTCACCAGCTAGGAAAGACAGTGTAGATCTTCAGTAGTTCTAAGGTTTCAGCCCTTCACACATCTGTCCTCCTTGGGAATATGGGCTTTTTTCCATACCCCTTCTTCCCTCCAGGACTGGGCTACTTGCTCAAATCGGTCAGTCTTCCTCTTTTATTCCTACCTGTTAATGACTCTGTAGCTAAAAGAGTTTTCAGCTTTTTCTCATAAAGCTTTCCACTGAAGACCTGCCGTTCTTATAGTACCCCAGTTGACAATTGGGTCACCTGCGAAGTCCAGATTTGGACCTTCACCTTCACTGCTGTGAGGTCACCATGAGGATTCCTCTACTGAATCTCCAGTAGACTCCATCAGCCTCTTTACTTCCTGCAGTCCAGTAGGTAAGATCCATATTGTGATTGCTCTTCCAATATTTTTAATAGTAATTATCATAGATACCAAGGACTCCTCTCCTGTAGTCCTTAGGTTAGCTGTTTTTCCTACAGCTCCTCTCTTTTCAACTCCTACCCACCATCCCTCATGGGATGCCAGAGATCCATGTGTGGGAAGTGCAGTCCTGTTCCACGGACACGCATTTTATGGGATCTCCCCCTGGCATCTATAGCTAGGGAGTCCCCATATGTGAAGACTCATTCCTGCTTGTTCCTGGAGATAGCACAGTTACTTACCTGTAGCAGGTGATCTCTGGGAACAGCAGGAATAAGTCTTCACAACCCACCCACCTCCCCTAGGAGTTGTATCTCTCTATCTATCTTCCTTTCCTCTTTCTCTCCCTTTGTCTCAGCTATGAAACTCAACTGAGGAGAGGCAGTGGGAAAGGCGGGAAGGCAGTGCGCAAGAGCGAGGGATGCTCCCAAAAGCTTTCTGATTGGATGCTGGGGAGCATTCCCATGCAGGCTCCGTCGGTACCGACGTACCCATATGTGAAGACTTATTCCTGCTGTTTCCAGAGATCACCTGTTACAGGTAAGTAACTGTGCTTTTCTGGCTTTGTTGCAGGCACATCAGCGTACCTTCTATCCTTAGTCTTCTCCAATCCTTGGGCTTGGCGGAATAGTTCAGGTTACATACTGGCACTTAAACAGCCAGTTTTTTCTTCTAACCAACCTGCAACATGCTCTCTGCATCTCTACAGAGCAGCTCTGCACTATGGGCCCTTGCTAGAGAGCAAATAATTCCAGATAGTTAGGAAGGGCTTTACCTTGTTATGACTACTGGGTTCTTCCCTACTCTTACCATTCCATTAAAGTCTCCTAGAATAAAGGACACAAGCCTTTAATTACGTGAGGACTTAAAGAATTACTCAATTCCCTGGGTCGGTTCACATCTCCAGTGGACCCCCTCACCAGGGATGGTTTTCTTTTCGTAACAGCCAGTCCTTGTCTCGTATTTTCCTTCCACCCTCAATTCTTCATGGGGAAATTCATATTGAGCGCAAGAATGCATGATACTCATTTTTGCCCTCATTGAAGGGAAAATATGGTATCTCATTTCATTGCGTCGTCTTCTCCAGCTGCCATACTGGAGTTATGGAAGGATCCAGACTTGCTGCCTGCGAATTAAAAGCATCCTCTGCACTTTTTTCACGTAGGCCTCCATTCCTGGTTATTCAAGGGCTAGAATTCTTAAAGGAATCTAGACTTTTCCTTGTCAGTGAGAGAACTCCCTTAGCTCTCCCACTCATAACCAGGGAGAATGGATTCTCTAAACATCTCCTCAAGCAGGTATTCTTCCCTTCTTGTTATTAGATGAATCTTTCTCTCTCCACATATCTATGTGGGGACATGGGTGTATATATATATATACACACACACACACACACATATATATATACACACACATATATATATGGATATATATATATAAATATATATATATATACATATATATATATATATATATATATATATATACATACTTTTTTCTATCTGTCTGCCTAGGTTCACTTTTTTCTGTCTGTCTGCCTAGGTTCATATATACATATATTTCCTATAGGACTCCGACAGATAGTCACTATCCCTATCAATGCTGCTCCAGCATGCTTAGGGTTCTACATAAACAACCACTTCTCTGTGGTAGTTAAAAGGTTTTTTCACCATAACCTTCAGGTTAGGTACATCTGAAGTCCTCCATGTACCATCTTTTTTCCTAAGTGACTTCAATTAGGAAGGACATTCTGAATCTTCAGAAATTAGGAGGCTACAATGCCTCATACTTTGTCCTCCTTTGTCATCGGATATAGGAGGCTACAATGCCCCTCTTCTCCTATAAGAACTATGTCTTTTTAAGGTCAAAAGAGCTTCAGGCTTATCTAATAGGGACTTTCGCGTTTCCCGCAAAAGTCCTGCCTCATCGAACTACCCCAGTTTCCACTGGGATTTTTCTTCTCGCCCTAAAGGTTCTGACCTCAACCTGTCTTTTGCACAGTTTATTTACCTCTGCTTTACATTGAGGTACTCCTTGGGGATATTCTGCTGGTTCATACTAGCAGATCCATATGAACCCTCCATAAACCTTTTACAATACTACCAGGTGAGGTCCATATTGGTGTATTGCAGTTCAATATTTACTACTAGATATCACCTGCACAGGGACTCCTATATAGGCGTCCTGTTTTGTCCAGCTGTTCCACAGCACATCTTTTTTAGTTCAACTCCTACCCTCCATCCCCAGGATGCCTGAGGTTCTGTCGAATAGCATGGCTTTCTCAGATTCGCAACATGCTGGGACTCCTCCAGGCATCTTAGCTTGGGAGTCCCCATATGTGTAGACTCATTCCTGCTTGTTCCTGGAGATAGCACAGTTACTTACCTGTAACAGGTGATCTCTGGGAACAGCAGGAATAAGTCTTCACAACCCACCCACCTCCCCTAGGAATTGTATCTCTCTATCTCTATCTTCCCCTCTCTCTCTCTCTCTCTCTCTCTCTCTCTCTCTTTGTCTCAGCTTTAAAATTTAACTGAGGAGAGGCAGTTGGGAAAGGCGGGAAGGCAGCACGCAGGCGTGGTGGGATGCTCCCAAAAGCGTTCTAATTGGACGCTGGGGAGCGTTCCCGCGCAGACTCCGTCGGTACCGACGTACCCATATGTGAAGACTTATTCCTGCTGTTCCCAGAGATCACCTGTTACAGGTAAGTAACTGTGCTATATTGCGTCTTTTTCTCCAGCTACTATTTGAAATTATAGAAGGATCCAGACTTGCTGTCTAAAGACTAAGGATCTCCTCTGCACTCATTCACGTACGTCTCGAGACCTGGTTATTCAGGGGCTAGATCTTTTCAAGAAGTCTAGTCCTATCCCTGTAAGTGAAGAACATAATACCAGTTTTCCACGAAACCTTCCATATTTAACCAGACAAAGATACTCCATCAATATTCTCAAGTAGGTCTTAATCCTTCTTGTTATTGTGTCAGTCTCTATACAACATCTGACTTTGAAAGATTGGTTTCCTGTCCATATTAATGCTGCCCCAGCATACCATAAAACTCAATGGACAAGCAATTTCTATGGTAAATTGGGACATACCTTCTTTTACCGTTACCTTTTCAGGTTACGTCACGTCTGAAGCTCTACATGTAAAGTCATCAGCATAAGTGACATCACTCACGAAAGACTTTTACTGATCTTCAAGAAATTGGAGGCTCAACGCCTAGTACAAATGTCTTTGTCTTTCATTGGAATAAAGGGGGTCTTAAAGACCTACCCCCTTTTTTCTGCAAAGGGTATTTCTGCCTTTTCATCCAAACCAGTCAGATTATCTCCACTTCTTCCTAGGACCTTATTCTGCTCCAAGGAGAAGAAGTTCAATTTTTTGGACTTTACAGAAGCTTTAGCTATTTCTCAAAAGTCCAACCTCATTGAACTCTCCCAGTAATTTCTTCTGGAATTAGTTCTGGCCATGAGGGTTTCTCATCTCTTCCTGTATTGCAAAATTTATTTTTCCCTCTTCTTCACATTGAGGGAATTTCTTTGAGGATAATGTACTGGCTCTCAACCACAGACCCTTATTACCCTCAAGTATTTTTGCAATATTTTTGAGTGAGATCCACACTAGAAAATTGAGACTCAATATTTTTCTAATATTTATGATTTACACAAGGACTCCCCTCTGGAAACCTTGTTTAGTCAAGCTGTTCCACAGCACCTCTCTTTTCTTTTCCAGTTCAACTCCTACCCTCCATCCCTTGGATTCCTGAGGTTTTGAGGGATAAGCATGGATCTTTAGATTTGCAATATGCTGGAGCCTCCTCCAGGCATCTTAGCTTGGGAGTCCCCATATGTGAAGACTCTTTCCTGCTTGTTCCTGGAGATAGCACAGTTACTTATCTGTAACAGGTGATCTCTGGGAACAGCAGGAATAAGTCTTCACAACCCACCCACCTCCCCTAGGAGTTGTTCTCTCTCTCTCTCTCTCTTTTTCTTTCTAATTTGTCTACTTCCCTCCTTCGGTCTCAGCTACAAACCCAACTGATGAGAGGGAAGTAAATGGGCAGGAAGGCAGCGTGCATGCGTGTGGGATGCTCCCAAAAGCTTTCTTTTTGGACGCTGGGGAGCGTTCCTGCGCAGGCTTCGTCGGTACCGACGTACCCATATGTGAAGACGTATTCCTGCTGTTCCCAGAGATCGCCTGTTACAGGTAAGTAACTGTGCTATCTCTTCCGCGCTAAGCAGTGCCAATAGTAGAGGCTGTAATTGCAGAACAAACAAGAGGGGGGACAAGGGGCATCCCTGCCTCGTCTCCCTCTTCAATGAAAACGTCTGCGAGCACTGGCCTCTCACTAAAATACAGGCCATCGGATCCTCGTACAATGCCATAATCCAATCTAAGAAAGGCCCACCAAAGCCAAATTTTCTCAATGCTGTAAACATATAGGCCCACGATACATGGTCAAATGCTTTTTCAGCGTCTAAACTAACTAACATCAGGGGCACCGCCGTGCCATACAAGTTTCCATACTTAGCAAGATTTTACTAATGTTGAGGAAGGCCTCCCTTCCTTTTACAAAACCCGACTGATGTGACCCAACTAATCTGCGAAGAATGCACTGCAGCCGATTGGCTAAGACTGAAGCCAAGATCTTCATATCATAGTTGATTAAAGATATTGGTCTGTACGAAGCCAGGTCATCTAATGCCTTACCTGCCTTGGGAATTACGGAGATGATTGCCGTGCGCATATCCCTGGGGAATTGCCCTCCTCTGCTACCTCGCCAAATAGGGCTGCCATTGTGGGTGTTACCTGTGGATCCAGCATCTTCTAGAACTCAACCCCAAAGCCATCTGGCCCCGGAGTCTTATGGGGGGTGCCTGCCTTAATAACTTGTTTTATTTCACTCCTTGTAATGGGCCTATTTAAATCAAGCACCTCCGTCTCCGTTAGAGTCGGGAGTGACACCGCCTCTAAAAAGCGTCGCTCTGCTTCTCTATCTTCCGCGTCAGGGGTATAGAGCTTCTCATAGAAGGCCTTAAAGACCTCCGCTATTGCACGCGGGTCCGTGTGCCTTACCCCCCTGCGTATCCTTAATGACCACCACTATTTTAGTGCCCCCCCTTTAAATACCACTTCAGTCATTGGTAACATCCCTATATCTTCCTCAGTAAAGACCGAAGCAAAGAATTCAGTCTCTCCGCTATCGCCTTGTCACCTCTTAGTGCCCTTTTAACTCCTCTATCATCTAATGGACCAACTGACTCTCACAGGTTTTTTTGCTGCGAATGTACTTGAAAAAATCTTTATTTTGCGTTTTTGCTTCCGCAGCAAGCTTCTTTTCAAATTCTCCCTTTGCCTGCTTTATCAATGCCTTGCATTTGACTTGCCAGTGCTTGTGCTGTTTTCAGGTTTCGTCGTTTGGCTTCTTTTTCCATTTCCTGAAAGATGCTTTTTTGGCAACAACAGCCTCTCTGACCTCACCTTTAAACCATGCTGGCAGTTTTTTTTTACTTCCTTCCACTTTTCTTAAAGCGTGGAATAAAGCTGGCTTGGGCTTTCAAGATAGTATTTTTCAACACCCAAGCTTGATGTAAGTCTTTAACCTTTGCAACTGCTCCTTTTAGTTTTTTTTTAACTGTTTTCCTCATTTTATCATAGTCTCCCTTTCGAAAGTTAAAAGGTAGTACTGTGGATTTCCTTACTATCCCTCCTCCATTAATTAAATCAAAGGCGATCATGCTATGATCACTATTGCCAAGTCAAGAGCGGTGAGTTCGGGGTCCAAAGGGCTAGTGTAGTGGAGGAGGAGGATGTCATCTGCGTAATAATAGGCTGAGATTCCGGTTTGCTGGATGAGCAGGGCCAAAGGGGCAAGAAAAGTATTGAAGAGAAGGGGGGCGAGGATGGAGCCCTGGGGGATACCACAGTGTAAAGGGAGCGAGGAGTTAGTGGTGGATCCTGACTGGACAGCGAAGGTACGAGATGAGAGGAAAGACCGGAACCATTGAAGAACAGTGCCATAAATTCCAAGGTCGGATAGACGAGTGAGGGGGGGTGCGGTGGTCGACAACGTCAAAGGCGGAAGAGAGATCTAGAGAAACAGCAATAGATAGATCGCCGTGATCATGGAAGTGATGGATTTCACTGAGGAGTGCAAGAAGTATGGTTTCGGTGCTATGGCCTTCCCTAAAGCTGGACTGACGGGGGTGGAGTGAAAGGATAGAGTCGATGTGTGTGGCAAGTTGTGTGAAGACCAGCTTCTCAAGGATTTTTGAAAGGAAGGTGAGATTTGACACCAGGCGCCAGTTCGCAAGGATAGCAGGATCAAGAGTAGGTTTTTTTAAGGAGGGGACGGATCGGGGCATGCTTCCTGCTAGCAGGAAAACAGCCAGGGCAAGGCTGGAATTGACCATGTCAAGAATATAGGGAGGGAGTGTGAGTGAAGGGTCGTGGAACCAGGAGGAGCGGAGGGGATCCAGGGGGCAAGTAGTTTTGTGGGAGGTGGTGATTGCCTTGAGTTCAGTAGAGGCGATAGGTCGAAAGGTGTGCCATGTATGAGGGAAGGTATGAGATGAGGTGGGGCATGCATGGGAGGAGAAGGGAAGGAGGCAGAAGTGGGGGGGGGGGGTGAGAGAGGAGGGGGGACAGGAGCTAAAAGAAGAGCGGAGCGACTAGATCTTATCAGAGAAGAAGGAAGCAAGACTACCTGGACTGTGGGGGCGTCTGGAAGGGAAGTCGACAAAGAAGGGGAAGCAGAGGGTGAGGAGAGGAGATGGAGGACCTGATAGAGGCATCTAGAGGAATTGGAAGAGGAGGCAACGAGGTGCGACTAGTAAGCTAGCTTAGTTGAGGTTATCATTGAGTGATAGAAACGGTGCGCATGGCGAAAGGCGGTGAGGGAATCAGCGGAGGGACGCTGGTGCCAGCTGCGCTCGATGTGGCGAAGATGAGTGCATTGGAGATACAACTCTGGGTGATACCAGGGATGGTGGGAGGGAGGGCGGAAGGGAGTGGGACGAAGCTGAGCGAGTGCATCGATAGTGGAGGAGAGAGTGGAAGTCCAGATGTCAACCTGCTGATCCACAGGGAGAACGAAGAACTCCGGAGGAAAGAAGGAGTCAGCTGGAGGGAATCGCTGAAGGGTGAGTAGGGTAATGTGGCATTTGAGTACCTGGGAAGAAGGACCGATAGCGAGCGATTTGGGGACCCACGGGAAGGCAGGGAGAAAGAGAATAATAGGCAGCGGTGATCAGACCAGGGAAGGGAGAGTGACAGGATGCTGGATGGTGAATAAGGGGAACGAGCGGGGTTGAGGATGAGGTCAAGGGTATGCCCCGAGGCATAAGTAGGGCAGGTGACATGCTGGGTAAAACACAGATCATCAAAGAGGGACAGAAGGGCTCTGTCACATGACCTGGATGGGGAGTCGAGGTGGATATTAAAGTCGCCCAAGATGGGAGGACAGGAGGACTGTTTCAAAAAGTGTAAGTAGGAGGGAATCCCAGAGATCAGAGCGAAGTGAGGGAGGCACATAGAGGAGAAGGAAGTATACAGGGGTTGGGGACTCAAAGCGCAAAAGAAGAGATTCAGGGTACCGGGGAGAAGGTGAGACAAGCGTGAGGGGGAGGGATGTGTGATGATTGACCGCCATACCCCCACCTGATCGATGGAGGCGGGGAGTGTGGGAGGCGGAATAACCAGAGGGAAGTCAGCGGTGAAGAAGGCCATCCTCCCCTTCACGGAACCAGGATTCCATAAGGAAAAGCGCATCAGGTGAGTTCTGCGTCAGCAAGTCATGCACTAGATGCGTCTTTGCACAGAGAGATCAACAGTTCAGTAGGGCAAACGAGAAGGTCAGCAATGAAGTAGCTGACAGGGATAGAAGAGCGGATAATGAAGGTAGTGGAGGGGATTGACACAGGAGAAGGTTATCGATATGGCGGCCAGTGATCCCAGGTGGGGGGTTAAAAACCGGAGAGGGGCGGTGACCCCAGAAGACGGGGATAGTAGTCATACTGGCGATCTCTGGAGAGTAGAAATCAAGGACTGAAGGTTCCAAGACGGAGAAACCGAGGGTGCTGGTAAAGCAAGCAGAGCTGACAGAACCTCAACGAGGAGCAGAGAGATCCAGGCACGACAAGTGGACAGAGACAGCCGCAGGTGGGAGACGCCCCAGTCGTCGCCCCAAGGAGCATGTCCTGCTCCTTGGGCACGTGCCCGCGGTGCCAAACGTTGCTGTTTGGCTTCTGAAATACAGTTGGGTACCTGGAGGCGGTACCTGGAGGCGTTTCATGTGTCCGCGTCACTTCCGGGAGAACGGACCAGGCAGGAATCAGGCAGTAGATGAACAGGAGGGCAACACAGGACCTGGGAGAGAGGCACACAGTCAGCAAATAACATGCAAGTGTAAGCAGTAGCAGATGCAGACACCGGGACACAGCAGCATTCTATTGATAATACACCAAACATGAAGAAAACATCGCAAAACAGGAAACTGTTACTACGTGGAGATTCATCATCAGAGGGATTAACTTGGGAACACAGTCCAAAGGACGGAAGATGGTCAGATTGCCTCCTAGGCTCTTGAGCCATCAGGAATACAAACCAAATTGTTGGCATAGTCAATGCAGAAAGTGAGCACTCTAAAACTGATGTTATCCACTTGGTACAAATGACCTGGCTAGAAACAGTACTTCTACAATACAAAGGGACTTCCAAATTCTGGGAGAGAAACTCAAACCCACTGTCAACACTATAGCATTCTCAGAAGTTCTTTCTGTTCATGCTAAGGGGAGGAGAGGCTGCCATCATATAACCAATTTTAATATGTGGTTCCTAACCTGGTGTAAACCAGAAGGATTTGGATATATAGGCAACTGGGGAAATAGATGGAACAAGAGGCTATACTGTGTTTATGCACTGCATCTCTCTGTGGCAGGGAAAAGGATTCTAATTGAAAAATTCAGGCAATTTTTGGACAGCCATTTAAACTAGGGAAAGGGGGTGACGGATGGAAAAGAACAAGTTCAGGACATCACTCCCAGCAAAAACACAATAACATTGGAAACGGTCACCATATTAACCCACACATCAATGGCCAGTGGGAAGAGGAGTGTAGAATAAAATCCATGCAAAATACAAGCAAGCCAATCAACAATTGCTGGAAGGCAATGAGCACCAATGCTTGAATCCTAGCCAACAAAGTTCCTGACCTAGAAGCCCTAATGGAAACGGACTTGGACATTGTGGCCATTACAGAAACATTGTTTAATGAGTCACATGAATGGGATATAGCCTTAGCTGGCTATAATTTATTTAGAAGAGATTGAGAAGGCAGACAAGGAGGAGTAGCCCTATATTTCAAAAGCAATATTAAAGCTGCTGAAATGAGGAAACAGGGGGAAAAGAAGCAGTGCTGTGGATTGTGTTGGAAAGAGGAGATGGCACTATCATCCATACTAGTGTAGTCTACAGGCCTCCAACTCGGACCGAAGAAATGGATAGAGATGTGATAATTGATGTTGCAAAGGGGGAAATGATCATATTAGGTGACTTTAATCTACCCGATGTGAACAAGAGTATTCCTTCTGCAAATCTGGAAAGAAGTAAAAAGATTGTGGATGCCTTCCAAGAAGCATCACTCAGACAAATAGTGTTGGAACTAAAAGAGGCAATAAAAGGGGTAACGGGTATATATGTAAGGAAAATAAATAAAAACAAGAGGAAAAGGAAACCTATATGGCTGCACAAATGAAGGAAAAAAACACAGCTTTCACAAAATTCAGAAGATCGCAAACAGAGGAACACAGAAAAGAATACAGGATAAAGCTAAAAGAGACTGAGAAATAAGGATAGCAAAAGAAAAAGCGGAAGAAATGATGGCTAAAGATGTGAACCATGGAGAGAACTTCTTTCAGGTATATTCAGGAGAAGATCAGAGGTGGAATTCCCACTCAAAAGATTCAAAAGTGCTGAGGATGGATTCATGGAAGGTGACACTGAAAAAGCAAAAATGCTTAAAAAATACTTCTGTTCTGCATTTACTAAAGAAAATGCTGGAGAAGGACCGTGTATGATTGACAAATATACAAATAGGAATGGAGCAGATACCTCACCATTCACAGAAGATGATGTGTTTGAATAGCTTGCAAAACAAAGTGGACAAGGCCATGGGACTGGATGGGCTACATTTCAGAATATATGTGGCCTCGACTATGCTTGTCACACTTGACACCTGCCTCTGCATGCGTCCAGCCCAGTGGCCTCTCAGTACCCAATAGACCTAGCAGCCTCAATGACCGGGTCCAAGTGACTCCATCACTGATGGTGTCCCTCAATTGGTGGCAGAAGCCTCAACATCTCCTGGCAGGGTTGACTGTTAAGTCTCCTTCCCCTAAGGCGACCCTCATGATAGACGCCTCCAAACTGGATTGGGGGGCCCACTGCGGCGGTCTATGGACCCAGGGTGTCTGGTCAGCGGAGGAGTGTCTCCATCAGATCAACTTCCTTGAACTCGGAGCCATTGCATATGCTCTGCAAGCATTCCAGCACCACTTATCAAACCAGGTAGTTCTGGTTCAGATGGATAATCAAGTGACTGTTTTACCTCTTGTGTGAGGAGACAGTTGGTCTTTGGAACTTGCCCGGGAGAGGGGTATGCTCCTTTAGGCGGTTTACCTCTTCGGACAGGAGAATGCCTTCGCGGATCGCCTCTGTCGGGTTCTGAAGCTCGACGAGTGGAGGCTGAACCCTCAAGTGGTCTGCCACCTTTTCTTAACATGGGGCTCTCCTACACTCTACCTCTTTGCCAGTCCCTGCAGTGCCCAGAATACTGGCCCTCCAAGTGGCGGCCGACACATTCCTCCTGTTGTGGAATGAGGGTCTGCTGTACGTGTACCCTCCAACCCCCTCTGGTCTCAGCGGGATTGGGCCTCTGTGATCCTCATAACTCCCAGTTGGGCCTGGCTGCCGTGGTTTGGCCTGCTGCTTTGTCGCTCTTAAAGCAGCAGGAAAATAGTTAAGAAAAAACTAAAAGGAGCAGTTGCAAAGGTTAAAGACTTACATCAAGCTTGGGTGTTGAAAAATACTATCTTGGAAGCCCAGACCAGCTGTATTCCACGCTTTAAGAAAAGTGGAAGGAAGTCCAAAAAACTGCCAGCATGGTTTAAAGGTGAGGTCAGAGAGGCTGTTGCCAAAAAAGCATCTTTCGGGAAATGGGGAAAAAAGAGTCAAACGACGAAACCTGGAAACAGCACAAGCACTGGCAAGTCAAATGCAAGGCATTGATAAGGCAGGCAAAGGGAGAATTTGAGAAGAAGCTTGCTGTGGAAGCAAAAACGCGAAATAAAGATTTTTTTCAAGTACATTCGTAGCAAAAAACCTGTGAGAGTCAGTTGGTCCATTAGATGATAGAGGAGTTAAAGGGGCACTAAGAGGCGACAAGGCGATAGCGGAGAGACTGAATGAATTCTTTGCTTCGGTCTTTACTGAGGAAGATGTAGGGATGTTAGCCATGACTGAAGTGGTATTTATAGGTGCGGAAGAATTGAAGGAAATATCGATACATCAGGAAGATGTATTACAACTATTAGATAAACTGAAGAGTAGCAAATCACGTGGGCCGGATGGTATACATCCAAGGGTGTTGAAAGAACTGAAATATGAGATTGCAGACCTGCAATTAGTAATCTGTGAACTATCATTAAAATCATCTCTAATACCTGAAGATTGGAGGATCGCCAATGTAACACCAATTTTTAAAAAGGGTTCCAGGGGTGATCCGGGAAACTACAGACCGGTGAGCCTGACGTCAGTACCGGGAAAAATGGTAGAAACCATCATAAAGAATAAAATTACTCAGCATGTAGATAGTCCTAGCCTAATGGGAGACAGCCAACATGGCTTTAGACAAGGAAGATCTTGTCTTACTAATCTGTTTTTTTGAAAGTGTGAATAAACAGGTGGACAAAGGTGAGTCGGTTGATATAGTGTATCTGGACTTTCAGAAAGCCTTTGACAAGGTCCCTCATCAGAGAGTTTTGGCAAAACTAGAGAGTCATGGGATAGGAGGCAGTGTACTACTGTGGATCAGGAACTGGTTAAAAGATAGAAAGCAGAGGGTTGGGCTAAATGGCCAATTTTCCCAATGGAGAAAGGTGAATAGTGGTGTACCCCAGGGATCTCTGCTGGGTCCACTGCTTTTTGACACATTGATAAATGACCTGGAAAGTGGAATAACGAGTGAGGTTATCAAATTTGCAGATGACACAAAACTATTTAAAGTTGTTAAAACTCAAGAGGATTGTGAAAAATTGCAAGAGGATCTTGATAAATTGGAATACTGGGCATCAAAATGGCAGATGAAATTTAATATGGACAAGTGCAAAGTTATGCACCTAGGGAAGAACAATCCAAACTATGGTTAAACGATGCAAGGTTCCACATTAGGAACCACCACCCAAGAAAAAGATTTAGGTGTCATTGTGGATAACATGTTAAAACCCTCGACCCAGTGTGCAGCGGCAGCCAAGAGAGCAAATAGAATGCTAGGTATCATAAGGAAAGGAATGGAAAATAAAACAAAAGATATTATAATGCCTCTATATTGTTCCATGGTGAGACCACACCTTGAATATTGTGTGCAATTCTGGTTGCCGTATCTTAAAAAGGATATAGCGTTATTAGAAAAGGTTCCGAGAAGAGCCACCAAAATGGTAAAGGGGGATGGAAGGATACGCCTATGAAGAAAGACTAAAAAGGTTAGGGCTCTTTAACCTGGAAAAGAGATGGCTGAGGGGAGATATGATAGAAGTCTATAAATTAATGAATGGAGTGGAACGGGTAAACGTAGATCGATTGTTTGTTATCAGAATATAGAAAGACTAGGGGACATGCAATGAAGCTACAGGGTAAACTATTTAAGACTAATAAAAGAAAATATTTTTTCACTCAACGTGTAATCAAACTCTGGAATTTGTTACCGGAGGATGTAATACAGGCTGTTAGTGTAGCTGGGCTTAAAAAAGGTTTGGACAAGTTCCTGGAGGAAAAGTCCATAAACCATTATTAAGAAGGGACCCAGGATATCAATGCTTGACCCACTACAAGCATTGCGGAACCTGTGTCTTTTGGGGAAACTGCTAGGTACTGTCGTGGGGAGCGCCCCCTGCGCCTATGGGCAATCCACGGCAAAGATTATTTTTAGAGATCCACAGGGAACGTAAGGTTCATCGATGTAGTGAAATGTCCTTACCAATTCCGGCTGCCTAAAAGAACTCAGTAACAAGACCAAGTGGAGGGAATTAAGGCTTTTATTCCCCGTCAGTGCAAGGGTTCAACATAAGAGACGGATAATGAAACAGAAAAGTCCTTTGTTTCAAAAGGTACCAGCATTCAAAAACATGTGCTCAATTGTTACACGTCACAATTAATGCAGAGCTTGGGTAACAGGAATTCAGTTCATTCCAAAAGCATAAAACTCTATAAACTCTTCTATGTTACTCAGAGACTATAGACTCTTGACATGAGGCTGTGCACAGGTCACACTCCATCTGTTCTGGTGGAGATAGGGAAACTGTATTTATGCATTCTATTTCCATGCATTCTTCATCACTAGAATCATCAGGGGAATAAACACTGTCCCTGTCTGACTCTGGTCCGTGTGCTATGCCTCTAGGGCCTTGTCTCCAATAACAGTCTGTTCTCAGGGCTTTAGGGATTTTATTAAACCAGTCTGGTTTCTCCTTCTTTGTGGAGTGAGGACTTGTTTTAACAGGGCCTCTAGGATTCAAACATTCAGTATCATCAGTAAAGGTTTCATACCTGGAACTTTGCTGGCTTGAATCCACAGTGTTTTCCCTTTTAGCAATTTTCCTGCTGTAGCAATTTCTCTGCCTGTCAGCATTAGGCAGGGCTGTGCTTCTTGGCAGTTTGGTGAAACCTGGTATGGATTCTCTCTTCTCCCTTGGTAAGAACTCAGGTTTATTATAAAATGCCTTTCCTTTCTTGCTTGGTAAAACTGGGTAATTATTTCTCAGAGACTCTAAGCTTCTCTCCAAACCATTCCCTTTGGCTCCTTGCTTAGGTCTCTCTGTTCTTGAGTCAGGAACGCTGTGAGAACAGGGCATGGCACAGCCTCTAACTTCAGAGCTGGCTCTAACAAACTTTCTTGGGATAGCTGCACCGTCAGCCTGGCCCTTCTGGATTTCACCCTTGTGAACTCTGTACCTGTGGGCTTGCTCCTCTAGGATTTCTTCAGTTACTCCTTCTCTTGGAGATGAACCTCTTGATAGAGCTGTTCCCCCTTGGGAAGACGTCCCTCTGTCTCTGTTCCTTCTCAGGTCCTTCTCTTTCTCCTCTTTCTCTTTCTTTGGTGAAGCCGTGCTTCTCTTCGTAGCCATGCTTCTCTTCTCTGATGCAGCCGTGCACCTCTTCCTTACTGCGGCTGGACACCCCTTGGAAGCATTCAGTTCTGGCTTATAAGGAAATCTTTCCTGCCTGACTAACGGGGTCATTTCCAGGTGCAAGTCATTAGGCTTCTCAAGCTCATTAACTCCTGAATATTCCTTCCTGCTCCCTCTAGCTGTGCCTGGAGGTAATTGCACATCTAGATTCTTAAAAGAAACAGGATTTCTTTTCATGTTTTCAACTTTATCAATACCCACATCATGACAGTACGTATGACCTAGATTGGCCACTGTTGGAAACAGGATACTGGGCTTGATGGACCTTGGTCTGACCCAGTATGGCATATCTTATGTTCTTATGTAAGCACCACCGATTGCCCTGGGGTGCACCCTGGACCTGATTTTGCAGGACAGGGGCTCCTTCCTTTACTCCAACCTCAGGTCCATTGCCCTGACGACCTGGCTGCTGAGAGGGTATCCCTTGGCCAATTTCATCTGCCCAGGGATGCTGAAGACGTTATCCTGGTGTCTCGCAAGGATTCCATGAGGCGTGTGTATGTCTTGAAATGGCGTAGATTCTCTGTCTGATGCACAGATTGGGGTATCAACCCCTTCTCCTCTTCATTAGCAGTGGTGGTGTAGTACTTGCTGCACCTTTCCCAAGCTGGCTTGAAGTCCAACTCGGTGAAAGTGCACCTTAGTGCGCTGGCAGCTCACCATAATTTGACATTTTATATTTAATTGTTTTTGTTAAATTTGATAAAGGTACAATCAGCAAAAAACAATAATCACTAAGACTAGCATCATCAACTTCCCCTTCTCAACCCCCCCCCCATTGAAGCAGAAGTAACAAGTCAACCACTCCTCCTTCCCCCACTCTCCCCATCCAAGTCTGCTCTCCCAAAAACCATAGTGGAATCTCTCCCCTTCCCCCTAATCTACATTTGAGTCCCCTGGACCCCCACACAGCCCGTCCCAAGGTTTCCCACTCTATCCCTTATCTGTCCATTCGTTGATGCTGAGCCACCGTCAGGCACTCCCATGACCACCACCTGTCTAACCCTCTCTTCACACTGCTCGATTCTCGATGGTTCATCCTGCTTCCAATTAGCCACTACCGTGCACCTTGCCACACAGAGGCAGGCCAATATGGCTTTACTCCTTCCTTCCCTCCTTTCCCTCCACCATGAGTCTGGGATCCATGTCTAATCTGATGCTCAGGATGTTCTCAATCCAATCCCGTATCCCTTTCCAAAATCTCTGTATAGTAGGGCAGATCCACCATATATGCCAGAACATCCCCCATTCACCACATCCCCTCCAACAGTCGTCAGACACATTGGGAAATGTCTGCTGTAGTCTACCTGGAGTATAATACCAACATATTAAAATTTTATAACTCTTTTCCCAGATGGTTATAGATAGGGTTGTTTGACCAGGTCCAGGCTTTGCTTCCAATCTTTCTGCGTCATTTCACCCCCCAAATCTCTTTCCCATTTCCTCATGTAAGGTGATGGACTAAAGGTGGTCGCCTTTACAATCTTGTAGCCTGCCAATACCATCCCCTTGAATTTAACTTCCCGTACCACACCATTTCCAACTTGGTGTACTCCCTTTGCATACCTTGTTTCCCTAACCACCTCAGCAAGAAATAGCACACCTATCCATAATAAAATTGATCCCGTTCTGGTAATCCGAACTCCTCCCGAAGATCCTGAAATGGCACAAAAATCCTGTCATCTAGAAATTGATAGAAATACTTTAAGCCCCGTTTAACCCATCGACGATAGACCCCCCACCCCTCCCATCCTGGAGTAAAGTCCCTTTGTCCCCACAAGGGGGCTGACCGAAAATCCATCTTTGGTATTGTAGCTACCTGCCTTCCTTGCTTGGTCCTACACCCTCACCACCTGCTGCATACTAGAACTACACCCTTCCCAGCTCCCCCAGTCCACCTGGGCTATCCACGGTAGCACCTCCAGGCCTTCCTACCGCAATAAGGTTCTCTCTGATTCCACAAATATTCTTCCCTTTCTCCTGTGCATGCCAGTCCATTAAGTGCCTTATCTGCGCTGCTCGATAATAAGCCGCAAGATCCGGCACTCCTAGGCTTCTCGCCTCCCTTGGGTGAAACATCACTTACCTAGACAACCGGGGGGGGGGGGGGGGTACTCTTTATCTTTATTTATGCGCTTGATATACTGCCCAAGCGCGGGCATCAGGGTGGTGTACAAAAATATTAATACAGGCTGCAGGTAAAAACAAAAGAGAGAGAAGAATGCCAATATATAATAGGAAAGAAATAGGCAAAGAGACAGAAAGAGCGACAGACATAGGCTCCAGTTGTATGAGGGGGGGGGGGAAGGTCTAAGCCAGAGGGGGGCTCAGTCCAAGGGAGGAGGGGACAGGGAAGTCAGGAAGGGGAAGGTCAAAAGCCTGGTGAAAAAGATGTGTTTTGAGCATGCCTTTGAACCGGGGAAAAGACAGCTCGGTACAGAGGGAGGGAGGGAGTTCCAAAGAGCGGGGCCTAGAAAGAAGAAAGCGGAGTGGTGGGTAAGTTCAAGGTGAGTGTGTGTAGGGGAGGGAAGGAATAGGCTATTACCGTGGGCTGAGCGGAGGAGATGGGGGGAGGGTTGGACGTGAATGGGGGATGGCAGTATGAAGGACTTTGTTAGTGAATATAAGTAACTTGTAGACTAACCTGATTGGGAGCCAGTGGAGTGGATGAACAGAGGAGTGACATGGACGGTTGAGGAGGAGTGGGTGAGAAGACGGGCTGCTGTATTTTGGATAAGCTGCAGGCGGTGGAGCTGGTACTGCAGGAGACCAGCTTCCAAATATATTGAAAGATCTTGCGTTGTAGTTCTTGAAGGATGGCCACCAGGTCAAGGAACCGCTAGTGCCTGAAAGAAATAAAAAACCTGGGGTACCATGTTCATTTTGATGGCCGCTATACGGCCAACCATGACGCCTCTAGACGCATCCATCCATCCGGATCTCTGCCCACCACGGCTAACAAGGCTGCATAATTAACCTGATAAATATTTCCATAGGCTGCGGGAATCCAAATTCCTTAATACTTTAGTGGATGGGTAGCCCATGTTATGTGGAACTGCCGTGCCAACTGTGTGACCTGTTCCTTCTGGACCATAACATTTAGGGCCTCTGTTTTTTCCATATTCATTTTAAACCCAGGCACCTCCCGTAGCGCTGGAGTTCTGCCACCACCACAGGGAGCAACCGCCCGGTGTCCTGTAGGGTAGAGCAAGTTATCATCGGTGATCAGAGAAATAAGTTGTTTCTGCCTCCTCATCGTAACCCCCCTAATATCCCCATTTCGCCAAATCGCTTCAGCAGTGGTTCAACTGCCAGTTCAAATGAGAGGTGACAGTAGATACCCCTGCCTCATTCCCCTCCCTAATGCAAACCCCTCTGAATACCTCCCATTCACCTTCACTCTCGCTCTTGGCCCTGCATACAGCCCACACACCCAGTGCCCAAACTGGGGGCCAAAGCACATTTTATTCATTACCGCAAATAAAAATGCTCAGTGCACCCTATCAGATGCCTTTTCCATGTCAATAGAGAGTAGCATCACTTCTGTTGGGGCATGAATCGCCACCCACACTACTTTCACCTCCCTCTTGATGTTATCTGTGGCCTGCTGCCCTGGTATAAACCCTGTTTGATCTAACTGGAGGAGTGGCCTAGTGGTTGGGGCAAGGTACCTCAGGCCAGAAGGTCAGGGGTTCAAATCCCACTAGAGGACAGCAACCTTGGGCTGGAAGGACTGGTTCTAGTCCCACAGGTGCTCCTTGTGGTCTTGGGCAAGCCACTTAACCCTCCATTGTCCATGTTCCCTGTAAAATAGTTATCTCCAAGTTATAATGCCCTGTTCAGTTTAATTTCAGTTTGTTCAATGTTAACCGCCTTGATATCATGAAAGGCGGTATATAAGAAATGTTAAATAAAAAAATAAATAAATAAATAAACTGCACCAGGCCTTTCATCCAGAGGGCCAGGCGCACCCCAATACCTTAGCAAGGATCTTGACATCCACATTTATCAATGAGATCAGTCTATATGAGCCACATTTAGTGGGGTCTTTCCTCTCTTTGGTAGCACTGTAATACCTGCCATGAGCATGTCCGCTGACAATGCTTCCTCCTACATGACCATTCCATTGAACACTCTACTCAGAAGTCCCCCCACCTTACCAATGAAAATGCAATAAAATACCCCTAGTAGCCCATCCAATCCAGGACCCTTCCCCACAGCTAACTCTTTGACTGTACCACAGATGATCTCTTCCCCACTTTCCCTATCTAACACTTCCACTGATGACTCTAGGAGTCATGCCAAGTGCACCCCCTGTAAATATTGCCATATCTCCCCCTCGGTTATCTCTCCTTGACCCTTATAGAGATCTTTGTAGAATTCCCCAAAAAGGCTGCAGATCTCCCCTTCCTCCCATCGCAACTGCCCATCTTGACCCCTAATCTGAGTCACCATTGTCCACTGCTGCCATTTCTTCAGCTTTCTAGCAAATAGCCATCCAGCCCTATCCTTGAATTCATAGTAAATTTGCTTAACCCTCTGTAAAGCAAACACTATCCATTCCAATTGTAAGCCATGTAATTCTCCCTGCAGCTGCCCCACCCATTTCCACACCCTCTTGGCCACCGTGCGTTGATATTCCACTACTGCTTCCTTTACCGCTCTAGTAATTTCTTCCTCCCGCTGCATGTGTAGCTTTTTAAGTTGTGCCCCCCACATAAGAGTGCCCCTTGACTACAGCTTCAAGTCTTTCCCATAGAATGACCATGTATACCTCACCCGTATCTTTCAAGGCAGTATACTCTCTAATAGTTTGCCTCACATCCTCCACCGCTTCCTGCTTATTCAGCAAGCTTTCATTTAGTCTCCAAAATTGAGTTCCCCTTGTCTCCCTCCCCCTAAGCTCCACCTATACTGGGCCATGGTCCGACCACGTTATGGGATCTATCTTCGCCTTCTGCAATCACATCAACCAAAGCTAATCCACCATAAGCATATCAATACGACTGAAGCTATTGTGCAGGGCCGAATAAAAGGAATATTCCTGTTCTCCTGGGTGCATTTCTCTCCATGCATCTACCAGCTGAAAACGCCTCAAGACTTGTTTCAGCATCTTCCTATCTCTTCCCCCTCCCCCCCCCCCCACACCCCTGGACTTTCGGTCATGGTCCGGCTGCATTATGATGATAAAATCCCCCCTTACAATTAAGTACCCCCATGTCTTCTCTTCTAACAACTCTCTCAACTCCTTCCAAAATTCTTCCTGCCCCCCCATTAGGGCCGTACACAGACACTATCATCACCTCTTCTCCTCTAAGCCACTCCCACACCCCTATCACTCTTCCCCTCCCCCCCCCCAATCTTTGAAGAAATCCTGTATCTGCAACTCACACCCTTGTCTAATTATCAGCACTCCCCCCCCTTAACTGCTGAAAAATATTGTTCAGGATAAAGCTGGTTCTTCAACTACCATTCATCTTTAGCTCTAAGGTGCGTTTCCTGGATCAGGAAAACATCCCATCTACCCTTTTCCATTTCATGAAACAGAAACTGATGTTTGGTGGGAGAATTTAACCCTTTGACATTCAATTGATCATTTACTCCCTCCCCCCCCCCCCAGATCTCCCCCTTTTTCTGCACCCACCCCCTTGGGCCACCCTTCCAGTTGTGTTTAGTGATCTCTGCTCCACCATTACTCCCTATGCCACAGTGCCCCCCCACCCCTCCCACCAGGTTGCCCTATCCCCTGCCTCCCTTTCCATCACGCTCAAACCCCTCCCCCATCAGACTTACTCACATTCATCAGCCCCTCTCCTCCCATCTCCATGCAACCCCCCCCCCCCCCCTGGTCTCCATACAGCCCCCTCATCCCTCCCTTCCCCTTTCCCCATTCATACTAACCATGTCCCTAGTTTCCCTTTAAAGTGATGTTCTCTCTGTGCCAAGTTCTGTCCAATCCGGGTTAATCACTGGCATTCCACATCATTCAATTTGTCCATCCCAGATCCATCACTGGAACTCCGCTGGTTTCAAAGTCCCAGCTTTTTCCTCATGTTTATTTATTTATTTATTTTTAAAACTTTTATATACCGCCATTTCCCAAGATCAGGGGCGGTTTACAAAGAAAAAAGGTAAAGATACATAGAACATTATGCAACATTGCAACTATATACAAACCCCCCCCCCCCCCAGTATAAACATAGTAACTATTTACAAATTATAACAAAAAACTTTGGAATATTTAAAACCTGCGACATCAATCTAAGGTTCAGCTTTGGATAAAGTTAAATTGTATGTGAGTAGTTAGGTAGTATTGATAGATTGTGCTATGGGGGGGGGGGGGGGGGGTGGGAGGCCAGATCCGAGTAATGGTAGTAATGCGGAGTGAATAGGTATGTTCCTTTTCGTCCCTCTAGTCCAGTCCCGGAACCATAGAGTTTAGAATCTCCTCCAGCAGCCTTGGAGACTGAATGACATCACAGCTCTTCTCTCTCTGGTATAAATAGACAAGGACCGCCCTCTTCCACCAGTACTTCAGTCTCCAAGCAGCTGAGAAGATTCTGGGCCTAGGGATAAGCCCAGCACAAATAGGCAGAGCTAGGAATTTTTTCTTTGTTTTCCTTTTCTAATTCTTGATGCTTTTTGTTTGGTTGCCTTTCTAAAATAAATAGCCACTTTTTTCTTCCCTCTGGCTCCAGTCCTGCTTCCTCCTTTCTCCCTCAATTTTCCCTCTCATGAGGGGGGGGGGGGAGGGGCGGCTGCTCCTTGGTGAGAAGGAGCAGCTTTACAGAGCAGAAGAAGTAGCCTCCCTACTCCCGAACCCGCAAGCAAGGGTGAGGAGCAGGTGGAAGGCTTAGCCCCAGCCATCTCTAAGGGACAGTGAAATTGGTGGTGGGAGCACCATCGGAGCCGAAGCCACGAGCAGGCTGAGCTCCGGCGCGTGTCTGCCTCATTGCAGTACCTCAGGTTGAAGCAGGGAACTGTAAGTAGGTCTCGCCGACTTTAACGGCGTTTTTTCTTTCTTTTTGAATTTTCTTTTACTTGTTTCTTGGAGGGGAGTTGAGAGGGAAGTCCCTGCCTCAGTGGGGGATCTCATAAAGGAGTTCTTTGCCCTCCGGACACTTTTTTGCTGCGCGGGAAAAGTCCCGGCAGCCATTTTGAAAACCGCGTTTTTTTATAGTGGCTTTTTGGAAGCGTTTTAAGCCTCGTTTGCTGCAGACCTGCTATAGGCTCATCAGGCGCTTACAGAGCGTTGGCCTGTTGGGGGGGGGGGGGAAAAAAAAAGAGAAGTTCAAAGGGAAACGAGCTATGCTGTACTGCTGTACTTTTCCCTTATTGAAATATTGAGCAGGTGTATGTAGGCTGTTTTTTGCAGGGCTCCAACCCGGAGAGAGCCCTTCCTTCCGGGGCTGGCGGTCAGGGCCAGCGGGGGGGAGGGGGAGTTCCCGGGGTGGTTTAGAGCAGTTCTTTGAGGCGGCTGCTATGCCTGCAATTCCACGCTGTCTAGTGTGCGGCAGGAGGAAAAGTTCAGTGCTGGAATCAGGAGTCTATGTCCCTTGCTCCCTAGAGGCGCAGCATATGGACGGAGAGCCAGTACAGCCCTTAGCAGGCCGGAAGGCTATTCGTACAGGTGCTGAGGCACTGTTATCTCCATCTCTAGATCCTGAGGAGCCAGTGCCGGGGCCCTCCTCGGGCGGCGGCTCCGCCGGGTCACAGGAGCAGGGACAGGCAGGGGAGGCGTCCGGGATTCCGCCGAACTTCATTGCCTTGAGGCAGCAGGCTTTTGCCTTCCTTCAGCCCGCGATGTCGGCTCTTCCTCACAGACCCCCGAGTCAGAAGCGCTCGGCCTCTCTGGTCGGTTCGGGGAACGGTGCTCCGGTGACTAAAAGGTGTAGGGCCACTTCGGAGGGTCCCGTGCCTTACCTCGCTGATGACCTGAGCGAGGGGAACGCCAAAGAGGGAAGAGTTCTCGGAAGATGAGCTGGAAGACGGAGAGTTGCCTGACTCGGAGCAGCAGTGCTGGGTAGTCAGAGTCTTTTGGTGTGAAGGGCTGCCAGCCCTGGTTTCGGAGACGCTATAGACACTAAATCTGCCTTCTAGCGAGGAAGCAACGGAAGAGACATTAGAAGATCCGCTGTTGCAGGCGGTGCAGACATCCCAGAGAGTGTTTCCCCTCCATAGGGTATTTCGGAATATGATACAGGAAGAATGGGATTTGCCAGAGGCGGCCCTGAAGGGGGCTAGACCGTTGGCTTGCCTTTATCCGCTCGCGAACCGCGATAGGGAGCTGTTTCGTTCTCCAAAGGTAGTTGCGGCGGTATCGGCGGTCACTCAGAAAACCACAATTCCCGTGGAGGGGGACCGCAGCGCTGAAGGATGTTCAGGACAGGAGGTTAGACACTCTGTTGAAGCAGGTGTTCGATGTTTGCGCGCTGTCCATGCAGACCAGCTTCGGTGGCACGTAGTTGTTTGAGGTGGTCCCAGAGGTTGCAGGAGACCATCTGGAAGGGCAGCTTGAAGATGCCACGCGACTGGAGTCGGGAACTGCGTTCTTGGCGGATTTTCATTCTGATCTCTTCCGCGGCTTGGCTAAGGGGATGGTCTCCGTAGTAGCAGCTCAGAGGTATCTCTGGTTGAGAACCTGGTCGGAGGACAGTTCATCTAAGGCTCGGCTTAGCAAGTTACCCTTTGGGGGTACGCTTTTATTTGGGGAGGATTTAGATAAGTTGGTCCAGGACCTCGGGGAGGCCCAGGGAGGACGTCTCCCAGAGGACAAACTGAAGCAGGGCCGCAGTTCTGTGTGATTCAGGGAGGTCCCGAGAGACTTTAGTAGTTTTCGTTCTCCCCGTTATGGACAGTCCCAGTGGGGGAAGTTCCCGCTTAGGGGTCAGGGGTTTCGAGGATTCAGGGGAGCAGGCCGGGGGTTCGCTCCTTTCCAGTCCTTGGCCACAAAACAGACACAATGAGATAAGGCGGGCTCAGGAGAGGGTAGTTCCCAGGGGAGGTCGGTTGCGGGAGTTTTACCCTGCCTGGGTCTGAATTAAGTCAGATTAGTAGGTCCTGGAGGTCATGCGAGAGGGGTACGTATTAGAACTCCATCGACCCATCATAGGTTCTTTTGTCCGTTCTCCCTGCTCAGCCCTGGGTCCAGGACACGCTACAGCGGCTGCTGCAGCTTGAGGCGGTGCTGCCGGTGCCCGCGGAGCAGTGCGGTTCCGGTCGCTACTCCATCTATTTCGTAGTGCCAAAGAAGGAGGGCACATTTCGCCCGATCCTGACTCTGACAAGGGTGACCCATTGTCTCCGGATTACCCATTTTCGGATGGAGACCTTGCGTTCCGTGCTGGCAGCGGTCCGGACCGGGGAGTTCCTGACGTCGTTAGATCTCACGGATGCTTACCTGCACATCCCGATTCGGCAAGAGCATCAGAAGTGGTTGAGATTTGCAGTACCCATGGGACATTTCCAATTTCAAGCGCTGCCCTTTGGGCTGGCAACGGCGCCACGGACGTTTCCCAAGGTCATGGTGGTGGTGGCGGCAGCGCTCCGCAAAGAGGGAGTACTGGTGCACCCATATTTGGACGATTGGTTGATCCGAGCGAAGTCGAGAGAGGACAGCTCGGCAGTGACGGCCCGGGTGGTCCAGATGTTCGAAGGCCTAGGCTAGGTAGTCAACTTTGCAAAGAGCAGGTTGGTACCATCGCAATCCCTGCAGTACCTTGCAGCGCGCTTCGAAACAAAGCAAGGGAAGGTGTTCCTGCCCAGGGCCTGGGCTCTAGGTCTGCGACAACTCGTCAGGTGTTTCTTTTCGAGTCCGGCTCCAACAGCATGGCAGCACCTGCAGTTGTTGGGAACAATGTCAGCCACGATAGAAGTGGTTCCGTGGGCCCGAGCGCACGTGCGGCCGTTACAGGCGGCGCTTCTCCGTCGTTGGTCGCATCAGTCGGATGTCCTATCGCAGAGGTTAGTTTGCCCTCAGAATGTGCGTCACGAGCTGCGATGATGGTTGAGAACGGAGAATATGGAAGACGGCATGCCACTGGACCGCCGTCCTGGGGACTGCTCACGACAGACGCGAGCCTCCTGGGTTGGGGGGGCTCATTGCGAAGGCAGGTTTACCCAGGGTCGTTGGTCTCAGGAGGAGATGTCTCGGTCCATCAACAGGTTGGAGATGAGAGTGGTGTTTCTGGCGCTACTGGAGTTTCAGGACACTCTCGGTCGGGAGGCGGTCCGAATCTTGTCAGACAATGCGACAACGGTGGCCTACATCAATCGGCAGGGGGGCACAGGAAGTGCTACACTGGAAGCCGAAGCGGGTCAGCTGTGGGTGTGGGCCGCACACAATCTCCAGGCTCTCGCGGCTCAACATGTGGCCAGCGTAGACAATCTCGAAGCGGATTTCCTCAGTCGTCGCAGAGTAGACCCCGAGGAGTGGGTGCTACATCCGGGGGTGTTTGCTCTTCTGGTGGGGCGCTGGGGAGTTCCGGTAACGGCTCTCATGGCAAGCTTCGAGTCAGTGCAGGTAGCAAGGTTTTTCAGCAGGCGCTGGGAACGGATGTCAGAGGGGCTAGATGCATTAGCGAAAAGGTGGCCAGAGGGAGTTCTCCTTTATGTTTTTTCCACCTTGGGCCCTCATGGGTAGGGTGGTGCAGCGCGTTGGGAGACATCGCGGTCAGGTGATTCTGATCGCGCCCGACTGGCCCTGAAGGCCGTGGTATGCAGATTTGGTACGGCTGTTAGTGGACGATCCGTGGTAGTTACCACAGCAGGAGGAGCTCCTACGGCAGGGTCCGTTGCACATGCCCTAGGTAAGTCGGTTCTCACTTACGGCTTGGCTCTTGAACGGGCTAGGATGACAGCTAAGGGTTATTCGGCGGCGGTCATTTATACTTTGCTAAAGGCGCGCAGGCGTTCCACCTCGCTGGCGTATGTCCGGGTCTGGAGGATCTTTGCAGCTTGGTGTGTGGAGCGTAATATTCAGCCGTTGTGGGCTTCGATTTCGCAGGTCCTTTCCTTTTTGCAGGATGGAGTGCGGAAGGGATTGGCGGCCAGTTCCTTGCGAGTGCAGTGGGCGGCGATTTCCTGTTATAGGGGGAAAGTGCTCGGTCAGCCGGTAGGATCTCACAGTGACAGGCTTTTTCTGAGAGCTGTCTTGCTTCTTCGTCCGTTGGTACGCTGTTCGGTGCCGACATGGAAGCTGAATCTGGTATTGGAGGCTTTGCTTGAGCTACCGTTTGAGCCGCTACGCATCGCCACCCTGAAAGATCTCATGTTAAAGAAGGTATTTCTGGTAGCTATTTGTTCCGCAAGGAGGATTTCGGAGTTACAGGCTTTTTCCTGTAGGGCACCTTATTTGTCTTTCTTCCATGATAAGGTCGTGCTACACTCAGTGCCGGACTTTCAGCCGAAGGTGGTCTCGGCCTTTCATGTCAATCACATGGTGTCTCTTCCAGTATTCTCTAAGCAGCAAAAGGAGAAATCGGAAGGCAAGTTACATCCCCTAGATGTTCATCGGGTTCTTCGGAAATATCTTCGGCGGACGCAGCCATTTCGGAAGACTGACAGATTGTTTCTGGCTTTCGGGGGGCCACGGAAGGCGGCAGCGAAAGCGTCCATTTCTAGATGGTTAAAGGCGGCTATTGCATCGGCTTACCTTTTGAAAGGTAGCGTAGTTCCAGAAGGTCTTAGAGCGCACTCGACTAGGGCGCAAGCAGCCTCGTGGGCGGAGTACGGTTCGGTTTCGGTTGCGGACATTTGTAGAGCGGCGACTTCATCGTTGCATTCATTCTCGAAGCACTATCGGTTAGATGTGCAGGCGGCGGAGGACTTTGTTTTGGCTCAGCGGTGCATCAGGCTGGGTTTTCTGGTCCCTCCCGTTGATGTGCACTGCTCTGTTACATCCTCTATGGTTCCGGGACTGGACTAGAGGGACGAAAAGGAAGAATTAATTAGACTTACCTGCTAATTGTTCCTTAAGGAACTCTAGTCCAGTCCCGGACCCCTCCCAGGGTATGCAGCCTGAAGCTGTTGTCCGTTGTATCTTAGTAAGAGGGGTCAAATTGGAGAGGATGTCTCCGGAAGTGGAGTGGGGTTACGGAGGACGCGGAGTGGAGCCACAATGGGAACCCCGCAGAAGCGCGGTTTTGTTTCTACGTTTTTGGCATTTCTACAAGGTCCTTCGTCAAAGAGAAGGTTAGAATATGCACAGGTTTTTAGATTCTAGCCAAAGTTTATTTAGTTTATCTTGTTCTTTATCTACTTATTTGTTGCTCTGCTGAGTTGCTTTGTCAATAGGTACTGGTGGAAGGGGGCGGTCCTTGCCTATTTATACCAGAGAGAGAAGAGCTGTGATGTCATTCAGTCTCCAAGGCTGCTGGAGGAGATTCTAAACTCTATGGTTCCGGGACTGGACTAGAGTTCCTTAAGGAACAACAATTAGCAGGTAAGTCTAATTAATTCTTTTTAGTTCCTTTCGGAACATTTGGAGATCTTTGGAGATTATTCCATTGTGTAGGTGCTACGTATGAGAAAGCTTTCTCTTCCCCCAAGCTGCTCAGCTGACATCCGTTTGTCTCCTCCCTTTCGCTACTACCCGCTGCCGTTGTCTCTGCATTGCTGCTAGTGGAGCTCCTCTTTGCAATTGCTGGAGTGTTAGCCTGTTGTGGGATTCCCAGTACAGCCCATCTCTGCTAGCATCCACCAGGCCTCTGGCTCATCAGGCGTTCTCCGGGTTACTTCCTTCACTGTGATCCATATCCCAAAGGGAAAGTCCCACCTATAGCGTAGACTCTCTTTCCACAAATACTCGGTCATTATTAAGAAGGGACCCAGGATATCAGTGCTTGACCCAGTACAAGCGTTGTGGAACCTGTGTCTTTTGGGGAAACTGCTAGGTACGTATGACCTAGATTGGAAACAGGATACTTGGCTTGATGGACCTTGGTCTGAGTCAGTATGGCATATCTTATGTTCTTATGTCACTGTCTGCCTGGCTCTGCACCGTGCCAGGGTCCTCAGAGACACGTCATTGAAAATCTCAAGCTCGCTGTTCTCCCGGATGATGTGTCCAAATTTCCTCGCAATACTCGGCACCTTTTCCTTGAGGGGAAAGGAACTCGGGCAAATTACATCATCACATGGATGATTGCCCCAGTGGGGGTGGCCCCCAGACTCCTATGAGCCAGTTTAATTCCTATCTGGCCTGCTTTTTCCCCTCCAGCTGCCTCAAGTTGTAGAATATGTGCAAACAGTTTTTGTACAACCATCTTGCAGTCCTTGTATTCTCCAGGAACAAGCAGGAGCCCACGCGGAGCAATTACCCAGCTTTCAAAGAAAGCCTTTGGGATTGCTACCACACATATGTGGTCCTCTTCCCGCCCAAGGGTGCCATCTTGCTCAGTCTCCCTTTTTCCACGGAGTCCTTTGGACGCACGTCCTCGTCCCTCGGGAAAAGGTTTGTTTTCCTCGCCTTATTAGGCTATATCTCTTTTTTTTCAGTTGTACCGGTCCTCTACCCATCCTCTCCTTGCTCTCCTTTGGATACCTTTTCAATTTTTTCTTCCCGGGCTTCGCTCCCTTTTTTCTTTCCAACTGCTGGCCGCGTGGGTCTTCAACCTCGCAGGAGCCATTTTTGCCCCCATGGCCACCGGGTTTAAAAAATACGATAGATGCTCAAGGAACATGCTGCTTACGGAAAATCATGACTTCTGTCTAAGGTGTTTGGGAGCCAACCATGACCCAGCGCTCTGTTCGCTCTATAAGAAAATGTCCTCTAAGGCCCTGCTCAGCCGTAAGCAGAAGTCCAAAGACATTTTTCAAAAGACTGCCTCGGAGTCCCCGGTGGCACCCTTGGTCGTCCCCCCTCCGGTGGGTTCTCCCCCTGTGGCACCGCGTTCCAGGAGGCACTCGGACCAGGGGTCCCCTGAGGTGGATCGGCGCAAAAAGAAGAAGGCCTCAAGGTTGCTGTCTGGGGCCCCCGACAAGCGTGAGCGTGAGCGTGCCCGGTCCGGTCCCATTCAGTGTTCCCAAGAGTCGGACAAGGAATAGCCCTGCAAGGTACCTCGCAGAGAAACGGAAGCCTCCGGCGAAGGCACCCGGTCTCCTGAGGGCCGTCCCAGTGAGGACCCCTCTCCTCCTCGACGCCCGATCCGGTACCCAGGTATCGACGTCCCAGGGCCCCACGCCCGTGTGGGAGTCCCGTATGCTGATGCTAGAACGCAGCATTTCTACGTTCATTGCTTCCCAGCAGGCGCTTACGGCCAGCTTCGTTGAGACTTGTGCCCAGAGACCGCGGGTCCCTCGCGTGGGACACCCCAATCCGTCCAGGAAACCCCCAAGAGCCACGGGCCTCGTGAGCATCCTTGACATCAGTCTCGCTTGTTCTCCCATTCTTCGGGGGCGTGATCGTCCAGGGCCTCCGGCTATCGGACAGGGCGAACCGCCCGGATCGGATCCCTCAACCGATTTCTCGGACTGGGAATCTGATGGGGACACATCCCTGGAGACCCGCACCCACTGGGATCTTCCGTCGGACCCCTCGCTGCCTGGTCTCCAGCGATGTTCACCAGCCGAGGGCACCTCCTTTTTGGTGTTTATTTGGGACATGGCTTGGGCCCTCAACCTGGTTACCCAGGCCGAGGAAGACACTCTTGCTGAAGAACTCGATATTCTTCAGTACGAGGCCCCGTCTAGGGAATCCCTCACTGTGCCGGTGCCGCTGATCCTTTCCCGGCTGTTGCTGCGCATGTGGGAGGCCCCGGCCCCGGCCTTGGTCCCCATTGTGAGCAAGCACTTTGACACAATGTACAAGGTGCAGCGAGGGCCAGGCTTCTGTAAGACTCAACTTCCACACACCTCAATGGTGGTGGAATCAGCCATGAGGAAGCAAAAAAGCCCAAAATCCCACTCCTCGGTCCCGCTGGGCCGAGAGTCCAGAGCCCTTGATGCCTTGGGCCGCAAAGCCCATCAAGGTTCATGCTCTCCTGTCGCATCCAGGCATACCAATTATATATGGTTATGTTCCTCCGTGACTTGGCGAAAGAACTTGGAGGCTTCTCTGCGGGCCTCGAGGGCGAGCCCCTCAATAGGTTCCGCACACTGTTGAAATTAGTGACTGATTGCTCCAAGCCTCCTATGATGGCTTTGAGACTTCGGCTCGGGTGGCGGCCATGGGCATCAGAGCCCGCCGCCAGGCTTGGTTCCAATCTTCAGATTTGGAGCAGTGGGTGCAGGAGAAGCTCCTGGATGTACCCTGCCTCGGCGAGCAACTTTTTGTTAAGCCGATGGAGGAGAAGGCGGCTGAGATCGAGACGGAGTACGTCACTAGGACCCGTCTCTCCCGCAAGACCTCTACGCTACCTCGGAAGAAGCATCCTACCAAGAAGCCATTCTTCCTCAGGAAAGGCCTCCAGTATCGCTGCTATCCGCCATACCTGGCTACCCCTGTGCCGACCACTCCCACGCAGGGGAGGCCTGGCCAGGATCACCGGAAGCCAAAGGGCCCTAAGACCCAGACACTGGCTCCCCCACAACCCCCTCAGGGGTTTGATGCTAGCGGCATAGCCCCTCGCCCTCCAGCGATACAGCAGCCCATGGGGGGATGCCTGTCCAGCTTCGCCCCATCGTGGGTGCTTATCACCTCGGACATCTGGGTCCTCCAGGTCTCCGGTTCGACGCCGGTTCCCCTTCCCGCCAGGTTCGGTACACCAGTATCGAGCCCGTCTTCTATTTTTCGGTTTTTGCCCCTCGTGGCTGGCATTCGTGCCCTTTTTTTCTTTTCCCTGGAAGACCGGTCCTTTGACCTTGCGGGGGTTCTTTTTTCCCCGATGGCTTCCAGTGGTTTCAATAAGTGTGATGGGTGTAAGAAACTGATGTCTCTCACCGACACACACGACTGCTGCCTTCGATGCCTGGGACCGGATCATTATCCTAAGGTCTGTGTCCCGTGTGGCAAAATGTCCACCAAGGCACTTCGAAGCCGCCAACATCAGAAAGAACGGATTTTTTCTGACTCTGCCTCCGGCCGGGCCCAGACTTTGTCTGAGGCCTCGACATCTCGGGAGTCTGACCCCGAGCATCGCCGGGGTTCCTCGGACAGGGGTCCCCCGATCGGGCGCATAAGAGGAAGAAAAGGCTCGTGAGGGCAGTGTCTGAGGAGGTCCCTGGTTCCTCGGGGGCCAGGTCTCGGACCCCCAACCGCCGCCCTGGGCTCTTGGAGCAGGAGAAGCCGTCCAAGGTACCTCGCGTGGAGCCGGAGTCCGCCGGACACGTAAGTCCTGTTGTCCTCGAGGACTCTCCTCCTAGGGAGCCGACGTCGGTTCCAGCACCGCCGGGGCCCGAGTCGGTAGCTGCTGAGTCTCCTGAGCTTGGACTCAGGCTGAGAGCCTTGAAGTGCAGATTGTCTGCCTTCATGGATCAGCAGCGGGTGCTGATGGCCAGCTTCGCTGGTGCATCTGCCCCGACCACTGGGACATCGACGTCTAAGTCGACCCCGGAGACCGAGCCGATACTCAAGATCATGAAGGCTCGAAGTCGTCCTCGGTCACAGTCACCCTCGACCTCCCGCTCAGGACCGAGGGCGTCGACGCCGGTGCCTTCGGCGTCGGGGCAGGTGCCACCGAGGCCCGCGTGGTCGGAGTCCGCATGGGAGACGGAGGACGAGGAGTCCCCCGACACCCTTCGGACTCACCGCAGTCCGAGCCCCGGAGTAGGTCCCCCCTGGAGGACACCCGGTTCTCGGAGTTCGTCCGGGATATGGCCAAGGCTTTGGCGATTCCCGCGGACCCCGAGGAGGAGCCTCGAGCCAAGGAGCTCGAGGCCCTCCAGTATAACTCTCCTCCGAAGGAGGCCTTTACTGTGCTGGTTCCTCCAATGCTGGAACAGCTCCTCTTCCGGATGTGGGAGGCACCGGCTTCTGCGCCGGTTTTGAGCAAGCGGGTCGATTCCATCGATCGACTCCATAAGAGCCCTGGCTTCCAGAAGGCGCAGCTGCCGTACCATTCCATGGTGGTGGAATCGGCCATGCATCGTCTGAAGAGCCAGAAGATGCACTCTGCGGTGCCTCCCGGCAGGGAGGCCCGGAACCTGGATGCGCTCGGCAGAAAGTGCTTCCAGGGCTCAATGCTTGCTTGCTGTGTCCAGTCCTACCAGCTGTACATGGGCATGTACTTACGAGACCTGGCGAAGGAACTTGCCGGGTTCTCTGCTGGCCTCTCCGGGGAACCTTTGCAGAGGTTCAAGACCTTGTCCTCGGGGATCTGGGAATGCTCAAAGTTCATGTCCCGAGCGGCCTACGATGGCTTCGAGGCTTCGGCCCTTGTAGCGGCAGCCGGCATCGGGGCCTGACGCCAGGCATGGCTGCTGTCATCAGACCTCAAGCCCTGGGTGCAGGACAAGTTGGTCGATGTCCCTTGCCGAGGTGAAAACCTTTTTGGCAAGCCCATGGCCGAGAAGGCTGCTGAGCACGAAACCGAGCACCTGACTAGGACAAGGCTGTCCAGAAAAACCTCTGCCCCTTCTCATAAGAAGAAGGGCTCGGGTAAGAAGTCCTTTTACCCAAGGAAGGCAGCTGCCTACAAACCTTTCCCTCAGTACCAGGCCTCCCCAGGTCCCCAGCAGGGTCAGCAGGCCAAGGGGCAGGGACACGGGCCCCGTAGGCAGAAGACCCCCAAGCCTCCGGCTCCTGCTCCCACTCAACAGGGAGGGGGTTTTTGACTACCACAGCATAGCCTTTCCACCTCTGCTGCCCAATCCCTGCAAGGAGGTCGTCTAGCCCTGTTTGCCCACAGGTGGCCACCCATTACCGGAGATGCTTGGGTATTGAGCATAGTCCACAAGGGCTATATGCTCCATTTCCAGGAGTTACCGCCTCCCTACTTCCCAGGAGAGCCTGCAAGACCACCTCTGCACACAGACCTCCTCCTTCAAGAACGTCAGTGTCTGCTTCTAGACAAGGTGGTGGAGCCTGTACCTCCCCGCCTGCAAAGTCACGGTTTCTACTCCAGGTACTTCCTAGTACCAAAGAGAACCGGTGGCCTCAGGCCTATTCTCGACCTCAACAAGTTCTTGGAGAAAGAAAAGTTCAAGATGCTTACTCTTGGAACACTTCTGCCCTACCTCCAGCAGGGAGATTGGCTATGCTCCTTAGATCTAAAGGATGCATACACTCACATCCTTATTCATCCAGACCACAGAAAGTACCTCAGGTTCATTGTGGGAGGAAACCATTACCAGTACAGAGTACTGCCCTTTGGCCTAACCTCCGCTGCAAGGGTCTTTACAAAGTGCTTGGCAGTGGTGGCGGCCTACTTGAGGAATCAAGGGGTTTTTGTCTTCCCTTACCTGGACGACTGGTTCATCAGGTGTCAGACTTACCAGGAGGCCAGGCAAGCCGCCCTCCGAACTGTCTCCCTCCTTCAACACCTAGGCTTTGTCATAAGTTTCGCAAAGTTCACTTTGCTCCCCTCCCAGAACCTGGAGTTCATAGGGGCACGGCTGGACTCCCTGCAAGCAAAGGCTTACTTGCCAGAAGACAGGGCACAAAGGCTCATAGACTTGGCAATCCGGTCTAAGCATGCCACGGGTTTCCGCCAGACTCTGTCTAAAGCTCCTAGGCCACATGGCATCGACAGTGCATGTGACTACCAATGCCCGCCTCCACATGAAACCTGCACAGTGGTGCCTCAGAACTCAGTGGAAGCAAGCCACAGGAAGCCTCACCGACAAAGTACCGGTGTCCAAACCATTCCTGAACTCCCTACAGTGGTGGCTACACCCCCCCAACTTGCTACAGGGGGTGCCTTTTCAGGTGCCTTTTTCCACAGTGGTGTTGACGACCGATGCCTCCTTGCAGGGCTGGGGTGCACATTGTTTGGACAGGTGCACCCAGGGCCTGTGGTCTCCATGGGAGGCCACGCAACAGATCAACCTACTGGAACTCCGGGCTATTCGCTTAGCCCTCAAAGCCTTCTCTCACACCTTGGCTCAACAGTCTGTTCTGGTTCAGACGGACAGTCAAGTGGCCATGTTCTATGTGAACAAACAGGGAGGCACTGGGTCCAGCTCCTGTGTCAGGAGGCACAGGCCCTTTGCTCTTTTGCGCTCAGTCACAACATGTTTCTCAAAGCTGTTTATCTCCCTGGCCAGGAGAACATCCTGGCAGACAGATTGAGCAGGGTTCTGCAGCCCCACGAGTGGCAACTGCACCCATTAGTGGTTTAAAATTTTTTCCTGAAATGGGGACTTCCATCTATAGATCTCTTTCCCAGTCCCCTGAACTTGCAGCTACCCAGGTTCTGTTCCAGGTAACCGCATCCCCTGAGGTTAGCAGTGGATGCCTTCCTGATTTCTTGGTCCCAGGGCCTCCTGTATGCGTTTCCTCCCAAGCCTCTGGTGGCCCGAACCTTGTTGAAGATTCTAAGGGACAAGGCCTCGGTGCTTCTGGTAGCCCCCAGGTGGCCGAGGCAGCCCTGGTTCCCACTTCTGCTTCAACTGGCAGTGGAAACCCCACTACCTCTGGGGTTGCACCCCGATCTTCTCTCTCAGGATCAGGGTTCCCTTCTGCACCCCAATCTCAAGTCTCTCAATTTGATGGCCTGGAGGCTGCAAGGGTAGTGCTGGCTCCCTGGGGCCTGCCTCAGGAAGTGGAAGAGGTGGTCTTGGCCTCTAGAAAGCAATCCACCAGGAAAACCTATGCCCTGAAGTGGAGAAGGTTCTCCCTGTGGTGTCAGCAACGCAAGGAAGATCCTTTCTCCTGCCCTGTGCCAGTAGTGCTTCAATACTCTTTGTCGGTTCACTCCTTGGTGTCCAGGTTTCTCAGAGGCTTGCTCTTGCTCAAGCCTCCTCTCCGTCCACCGGCCCCTGAATGGGAGCTGAATGTGGTCTTGCAGCAACTGACTCGCCCACCTTTTGAGACAATGGCTACATGTCCTCTCCGCTTCCTTTCTTGGAAGGCTCTATTCTTAGTGGCCCTTACCTCGTCCAGGCGAGTGAGTGAGCTTCAATCCCTGGTCTGTGACAGGCCATACACTCGCTTCTATAGGAACAGGGTAGTCCTTAGGACTCATCCTAAGTTCCTCCCCAAGGTTGTCTCCTCTTTCCATGTCAACCAGGAGGTGGTTCTTCCAACGTTCTTCTCTAGGCTCCATGCCAGCCGGGCTGAGACAGTCCTGCATACCCTGGACTGTAGAAGGGCCTTATTCTTCTACATTGAATGTACGCAGGGGCATAGGAGGGCTACTCAGCTCTTCGTACCTTTTGACCCTAATAACTTGGGGTTACCTGTCTCCAAGCGTACCTTGTCCATCTGGGTGGCTGACTGTATCACCTGGGCTTACAGGGCAGCTGACTTTCCCTTGCAGGGTCAGTTCACAGCCCACCGTGTCAGGGCAATGGCTGCCTCAATAGCTCATCTCCGCTTTCTACCATTGGTAGACATCTGTAGGGCTGCAACTTGGTCCTCAAGCCAGTCTTTTGTGGCCCATTACTGCCTGGAGAGGACGTTCCATAGGGGACAGTGCTTTCGGTCAGGCAGTGCTCCGGAATCTCTTTGAGGTTTAGGCAACTCCTACCCTCCACCCCTCTGGATGGGCTACCGGTGGGGGTATGTTTCAGTGAAATCCCTTCTCTGATGCTGCGGCTAGAGGGAGCTCATTTTCAGCTCTGGGTCCCCGGTAGCCTGAAGCTGGGGAGTCCCATATGTGAGGACTGACTTCCTGCTTGGTCCTGGAGAAAGAGTAGTTACTCACCTGTAACAGGTATTCTCCAGGAGCAGCAGGAATCAGTCCTCACAACCCTCCCTCCTCCCCTGGGAGTTGCAGTTGTACATAGTTCATTTTTACACTTTTTGTGCTGTCTTTTAGTTATGTCATCTGACTGAGCAAGATGGCACCTTTAGGCAGGAAGGGGACCGCGCATGTGTGCAGTATTCCCAAAGGCTTTCTTTGAAAGCTGGGGAAATGCTCCGCACCGGGGCTCCATCGACGTCGATGTCACCCATATGTGAGGACTGATTCCTGCTGCTCCTGGAGAACACCTGTTACAGGTGAGTAACTACTCTTAATTGGATTCAGGAAAAATTGCCTTAATTGTTTCACTCTCTCTGCAGTATTTTATCTTGTATCAGTATTTTTATCTTGTAGATCACTTCCTGCTCCTCTAGCCTCTCATCGATATTGGTCTTACAGGTGTGGTCTTCAGCTGGTTTCAGTCCTTTCTAGCTGATCGTGTTTTCTAGGTCTCTTCTATTCGGAGCAAGTCAGCAGTCCATAAGCTCCCATGCAGTGTTCTACCCGATGTTCAGTATTATCTCTGATTCATTTTAATCTATTCATCATCTCTTGCATTGTGAAATTAAATCCTTAGGTATTTCTGCTCATTTTTTCACTGACGATATACACTTGGTTGTCTTTCTGGATTCAAATATCATTGATCTACAGCCTCTCAATTCCTGTTTGACGACAGTAGCTCAGTGGTAAAGGCTAATCCACTAAAACTTAATCCCGCTAAATGCAGACACATGTTGATTATGGGCAATACCACACAGCCCACTGTAGCTGTTATGTCAGGATTAATTCTCCCCTGGTTTCCATGTTAAAGATCTTCCAATGGTACTTCAATTCAAAATTACCATTCAAGATGCAAATTTCAGAAACAACTAAGTCTTACTACTTTGCTCTTTGATCAATCCGAGCCTTACATCCATTCCTAGACAAATTGGCAATGATCACACTAGAGCTAGCTTTAGTTATCAGCTGGCTTGATTATGGAAACATTCTATCTCCAGGAACAAGCAGGAATGAGTCTTCACATATGGATACGTCGGTACCGACGGAGCCTGCGCGGGAACGCTCCCCAGCTTCCTAAAAAAGGAAAGCTTTTGGGAGCATCCCACAGCGCCTGCGCGCTGCCTTCCCGCCTTTCCTAACCGCCTCTCCTCAGTTCTTCTTTGCCGCGGAGCCAGCAGGTTGAGCCCTGTCACCGCAGAAGAAGTTCTTTATTTTATTTTATTTCTTTGGTCGCGTGTCTGCCTCCCCCGACTCCAGACCGGTACCGCCGGTCTTTTCTTTCTTTCTTTAAAAAAATAAATAAATAAATAATTTCCCTCACTTAGTGTATTTTTCTCTTTGGGCCTTAGGCCTCACAAGCAAATTTTCCTCATGGAAAAACCAGCCTCCGGGTTTAAGAAATGCACTAAGTGCAGCGGTACTATTTCTGTTACAGACACCCATGAATGCTGTCTTAAATGTTTGGGTCCTGAACACTCCATCTCGGATTGTCCGTCCTGCTCTCTGATGTCTAAACGGGGTTTACAGAACCGAGCAGCTAAGCTCCATGTGCTGCTTCCCGCTGATGCAACTTCGGTAGCATCGACGTCTTCCAGGTCTTCTTCCCCCAATGGATCTCAGGTAACCAAACATAAATCTAGCCGGTCCTCGAAGGGTAAATCTCCCTCTAAGCATTGAGATGCCTCCGGGCTTGCCCTCGAGGATCCTGCACCGGCAAAACAACCCCGGCGGGAAGCTCTGGCTTCCAAAGCTCCTCCTATGGGTTACAGGTTGACATCGATGGCACGGCCTCGACCGATCACCTGTTAGAATGCTCTGGGGTACCGGTACAATACTCCGGTACCGAATTCCAGGCATTCATGGCGTCGATGGATCAGAATGTTCTGTCCATGCAGCGGGCTATCAATGCCTTCATTCAAGTTGCGACGCCGTTGATACCACAACAAACTCCGTTGTCGGTATCGACTCGGGTACCGGCACCAGCGCCGGTACCGGTACCGACTGCATCGGCATCGACTAGGATACCGACTGCACCGACTGCAGCGGTTCCCTGTCCAGGGCTGCTCCTCGGTACCGAATCGGTACCGATGACCCCCGATGTCGATACTGCTCGATACGCGTTCCGAGCATTAGAAGAGCACCCTGACAGACGGTACTTTGATTCCTCTGGTGATTTTGATACATCAGAGGAGCCTGCTGAAGTATCCATAGCCCTTCCTGAAGAGCCGCCTTCTCCAAAAAGAAGAATGTCTCCTCCAGAGGACTTGTCCTTTCAAGACTTCATAAGAGAAGTAGCTAAAGGACTTTCTATTTCAGTAACCTCTGAATCAGAGCCTAGAGCAAAAAAATTAGATATTTTGGGTTATTCTAAGGCTCCTAAAGAGGCAGTCACCTTACCAATTCATGAGATTCTTTATGAACACATGATTGATTTATGGGAGACTCCTCTCACTATCTCTCCTCATTCTCGCAGATTGGACACTATGTATCGTGTCCCTCCCTGTCCTGGTTTTTATAAAACACAGCTTCCTCACCATTCCATTGTGGTGCAGTCAGCTATGAAGAGGATAAAGAGTACAAAGAGACACTCTTCTACTCCTCCAGGAAGAGAATGCAGGACCTTGGATGCTTTTGGTAGGAAAATCTTCCAGGCCAGTATGCTCATTGCCAGAATCAACTCCTATAGTCTTTACATTGGTATGTTTCTAAAGGAAGTTGCAGATAAACTGCATACTTTCCTCCCTTTTCTTCCAGAGGATAAAAGGGATGAATTCCTCATTTGACTTAAGCATACTGAAGACATTTCAAAGTTTTCCAACCGAGCAGCTTTTGACTCCTTTGAAGGTGCCAGCAGAGCTTCTGGCATTGCCATAGCTGCTCGCAGAATTGCTTGGCTCCAGGCTTCTGATTTAGAACCCTGGGTCCAAGATGACTTAGGAAATCTCCCCTGTACAGGTGAAAACCTGTTTGGCAAAGAATGGCAAATAAAAGCCACTCAAATGGATGCAGAAAATTCTGCTTTGGATAGACTTTCAAAGTCAACCTCCATTCCTGCCAAGAAAAAACCCTTCAAGAAGTCTTTTTTCAAAAAGGGAAGATTCCCTTCTGCTTCTGGCCAACAATCATCTACAGGTCGCTTTGCCACTAAGCGTCAGCAACCTAAACAGGCCAGGCCTAAGTCTACAGGGGCTGCTGCAACTCAGCAGACCCAACCTCCTCAGGGTTTTTGACTTGATGCTAGAGAACTTAGCCTTTCTGGCTTTAAAATAGCCAGAACCTCTCACCATTCCAGGAAGGTTAGCTCATTTTGCTCCCAGATGGGAGCAAATTACATCAGAGCAATGGACCCTCTCCATCATAAGAGAGGGCTACAAACTCCATTCTCAGACCTTCCTCCCCACACCATGGTGAGACACTTCAATTCTCCCACATCTCTTCTCGACCTTTTAGGTCAAGAAGTAGCTACCCTTCTTGCCCAAGGGGCAATAGAAGAAGTTCCCCTTCTTCAACAAGGGTCAGGGTTTTACTCCCCCTATTTTCTCATTCCAAAGAAGACAGGGGGATACAGACCCATATTAGATCTCAGGGAATTGAACAAATTTCTATGCAAGGAGAAGTTCAAGTTGCTTTCTCTGGGCACTCTCCTTCCATATCTTCAAAGTCAAGACTGGCTTTGTTCTCTAGATCTCAAGGATGCGTACACACATGTCCTCATCCATCCATCTCACAGAAGATTCCTCCGTTTTCTTTTCCAAGGAAAACATTATCAGTACAGGGTGCTTCCTTTTGGTCTGGCCTCTGCTCCAAGAGTGTTCACCAAATGCATGGCAACAGTAGCTGCATTTCTACGCACTCTGGGAATTTTTGTATTCCCATACCTGGACGACTGGCTCATCCGAGCTCCATCTCAGTCAGAGGCCCAGATTTCCCTGGACCGCACAAGATGCATTCTGCAGTATCTGGGACTTGTGGTAAACCTCCCAAAGTCTCAGCTCACCCCTACTCAGTCCCTAGAATTCATAGGGGCCTGGTTGGATACTACCACTGCAAGGGCCTACCTTCCTCAGGCCCGTTGCCAACGTCTAGTGCAGTTAGCCTCCCAGATTCAGTCAAAGAGCCACTTAACTGCCCGGGAGATGCTACAACTGCTAGGCCACATGGCTTCCACAGTGCATGTGGTACCCTATGCTCGCCTACACATGAAAGCAGCCCAATGGCTTTGTCCACCCAGTGGACTCAAGCATCAGGAGCTCTCTCAGACCAAATAGCAACCTCCATATGTCTCTTTTGGTCTCTCCAATGGTGGATGTCCAGTCAAAATCTGTTGCTGGGGTCCCCCTTCCAACAGTTGTTACCCCAAGCAACCCTCACAACAGATGCCTCCCAAACAGGTTGGGGAGCTCATCTACAAGACCTCTCCACTCAAGGCACTTGGTCTCCACAGGAGACCTTTCTTCATATCAACCACTTGGAGCTTCGAGCAGTCTTTCTAGCTCTCAAGGTCTTTCATACCCTGCTCAGCTACAAGACAGTCCTCATCCATACGGACAATCAAGTAGCCATGTTTTACATAAACAAGCAAGGAGGAACTGGCTCTCTGTCGCTTTGCAACGAAGCTTTAAGATTGTGGGCCTTCGCCAGAGAGCATCAAATCCATCTCCTGGCAGTATACCTCCCAGGAATCCAAAACTCTTGGGCAGACAGACTCAGTCGAGTTCTGCTCCCACACGAATGGTCCCTGCACATGGATCAGGTACTCAGAATCTTCCAAGAATGGGGAACCCCGGACATAGACCCCTTTGCAAGTCCGTGGAATGCCAAACTTCCCCGGTTCTGTTCCAGAATTCCGTGTCAGGGAGTTCAGGCCAAGGATGCCTTCCTCCTACATTGGGGTCAGGGCTTCCTGTATGCCTTTCCACCCATTCCCTTGATTCTCAAGACTCTGTTCAAACTCCAGAGGGATCAAGGATCTATGATCCTCATAGCTCCACGCTGGCCAAGCCAAGTGTGGTACCCTCTACTTCTACATCTCTCCCAAGCCCCCTCCCTGGACTTGGGAGCTGCTCCAGACCTTCTGTCCCAATAGGAGGGGACTTTGTGGCACCCATACCCCAAGTCCCTTCACCTCAGAGCTTGGTTACTGAAGGACTAGACGTTCAAGACTGGAATCTTTCTCAACAAGTGAAGGATATCCTCCATGCTTCCAGAAAACCTTCCACTAGGCGTTCCTATGCTTTTAAATGGAAAAGATTTTCCATTTGGTGTGCTAAAAAGGGTCTCAACCCTCTAGCACTACCTTTGAATTCTCTATTGGAATATCTCCTGCATCTTTCTAATGCAGGCCTTAAGACAAATTCAGTAAGGGTCCATTTGAGTGCTATTGCAGCATCCCTTAAGCCTATCAATGGACAACCTATTTCCTCTCATCCTCTTATTGCAAGATTCATGAGAGGCCTAACTTTAACTAAAGCTCCCATTAGGCCTCCTCCGGTGGCATGGGATTTAAATCTGGTTCTTGGTCAGTTTATGAAGCCTCCTTTTGAACCCTTAGCCACCACCTCCTTGAAATTCCTTTCCTGGAAGGTTATTTTCCTTATTGCAGTCACCTCAGCTCGCCGCATCAGTGAGCTGCAGGCCTTAGTGGCTAATCCACCTTATACAAGGTTCCATCATGATAAGGTAGTCCTTAGGACCAATCCACACTTTATGCCTAAAGTGGTCTCACCTTTTCATCTTAATCAAGAGGTATATTTACCTGTCTTTTTTTCCAGCTCCTCATGCATCAAGTGCAGAGAAGAATCTTCATACTCTGGATTGTAAAAGAGCTCTTGCCTTTTACTGACAAAGGACACAGCAACATAGAAAGTCTTCCCAGCTCTTTGTTGCTTTTGATCCTTCTCATTTGGGACTTCCAGTCTCTAAGAGGACACTGTCCAATTGGATTGCTCAGTGTATTTCTTTCGCCTACCAGAGTAAGAACCTTTCTCTGGAGAGCCATGTCACAGCTCATAATGTGAGGGCCATGGCCACCTCTATGGCTCATCTAAATTCTGTTTCCATCGACCAGATCTGTCGAGCAACCACCTGGGCCTCAGTTCATACCTTCACAGCCCATTACTGCTTGGACAAGGACTCCCGCTGGGATGCCTTGTTTGGTCAGGCTGTCCTCAAACATCTGTTCCATTCTTAATCAACTCCTACCCTCCTTCCCTGGATGGATGCCTGAGATCCATAGGAGGAAGTAGAACCCTTCTCAGGGTCTCATATCCTTGGGGATCTCCCAGGCATCTTTAGCTAGGGAGTCCCCATATGTGAAGACTCATTCCTGCTTGTTCCTGGAGATAGCACAGTTACTTACCTGTAACAGGTGATCTCTGGGAACAGCAGGAATAAGTCTTCACAACCCTCCCACCTCCCCTAGGAGTTGTATCTCTCTATCTATCTTTCCTTTCCTCTCTCTCTCTGTTGTCTCAGCTTTAAACTCGAACTGAGGAGAGGTGGTTAGGAAAGGCGGGAAGGCAGCGCGCAGGCGCTGTGGGATGCTCCCGAAAGCTTTCCTTTTTTGGGAAGCTGGGGAGTGTTCCCGCGCAGGCTCCGTCGGTACCGACATACCCATATGTGAAGACTTATTCCTGCTGTTCCCAGAGATCACCTGTTACAGGTAAGTAACTGTGCTTTACTGTGGCCTACCACTGACTTTTGTTAACGGCTACAACTTATTCAGAACACTGCCATTAGGCTTCAGTGTTAAGCAGGGTCGGGTCTGGCTAGTACTTGGATGGGTGACCACCTTGGACTACCAGGCGCTGTAAACTCATTTTGTGGAAGAAAGGCCTAGTAATGTACTTCCAATCACACCTTGCCAAGACAACCCATGGACTGGGTCTCCAGGAGTTGAGTATTGACTCAACGATATAAATTACTTTTTGCATGTTTTTATACCTGTTAAAAATGGAACTCTGAAGCAGGTTAACGCTGAAACATGACAGGTTTTTTTGTATGTTATAATGTACATCTGTTGTCTGTCTATGTGGTTAATTGGTGTTTTAATTTAGTGTGCACCTTTTGCATTTGTACATTTTCAGCTGAAATAAAAATTGCTTGGCCCATCTGTTGAATGGTAGAGATGCCATTTTTTTTTTCTTTTTTTTTTTTCCTTTTAACTGAAAATATTTCACTTCAACAGACAATACAGCAAGCTGGACAAATACTGTCCGATCAACACAGGCAACAATGAAAACTTTTAAGAACATAAGTACAGAACATCACCTTCGTGCCACAAATTTCTGCCTGACCACTGCTTGTAGACAGCCGGCTTCCCTAACCCCCCCCCCCCCCCTTTCTCTTACAACCTTCTTCCCTTCAGGAAATGTGTTTAAAATCAGCTCCATAGCCATTTATGTCTAGACCATTGTGAGGTTTTGCATTGCTGATACAGAGATCTCTGCGTGTGCCAAGGAATGCATGACATTCACCCACCATTTGAACGTCGATGGCTGGACCCCCACCCTGTTCTGGAGAATGGCCTTCTTGACCCCCCCTGATGCCTAGAAGGATAAATTTACTTTCTGCCTTGCATACCTTCTGGTCTTGGAGCAGGCTCATATCCCCCATAATCAACAACCTATCTGTCCATTCTGTGTTTTTAGATGATGTTCCCCAACCCATCTAGGACCTTCCTCCATATCTCTTCAAGGGCCAGGCATTCATGGAAGGTATGGCAGAAGGTGTCAACCCCCGTACCGCATTTCTCACACTGGTGAATCCCATGTGCCAAGTTCCGCTCTTCTGGTCCTAGTGAAATAGCTACAGTGCAGAATCTGATATTGCATCTCTCGGTATCTGATGTTGCAGGTGACCTCGGTCACTGCCTGACGCTCTGTCCAAAAGGTCCTCGGCCTACCGGGTTGCCAACCCACTTAGGTACTGGGAATCCAGCCTATTCCTCAGCATCCTAGCCGAGTTCCACCGTCGAACCAGGTTACGTAAGTCCTCATCCATATCTGTGTTCTCCAGGCCCCCAAGTGATTCGCCCTGCATTCTACGCAAATAGTGCAGAGCCTGCAAATGCTGAAGGTGGTGTGAGGCCGGCAGACCAAGGTTTCCTCGCAAATAGTTGAACTTGGGAAAGGAGCCCTATACCCACCCCAGCAACCACCCTAAATCCAACTAGTCGGAAGTCTCTCACAGTCTGAACTGGATCATATATTACATATACATTTGCTGTTCCTGATGAACTCATTCCCTCTCCCCCCTACATGTCGCTATTGGCCCCCCCACCCCCACTCACTATACATCCGTCCTTTCTCCATGTTCTCCTCAACCCTCCCCCTTCTCCATCCTCCTACCCCTCCCCACTCACATTGCTATATACCTCCACCTTGTATCATCCATTCTCCATTCACACTGCCAACTTTCCCTCAACCATTCCAGTTCCCTCTCTCTATTCACCTTCCCTGGGGTCCATTCATTCCATTACCTTGTTAACTCTTCCCTCCTTTCCCACCTCACTCCCACTCTCATTACAAAAGTTAGATCAACTCGCTAATAATCCAACAAGTGTGAAATCACTGGTATAAAACATGTCCAATGTCCATGTCGATTGCAAGGCTGGGGCGGGACACGATCCTGCCCGGCCACGTTGCTGCTACCTAGAACGCCTTCGTTCACGCCTGCCCCCATTTTCTGGCAGGTGAGCCTCCAGCCTGGCCAGGTTGTGCTCTCTTGGGCAGATCAAAGTTCACATGCTTGTTCTCTGCTATCCCCCACAGCAATGTGGCCATTGCAGGCCAGACCCAGCAGCATAAAGTGTCCTCGTACCACCTGTAGGTCTTCTCACTGCTGGCTGCCTGCCACCTGGTCTTCCATGCTGTTGAAATACAAGGTGGCCCCTCCTTTATGCACCTTCAGCTTGTGAGGGGAAAGAGCGCGAATGTGATCAGTTTATTGTCATACTCGAGCGACTTACACTACCGATAGGCTTTTAAAATTCATCACTCCTCCACCCATACCTGATAGCAAGTGATGGCAGGCTGTGGCTTGAAGCCCTCCTCTTTCCTAGGCCCCAAGCGGTGTGCTCTTTCATAACGCCACGTGCATTTGTCTCCCTGCAGGCCCAGAGCATTTGGGAGCCATTTGTTCATTGTATTCGTAAAGCTTGGCATCATACATTGTTTCGGGCAGTCCCACCACTCGCAGGTTGTTGTACCTTGAACGATTCTCTTGCTCCTTAAGGCACTCAAGCAGCTTTTGGTGTCCCTCCACTAGCTCCATGACTTGTGCAGTCATCTGGTCTGCTCAGGATTCCTGTGCAGCCACCCGCTGCTCAACTTCCGCGTTTGCGCCGCGATCTGCTCTCGAATTCTGTCAACCATGGACTGAAGTTTGTTGAGCCAATGCTCGAGTGCCATGGAGACCACCCTAGATATTTCTGCTGCGAGTTCTCCAGTTTCATATATGCCAGCACATGGCGTTTCAGTGTCCATTTTGCACATGGGATGCAGCTGCTTCACTGACTTTGCCTTCAGCTGACGTTTTGGCATGCCCCATTGCCGCTTCCCTCCAGTCCTGTTGTGCTGCTTTCGTCCCTTCTCCGATCGTGGGGTGGGGGTCCTGAGTCAATATTTAGCTGTTTTTTTGCAAGGTTACAGGGACCTATCTTGGGAGCTCTAGCCTGTCATGTCCTTCTCCCTTGTTTGCATCATATGACCACCAGCCACCACTTTTCTTTATGGACAAGCAGGAATGAGTCCGCAAGTATGGGTGATGCCCTCTGACGGAGTCCACGTGGGAAAGTTCCCCAGCTCCTATTGTAAGCTTTTGGGAGGCTCCACTATGCCTGTGCACCTCCTTCCCGTCTGCTGCTATGGCACTATCTTAAACCATTTTTCCATGGAGCCCTACGAATGCGTTTGCAGTCTTTTTCGCTTGGTAATTGATTTTTCTCTCTTGCGGGGGATCCTACACTTCTGATTTCACTCAGCGATTGCCTGCTGTTGTGTTTTTTTCTCTCTTCCCTTTGTTTTTTTTGTCCTTATTGGTCATTTAATTTTCTTTCTTTTTTTGCAGCACCTCAGGTCCCTTAGGCACTGGTGCACTGGCTGGGCCCTTTGTTCTAATTCGAGCCATTTGATTTTGTTGCGGCTATCTTTATGAATGGCATGTCCCAGAAACCAGCCAATGGGTTCAAAATGTGTTCCCAGGGCTCTGTATTTCTTTATCTTTATTGAGGTGCTTGATATACCGCCCAATACCAGGGTATCTGAGCTGTTTACAGAATTAAAAAGTGCTATGAGAAAATATGAGACTGGCAGGGGGTAGGGAGGGGGTGGAGAGAGAGCAATAGTGGGACAACTGAGGCTGAGGAACAGGGGTCTAGGTAGAGGTCAAAGGCAAGCGAAGAGAGGTAGGTTTTTAGCATTGTCTTAAAGCGGGAAAGGAAAGCTCAAGGCGAACCATGGATATCCGCCATGGATATTCATATTTGGTTCCTTCAGTGCCTTGGTCCCAATTATCAACCCTGTTCTTGTAATTTGTATGTGGAGATGACAAAAAGAGGAATCGGAGGTTGAGAGAAGTAGTGCAAATCACTTTTTGGCACTCAGAAGTCCAATCCATCGGTATTGATGGCATCGGTCTCCATGGTTTCAGACTGCATCGGATGCTGGCTGGATCTGAAGGAAGTGTATACCCACATACAGATACATCCTGCTCACAGGAGGTATCTCTGATTCATCCTGGGGAGACTTCCAGTACAGTGTGTTGCCTTTTGGCCTAGCCTCAGCGCCATGCATGTTCAGAGTGCCTTGCGGTAGTAGCTGCGTACCTCCAGACACAGAGTATTTCTTACCCTATATGATCAAGAATACCACACCTGAAGGAGTTCACGAATCAACATGATTGACCATTTAGGTGTTGGAATTACTGGGGCTCATTAATTATGCCAAGTCCTACCTTCAACCTACCCAACAGTTGGAATTCATAGGAGCCCTGCTCAGCCACGACTCAGGTAAGAGCCTTCCTCCTGCACAAATGACTTTTCAGACTGACTGCACTAGTGTGTGAGATTCAAGCAAGTCAGCAGGTATAAGCTTGCAGGATGTTGACTGTACTAAGTCACATGGTTTATACAATGCATGTCACACCCTTGGCACGCCTCCATATGAAGCAGACTCAGTGCTCTGAGGACTCTGTGGACCCAAGCCATGGGTTGACTCAGGGATTGTGTCTTTGTCACCAATCCTCTCATTCAGCCACTGCAATGGTGGACAGTCCACCACAGTTTGCTCAGAAGTCTCCCTTTCCAAATTACTCCACCCCATAAAGTTTTGACAATGGATGCATCCAGGCTGAGGTAGGGAGCTCATCTGGATGAGTTTCATGTTTAGGACAATTGGTCCATCCAAGAAAGTCTTCACCAGATTAACTTCTTGGAAAAAAGAGCTATGGCAAACGCTCTAAAGGCTTTCCGAAATTGGCTGGCCAACCAAATTATTTTGATTTAGTCTGACAATCAAGCAGCCATGTTCTACATCCACAAGTAGGGAGGAATGGGCTCATACCACCTGTGTTGGGAAGCAGTCAGGTTGTGGAAGTTTGCCATTGCACATGGAATGGACTTGAGAGCCATGTACTTGCCAGGCGAACAAAACACTCTGTCTGACAGACTTAGTCCTCCAGCCACAGGAGTGGACACAGGACAGGGAGGTTGCAGCTCACATTGTTTGGAAGTGGGGTAGCCCCTCGATAGATCTGTTTGCCCCTCTGCAGAATGCTCAGAAGGATCAGTTCTCCAGGAACACGCAGGAATTCAGTCCTCACATATGGGTGACGTCGGTGCCGACGGAGCCCCCATGCGGAGCAAATCCCCAGCTTTCTAAGAAAGCTTTTGGGAATTGTATCGCGCATGCACGGTCCCCTTCCCGCCCAAGGGTGCCATCTTGCTCAGTCTCCTTTTTCCGCGGAGCCCAATGGACGTTGTCCAAGTTCCCTCAGGAAAAAAGTGCTTAAAAGTCAGAAAATTATTTTCTGTCTGACCAGTTCGACGCTGGTTCCTCTTCCTGCCATCGGCTTGGTACACCTGTATTGAGTCCGGTCCAAATTTTCAGTTGTTGTTAGTGATTAGTGTTTGCGCTCTTTTTCTTTTTTAGATGGCAGTCCGGTCCTTTGACCTCGCAGGGGCCCCCCCGATGGCTGCCAGCGGGTTTAAAAAGTGTGATCGGTGCATGAGATTAATGTCCCTCACCGACACATACGACTGCTGTCTCCTTTGCCTCGGGCCCGACCACAACCTGAAGGTCTGTGGCTCATGTAAGAAAATGTCTTCCAAGGCCTTGAGGAGCAGGCAGCAGCAGAATGTTAGGATTTTTCCTGAGTCCGCACCCGCCCGGGCCCGGACCTCGTCGGAGGCCTTGACATCTCGGGAGCTCTCTGATCCTGAGCAGCATCGGGTGTCCTCCAAAACGGGGTCTCCCTCGCGGGAACATTGGAGGAAGAAGAAATCCCTGAAGGCGGTGTCGTTAGATGGCGCTGAGTGGCCTGGTCCCTTGCGGGCCAGGTTGTGGAGCCCGGCCTGCCGCCCCATTTCCTTGGAGTCGGAGTGGCCAGCAAAACTCCCTTGTAAGAAACCGGAGACGCCGAGGCAGGTAAGCACTGTCCTCGTTGTGGACTCTCCTCCAGGAGAGCCGGCGTCGGGACCCGACCCGGGGGCTGTGGAACCTCCTAAGCTCGGTCTCAGGATGGCGGCCATGGAGCGCAGCATGTCTGCCTTCATGGACCAGCAGCGGGCACTGATTGTCGGTCTCACCAGTCCATCCACCCCGACCACTGGGACATCGACGTTGAAGTAGATCCCAGAGGCCGAGTCGATCCTCGGCCAAGATACCTCTCGATGATCTGTTCGGGACCGAGGTCGTTGACACCGATTCCACTGGCGTTGGGCCGGTCGAAGCCGAAGCCCTCGATGATAGAGCCGCTCGATTCCTCCTTGGAGGAGTCCGGTTGGGAAATGGAAGACAAGGAACAATGTTGAAATTTCTTCAGCGCTCCAAGGCGCGCCCGCAGCAGCCACCAGTCCGATTGGTGTCGTGGAAGGGAGCAGGCAGGTAAGCTCCTCCCTGCTCCACACCACAAGGCCAATCAGGCCGAAGAACTCCACCGGAGCAACATTTAAATTTCTTCAGCGCTCCAAGGTGCGCACGCGTCTGGTGGGCCAGTGCCTTGCCAGAGGGCCCTTTGGCGTGGCCCTTAGGTGCGGGCCCGGGGGCGCTCCGGCGTGTGCTCCGTAGCTGCCGGGGTCGAGCAGGCTTGATCGTTCCTACATACATCGCCTCCTGACCAAATCATCTCACGACCTCCACCCTGGTACCTTCAGGTAACTCTCCTTTGTTTTGTTTCCCACTGCTGGCATTGTTTTTCCTCCCATTACCCGCCTATAACTTACTACCCACTGCCTGCACTGAACTGCTACCCACTGTCTGCATAGCACTACTATCCACTGCTTGCTTAGTATTGCTCCCATTGCCTGCATCGCACTGCTACCCATTGCTGGGCATAGAACTGCTACCCATTGCTGGGCATAGAACTGCTACCCATTGCTGGGCATAGAGCTGCTACCCATCGCTGGGCATAGAACTGCTACCCATCGCTGGGCATAGAACTGCTACCCATCGCTGGGCATAGAACTGCTGCCCATCGCTGGGCATAGAACTGCTGCCCATCGCTGGGCATAGAACTGCTGCCCATCGCTGGGCATAGAACTGCTGCCCATCGCTGGGCATAGAACTGCTGCCCATCGCTGGGCATAGAACTGCTGCCCATCGCTGGGCATAGAACTGCTGCCCATCGCTGGGCATAGAACTGCTACCCATCGCTGGGCATAGAACTGCTACCCATCGCTGGGCATAGAACTGCTACCCATCGCTGGGCATAGAACTGTTACCCACTGTTTGCATACTGTTGCTACCCATTGTTGCATAGAACTGTTATCCATTGCTTGCTACCCATTGCTTGCATTGAACTGCTACCCACTGCCTGCTTATTTGCCTATCACTTGCTACCCACTGTTTGCCTAGTACTTGCTACCCATTGCTTGCTCAGACCTTGCTGACCACTACCATGGCCCCACATCTCATTGTCCTTCTCTTCCTTATCCTCCCCAACTGCCTCCCCTCCTACCAACACCCTCCCTCCTCTTCCCCCTACCCTCCCCCTACCTTCCTCACTTCTCCCTCCATTCTGTCCCCTAGCCTAGCATCTGCTCTTGAGCTTCTTCACACCATCCCCCACATTCAACCAGCCCCCTTTCCTTAAGGCAACCCCATCTTCACTTCCACCGTACTATCTCCACTTTACCTCGCTCTCTAATACTCATTCTCCTCCTCTCATCAGGTAATATCAACCCCAACCCTGCCCCCCCCCGATTTCTTTCTAACACTAAAAACAGTTCCTCACGTACCCTATCTAATCTCATCCACATCCCGCTCCTCCCTCATTCATACCACAATCACTCATCCACAGATATCAACTCCAACCCTACCCCCAAAAATAATCCCTCACATAACCTACCCAATACCATCAATTTACCCCTCATTTCCCCTCCCTCATGTCCCTCTTGGAAAGCGCACACACCCACACATACCCACCCACCCACACCCTGCACCCTCTAAATCTCAGTATTACCCTAGAAATAGAACCCCACGCTACTCTGATAAGAAATCCACATGTAACTTATCCAACCTTAGCCATATGCCTCTCCTGCTCCCCCCCTCCACTCTCCCGTTTTCATGCACCCTATGGAACGCATGCTCAGTCATGAAAAAAAACCTTTTATTCATGATCTTTTTATCTCTAATGCCCTACACTTTCTTGCCTTGACTGAGACCTGGCTCCCCCCAGACGACACCGCATCCATTGCCTCTCTCTGCTATGGGGGCTACCAGTTCTCCCATACACCTCAATCTACTGGTCGTGGTCTATTGGCTTCCTACTCTCTCCCTCCTGCCAATTCCAACCCCTCCTGCCACCCCAATCACACTCCCCCCTCTCCTTCGAAGTCCACTCCATTTGCCTCCTCACGCCAATTCCCCTCCGAATAGCTGTTATTTCTCCAGGACCAAGCAGGAAGTCAGTCCTCACATATGGGTGACGTCGGCGCCGACGGAGCCCTCGCGGAGCAATTTTCCCCAGCTTTCAAAGAAAGCCTTTGGGAATTGCAGCGCGCATGCGCGGACCTCTACCCGCCCAAGGGTGCCATCTTGCTCAGTCTTCTTTTTTCCGCGGAGCCCTACAGACATTGTTTGTAATTCCCCGCTAGAAAAGTTGATTTTATTTGTCTTTTTTCTCGGTTCGACGCCGGTTCTTTTCCCGCCCGGACCCGCGACGCTGGTGGCGAGTCCGTTCTTTATTTTTCGGTTTTTTGTCCTTCGTGACAGATTTCGCGCCTTTTTTTCTTTTTCACTGGCAGCCCTGTCTTTTGACCTCGCAGGGGCGCTTTTTCCCCCGATGGCTGCCAGCGGGTTTAAGAAGTGTGATCGGTGTAAGAAGCTCATGTCTCTTACCGACACACACGACTACTGCCTCCGCTGCCTCGGACCCGATCATTACCCGATGATCTGTGGTCCGTGTGGCAAAATGTCCTCAAAAGCGTTGAGGAGTCGGCAGCATCAGCGGGAACGTATCTTCTCTGACTCCGGCTGGGCCCGGACCTCGTCAGAGGCTTCGACGTCTCGGGACTCTGGTCCTGAACATCGTCGAAGTTCCTCTGAACGGGGGTCTCCTACCCGAGAACATCATCGGAAGAAGAAACCCGCGAGGGCGGGGTCGGTGGACGCTCCTGGTTCCTCGAGGGCCAGGTCGCATAGCCCCGATACCCGTCCCGGGTCCTCGGAGATGGAGAGGCCTTCCAAACATCCTCGTCTCGAGATGGACTCGCCCGCTCACGTGAGTACTGTTGTCCTCGTGGACTCGCCTCCGAAGGAGCCGACGTCGGGCCCGACGCCGTCGGGGCCCGAGTCGGGGGCTGCTGGGTCTCCTGAGCTCGGACTCAGGTTGACGGCCTTGGAGAGCAATCTGACTGCCTTCATGGACCAGCAGCGGGCATTGATAGCTGGCCTCGCCGGTGCTTCTGCCATGACCACCGGGACGTCGACGTCCAAGTCGACCCTGGAGACCGAGCCGATCCTCGAGTCCATGAGGGCTCGAGTCGATCCTCGGTCGCGGTCTCCTTTGGCCTCCCGTTCGGGACCGAGGTCGTCGACGCCGACTCCCTCGGCATCAGGGCGAACGGCATCGATGCCCACCCGACCGGAGGCCGCTCGACGACTCCTCCGAGGAGTCAGCCTGGGAATCCGAGGACGAAGTCACCTGGTTCTTTTCGGACTCGGTGTGTCCCATCGGACTCCCCCGAGTCCAAACCTCGGAGACGGTCCCCCCCCGGAGGATACCCGGTTCTCGGACTTCGTGCGGGATATGGCCAAAGCCTTGGCCTTCCCCGCGGATCCCGAGGAGGAGCCTCGAGTCGAAGAGCTCGATGCCCTCCAATATGACTCTCCCCCAAAGGAGGCCTTTATTGTACCGGTTCCTCCGATGCTGGAACGACTTCTCTTCCGCATGTGGGAGAGCCCGGCGTCGTCGCCGGTGTTAAGCAAGCGGGTCGATTCCATTTATCAAGTCCGCAAGAGCCCCGGGTTCCAAAAGGCACAACTACCGCACCATTCCATGGTGGTGGAATCGGCCATGCATAGACTTAAGAGTCAGAAAATGCACTCCTCGGTGCCTCCCGGTCGGGAGGCTCAAAGCCTGGATGCCCTCGGTAGGAAGTGTTTCCAGGGCTCTATGCTTGCTTGTCGAGTCCAGACCTACCAGCTCTATATGGGCATGTATCTCCGAGACCTGGCTAAAGAAATAGCCGGGTTCTCTGCTGGTCTCTCCGAAGAACCTTTGCAGAGGTTCCAAGCCTTGTCAACTGGTATTCGGGAGTGCTCGAAGTTTATCTCTCGAGCAGCCTACGATGGCTTTGAAGCCTCGGCTCGAGTAGCCGCAGCCGGCATCGGTGGCCGCCGACAGGCTTGGCTTCAGTCATCCGACCTCGAGCCATGGGTGCAGGACAAGTTGGTCGATGTCCCCTGCAGAGGTGAAAACCTCTTTGGCAAGCCCATGGATGAGAAGGCTGCACAGATCGAGACCGAGACTTTCACCAGGACTCGTCTCTCAAGAAAGACCTCTGCCCCTTCTCAGAAGAAGAAGGGCTCGGGGAAAAAGCCCTTTTACCCGAGGAAGGCGGCTGCCTATCACCACTACCCTCATTATCAGGCCTCAGCAGCTCCCCAACAGGGTAAGCAAGCCAAGGGACGGGGTAATGGGTCCCGTAGGCAGCAAGCCCCCAAGCCTGCACCACCGGCCCCTGCTCAGCAGGGTGGGGGTTTTTGACTTCATCAGCATAGCCTCTCCCCCTCAGCTAGTTTCTCTCAGCACAGGAGGCTGGCTGGTCCACTTTGCCCACAGGTGGTCCAACATCACTACAGATACCTGGGTACTTCACATAGTCCAAGAGGGCTATCTTCTACACTTCCACCAAGTACCTCCCTCCTACTTTCCGGGGGAGCCTCTCAGACTCCCTCTGCACAGGGACTTACTCCTTCAGGAGTTAGCAAGTCTTCTTCAGGAACAGGCTGTGGAACCGGTGCCCCATCACCTGAGAGGTCAAGGCTTTTACTCCAGGTACTTTCTGATACCAAAAAGAACAGGAGGCCTCAGACCCATCCTGGACTTGCGGAACCTCAACAAGTTCCTCGCAAAGGAAAAGTTCAAGATGCTTACCCTTGGAATCCTGCTGCCCTACCTCCAGCAGGGAGACTGGCTATGCTCCTTGGATCTAAAGGATGCCTACACTCACATCCTCATCCACCCCAGCCACAGACAATATCTCAGGTTTGTTGTGGGGGGCAATCATTACCAGTACAGAGTACTACCCTTTGGCCTATCCTCCGCACCAAGGGTGTTCACCAAGTGTCTAGCAGTGGTGGCGGCTTATCTAAGACTTCAGGGCCTCTTTGTATTTCCATACCTGGACGACTGGCTCATCAGAGCACAGTCTTCCCAAGAGGCTACTCACGCCACGCACCGCACTGTGGCTCTGCTTCAGCACTTGGGCTTTGTCATAAACTTCGCAAAGTCCACTTTGCTCCCCTCTCAGGATCTCGAGTTCATCGGTGCAAGATTAAACACGCTTCAGGCGCGAGCCTTTCTCCCTCTTGACAGAGCAAACAGGCTCATGGATCTTGCCAGCCACTTTAACAGCAATTCCCTGGTCTCTGCCAGGCAATTTCTGAGACTGCTCGGCCATATGGCTTCCACAGTCCATGTGACCCCCAATGCCCGCCTGAACATGCGGCCTGCTCAATGGTGCCTTCGCACACAATGGCATCAGGCCACTGGGAGCCTAACGGACTCCGTGCAGATCTCCGACCCGCTGGTCTCTTCTCTGCAATGGTGGCTTCATCTGCCAAACCTAGTGCTCGGAATGGCTTTTCAGTCTCCTCCGCCTTCTCGGACCCTGATGACCGATGCTTCTCTCCTGGGTTGGGGAGCACATTGCCAAGGGACATGTACTCAAGGCCTCTGGACTCCCTGGGAGTCTGCCCAGCAGGTCAACTTCCTGGAGCTCAGAGCTATCCGCCTGGCTCTGAGGGCCTTCTCCCACCTCACTTCTCACCAGTCTGTGCTGGTCCAGACGGACAATCAAGTTGCGATGTTCTACGTGAACAAACAAGGGGGCACAGGCTCCTTCCTTCTCTGTCGGGAAGCACAAAAGCTGTGCTCTTGGGCCGTCAGCCGCGGCATCCTCCTCAAAGCTGTTTATCTCCCGGGTCAAGAAAATTGCCTGGCAGACAAACTGAGCAGAATCCTCCAGCCACACGAGTGGAGATTGGATCCGTTAGTGCTTCAGCGGATCTTTCTCAAATGGGGCCTACCCACCATGGATCTCTTTGCCAGTCCTCTCAACCGGCAACTTCCCCGATTCTGCTCTCGACAACCGCATCCTCTCAGAGTAGCGGCGGATGCTTTTCTTCTCTCCTGGTCCACAGGCCTTCTGTATGCCTTTCCTCCCATGCCGCTGGTGTCTTGGACGCTCTTCAAGGTTCTCCGGGTCAAAGCCTCAATGATCCTCGTGGCTCCCCGGTGGCCGAGACAGCCCTGGTTCCCGCTTCTGATGCAGCTAGCGGTGGACACTCCTCTCACTCTGGGGTTTCAGCCCGATCTCTTGACCCAGGATCACAGGACTCTCCTACACCCCAACCTCCGGTCCCTTCATCTGATGGCCTGGCTGCTGAAAGGGTAGTCCTTGCTCCCCTCCTGCTACCTCCAGATGTGGAGGAAGTCGTCTTGGCCTCCAGGCGACCCTCCACCCGGAAGTCCTACGCTCTGAAGTCGCGTCGGTTCTCTGTCTGGTGTGCTCAGCAGTCTCAAGGTCCCTTCTCCTGTTCGATATCAGTGGTCTTGCAGTACTTGCTTTGCCTCTCCGATCTTGGACTTAAGTCCAACTCGGTCAGGGTCCACCTCAGTGCTCTTTCTGCGCATCACATGCCGGTGGATGGCAGACCTCTTTCCAGCCACCCTCTTGTGGCTCGTTTTCTCAGAGGCCTCCTCCTCCTTAAACCACCTTTGCGCCCACCAGCCCCTGACTGGGATCTGAATGTGGTTTTACAGTGGATTACCTGTCCGCCTTTTGAACCTATGGCTACCTGTCATCTTCGTTTTCTTTCTTGGAAAACCTTATTCTTGGTAGCCCTCACTTCTGCTAGACGCGTTAGTGAGCTACAGGCCCTAGTATCTGATCCTCCTTACACTAGGTTCTACAAGAATAGGGTAGTCCTACGGACTCACCCTAAGTTTCTTCCTAAAGTGGTTTCCCCTTTTCACATCAACCAGGAGGTGGTACTTCCGACCTTCTTTCCCAGGCCACACTCCAGCCTAGCTGAAATGGTCCTGCATACCCTGGACTGTAGGAGGGCATTAACTTTCTACCTTGACCGTACGCGGGAGCACCGAAGGGCTGTTCAGCTCTTCGTGTCTTATGACCCCAATAAGTTGGGGCTCCCTGTCTCCAAGCGTACTCTGTCCATCTGGATTGCTGACTGTATCGCTTGGGCTTATGAGGCAGCCGGCCTCTTGTTGGAAAGTCGAGTCACGGCTCATCGTGTTCGGGCGAAGGCTGCGTCAGTGGCTTACCTCCGCTCTGTTCCATTGGCAGACATCTGCCGGGCCGCTACTTGGTCTTCAAGCCAGACTTTTGCAGCCCATTACTGCCTGGAGAGGGAGTCCTGCAGGGACAGTGCTTTCGGACAGGCAGTCCTCCGTAATTTCTTTGAGGTATAGGCAACTCCTGCCCTCCGTCCCGGATGTTGGGCTACCGGTTGGAGGCGTACTCAGAGAAGATTCTTTCCTTCTGTGCTACTGAGCTTGAGGGAGCTCCTTTTTTGTGCTTGAGGTCTCCGGTAGCCTTAAGCTTGGGAGTCCCATATGTGAGGACTGACTTCCTGCTTGGTCCTGGAGAAAGCGTAGTTACTCACCTGTAACAGGTGTTCTCCAGGAGCAGCAGGAATCAGTCCTCACAACCCTCCCTCCTCCCCTTGGAGTTGCAGTTCTATGATTTCGTTTTTGCTAATTTTTTGCTGTCTTTTAGCTATGTCATCAGACTGAGCAAGATGGCACCCTTGGGCAGGAAGAGGACCGCGCATGCGCGCTGCAATTCCCAAAGGCTTTCTTTGAAAGCTGGGGAAAATTGCTCCGTGAGGGCTCCGTCGGCGCCGACGTCACCCATATGTGAGGACTGATTCCTGCTGCTCCTGGAGAACACCTGTTACAGGTGAGTAACTACTCTTTATCGCCCACCTGAAAAATCCAAATCAACCTTCTTCACCGACTTCGACTCCTGGCTTTCTCCAGGACCAAGCAGGAAGTCAGTCCTCGCATGTGGGTGACGTTGGCGCCGACGGAGCCCCCGTGCGGAGCATTTCCCCAGCTTTCAAGGAAAGCCTTTGGGAATGCAGCGCGCCTGCGCGGTCCCCTTCCCGCTCAAGGGGTGCCATCTTGCGCAATCTTTCTTTTTCCGCGGAGCCCAACAGACGTGAATTTGTGTCACGTGGGAAAAGTAGATTTTTTCAGCTATTTTGGCTTTTTCTGATCCGATTCGACGCCGGTTCCCCTTCCCGCCTGGAAATCGGTACACCGGTATCGAGTCAGGAGTTTTGATTTTCGATTTTTGTCATTTGTGATTAGCGTTCACGTTCTTTTTGTGTTTTCACTGGCAGCCCGGTCTTTTGACCTAGCAGGGGCCCTTTTTCCCCCCAATGGCTGCCAGTGGGTTCAAAAAGTGTGATCAGTGCAAGAAACTTGTGTCTCTCACTGACACACATGATTGCTGCCTCCGTTGCCTTGGGCCCGACCATGACCCGCTGGCCTGTGGGCCGTGCGGCAAAATGTCGTCGAAGGCACTTCGGAGCCGTCAACATCAACGTGAGAGAATTTGCTCAGAGTCCCCATCCGACCGGGCCCGGACTTCATCAAAGGCCTCGACATCTCGGGAGTCTGACCCCGAGCGCCCTCAGGGTCCACCCGGGAGCACAGAATGAAGAAGAAGCTCGTGAGGGCAGTGTCGGTGGAGGCTCTTGGATCCTCGAGGGCCAGGTCGCGTAGCCCTGACTGCCGCCCTGGGCTCTCGGAGTCAGAGAAGACATCCAAGTTACCTCGCGTGGAGCCAGAGTCCCCGAGTCACGTAAGTGCTGTTGTCCTCGAGGACTCTCCTCCAGGGGAGCCGACGTCAGGCCCAACGCCGTCGGGGCCCGAGTCGGGGGCTGCTGAGTCTCCTGAGCTTGGACTCAGGTTGACGGCCTTGGAGAGCAGCTTGGCTGCCTTCATGGAACAGCAGTTGGTGCTGATCGCCGGTCTGACCGGTGCATCTGCCCCGACCACTGGGACCTCGACGTCCAAGTCGACCCTGGAGACCGAGCCGATCCTCGAGTCAATGAAGTCTCGAGTCGATCCTCGGTCAAGGTCCCCCTTGACCTCCCGTGCGGGGCCGAGGTCATCAACACCGATGCCCTCGGCGTTGGGGCAGGTGGCACCAAGGCCCACACAGCCGATGCCGCTCAATTCCTCCTCGGAGGAGTTGGTGTGGGAGACGGAGGATGAGGAGTCCCCGGACACCTTCCGGACCCGGTGCGTCCCTTTGGACTCATCGGAGTCCGAGCCTCGGAGAAGGTCCCCCCCGGAGGATACCCAGTTCTCGGACTTTGTAAGGGACATGGCCAAAGCCTTGGCCTTCCCTGCGGACGCCGAGGAGGAGCCTCAAGCCAAGAAGCTCGATGCCTTCCAGTATGACTTTCCTTTGAAGGAAGCCTTTACTGTACCGGTTCCTCCGATGCTGGAACGGCTGCTCTTCCATATGTGGGAGGCACCAGCCTCGGCTCCAGTTCTTAGCAAATGGGTTAATTCCATTTATCGAGTCCATAAGAGCCCTGGGTTCAAAAAGGCACAGCTACCGCACAACTCCATGGTTGTGGAATCGGCCATGCACTGCCTGAAGAGTCAGAAGATGCACGCCTTGGTGCCCCCCCAGCCGAGAGGCCCAGAACCTGGATGCCCTTGGTAGAAAGTGCTTCCAGGGCTCTATGCTATCTTGCTGTGTCCAGACCTACTAGCTGTACATGGGCATGTACCTACGAGACCTGGCAAAGGAGATTGCCGGGTTCTCAACTGGCCTCTCCGGGGTACCTTTGCAGAGGTTCAAGGCTTTGTCAACAGGGATCAGAGTGCTCGAAGTTTATCTCTCGAGCAGCCTATGATGGCTTCGAGGCTTCGGCACGGGTAGCCGCGGCCGGCATCTTTGCATGCCATCAGGCCTGGCTGTAGTCATCAGATCTGGAATCATTGGTACAGGACAAGTTGGTCGATGTTCCCTGCCGAGGTGAAAACCTTTTTGGTAAGCCCATGCCTGAAAAGGCTGCAGAAATCGAGATTGAGACTTTAACCAGGACAAGGCTGTCCAGAAAGACTTCTGCCCCTTCTCAAAAAAAGAAGGGCTCGGGAAAGAATCCCTTTTTCCCGAGGAAGGGTGTTGCCTACAAATCCTACTCCCTCAATATCAGGCCTCTCCAGCTCCCCAACAGGGCCAGCAGGCCAAGGGGCAGGGGCATGGGCCCCGTAGGCAGAAGACCCCCAAGCCGCCAGCTCCGGCTCCTGCACAGCAGGGAGCAGGGTTTTGACTCCCACAGCCTCTTCTGCACCGCTGGCTCCACTCAGCACATGGGGTCGGCTGACCCTGTACGCCTACAGGTTGCCAGCCATCACAGGGGATACCTGGGTACTCAGCATAGTCCAAAAGGGCTACATGCTCCACTTCCACCAGCTACCCCCTCCTACTTGCCAGGGGAGCCTCCAAGACTCCCTCTGCACAGAAACCTCCTCATTCAAGAGTTGCAAGTCTTCTAAAGGAACAGGCGGTGGAACCGGTGCCTCACCACCTGGAAGGGCAAGGCTTCTACTCCAGGTACTTCCTGGTACCAAAAAGGACAGGAGGCCTCTGGCCTATCCTAGACTTGCGAAATCTCAATAAGTTTTTGGAGAGGGAAAAGTTCAAGATGCTTACCTTTGGGATGCTGCTGCCCTACCTCCAGCAGGGAGACTGGCTATGCTCCTTAGACCTAAAGGATGCTTATACTCACATCCCCATTCACCCAGACCACAGACAATATCTCAGATTTGTGGTGGGAGGAAACCATTTTCAGTACAGGGTACTTCCCTTTGGCCTAACCTCTGCCCCCAGGGTTTTCAACAAATGCCTGGCGGTGGTGGCGGCCTATCTCAGGAATCGGGGAATTTTTGTCTTCCCATACCTGGATGACTGGCTCATCAGGGGCCAGTCTCTCCAGGAGGCCAGACAAGCCACTCTTCGCACTGTCTCTCTTCTTCAGCATCTGGGCTTTGTCATAAACTATGCAAAGTCCATTTTTCTCCCCGCTCAGAAACTAGTGTTTTTAGGGGCAAGATTAGACACCCTGCAGGCAAGAGCTTACTTGCCCGAGGATAGGGCCCACAGACGGATGGACTTGGCAAACCAGATCCAAAACAATTCTCAGATCTCCGCCGGGCACTTCCTGAGGCTTCTGGGCCACATGGCATCCCCACGGTACATGTGACTCCGAATGCCTGTCTGCACATGTGGGCTGCTCAGTGGTGCCTCAGAGCTCAGTGGGCGCAGGCCACAGGCGACCTCCGAGACAGAGTAAAGGTGTCCCATCTCCTAAAACATCACGGGGGGGGGGGGTACCTTTTCAGGCTCCAGCACACACAAGGGTGCTGACGACCGATGCTTCCTTAAAGAGATGGGGTGCACATTGTCAGGACACGTGCACTCAAGGCCTCTGGTCTCGGGAGGCCACACAGCAGATCAATCTTTTGGAGCTGTGAGCAAACTGCTTGGCTCTACAGACTATTTCTCATGCCCTCTCTCACCAGTCTGTCTTAGTTCAGATGGACAATCAGGTTGAAATGTTCTCCAGGACCAAGCAGGAAGTCAGTCCTCACATATGGGTGACGTCGGCGCCGACGGAGCTCTCGTGCGGAGCATTTCCCCAGCTTTCAAAGAAAGCCTTTGGGAATTGCAGCGCGCATGCGCGGTCCCCTTCCCGCCCAAGGGTGCCATCTTGCTCAGTCGTCTTTTTTCCGCAGAGCCTGACGGATGTAGTTCGTTTTTCCCCGAGGAAAAAGTTGATTTCCCTATTTTTTGTCTTTCTCCTTCGGTTCGACGCCAGATCCTTTTCCCGCCTTGGGCCGATACGCCAGTATCGAGTCCACACTCTCTTTTTCGATTTTTGTCCTTTGTGACTAGCGTTCGCGCCATTTTTCTTTTTTCACTGGCAGCCCGGTCTTTTGACCTCGTAGGGGCCCTTTTTCCCCCGATGGCCACCAGCGGGTTTAAAAAGTGTGATCGGTGTAAGAAACGTATGTCTCTTACCGACACACATGACTGCTGCCTCCGCTGCCTGGGACCCGATCATGACCCGATGATCTGTGGTCCGTGTGGCAAAATGTCTTCGAAGGCGTTGAGGAGTCGGCAGCACCAAAAGGATAGGATCTTCTCTGACTCCGCGTCCTGATGGGCCCGGACCTCGTCAGAGGCCTCGACGTCTCGAGACTCTGGCCCCCGAGCAGCGTCGGGGTTCCTCTGAGCGGGGGTCTCCTTCGCGGGAACATCGCAGGAAGAAGAAGCTCGCGAGGGTGGCATCGGTGGATGCTCCTGGTTCCTCGAGGGGCAGGTCACATAGCCCCGATAGCCGTCCCGGGTCTTCAGAGTCGGAGAGGCCTGCCAAGCATCCTCGTATCGAGATGGAGTCTCCTGGACACGTAAGTGCTGTAGTCCTCGTGGACTCTCCTCCAGGGGAGACGACGTCGGGCCTGACGCCGTCGGGGCCCGAGTCGGGGGCTGCTGGGTCTCCTGAGCTCGGACTCAGGTTGACGGCCTTGGAGAGCAGCCTCACTGCCTTCATGGAACAGCAGCGGGCATTGATCGCCGGTCTCACCAGTGCATCTGTCCCGACCACCAGGACCTCGACGTCCAAGTCGACCCCGGATGCTGAGCCGATCCTCGAGTCCATGCGGGCTCGAGTCGATCCTCGGCCACGGTCTCCCTCGGCCTCCCGTTTGGGACCGAGGTCGTCGATGCCGGTACCCTCGGCGTCGGGGTGGATAGCATTGGTGCCCGCCCGACCGGAGCCGCTTGATTCCTCCTCCGAGGAGTCGGGCTGGGAGACGGAGGACGAAGAGTCACCCGACACTTATCGGACTCGGTGTGTCCCATCGGACTCGCCGGAGTCCGAACCTCAGAGACGATCCCCACCGGAGGATACCTGGTTCTCGGACTTCATGCGGGATATGGCCAAGGCCTTGGCCTTCCCCGCAGATCCCTAGGAGGAGCCTGAAGCCGAGGAGCTCGAGGCCCTCCAGTATGACTCTCCCCCGAAGGAGGCCTTTACTGTACCGGTTCCTCTGATGCTGGAGCTGCTGCTCTTCCGCATATTGGAGACCCGGCCTCGACGCCGGTGTTAAGCAAGCAGGTCGATTCCATCTATCGAGTCCGCAAGAGCCCCGGGTTCCAAAAGGCACAATTACCGCACCACTCCATGGTTGTGGAATCGGCCATGCATCAACTGAAAAGTCAGAAGATGCACTCCTTGGTGCCGCCCGGCCGGGAGGCCTGGAACCTGGATGCCCTCGGTAAGAAGTGCTTCCAGGGCTTTATGCTTGCTTGCCGTGTCCAGACATACCAGCTCTACATGGGCATGTATCTCCGAGACCTGGCAAAGGAGATTGCCGGGTTCTCTGCTGGTCTCTCCGAGGAACCTTTGCAGAGGTTCCAGGCCTTGTTCACCGGTATTCGAGAGTGCTCGAAGTTTATCTCTCGAGCAGCCTACGATGGCTTCGAGGCTTCGGCCCAAGTAGCCGGGGCCGGCATCGGTGCCCGCCGACAGGCTTGGCTACAGTCATCCAACCTCAAGCCTTGGGTACAGGACAAGTTGGTCGATGTCCCCTGCTGAGGTGAAAACGTCTTTGGCAAGCCCATGGCTGAAAAGGCTGCTGAACTCGAGACCCAGACTCTGACCAGGACTAGGCTGTCCAGAAAGACCTCTACCCCTTCTCAGAAGAAGAAGGGCTCGAGAAAAAAGACCTTTTACCCGAGGAAGACATCTGCCTATAAACAATACCCTCATAATCAGGCCTCTGCAGCTCCCCAATAGGGTCAGCAGGTCAAGGGGCAGGGTCATGGGCCCCGTAGGCAGAAGGCCACCAAGCCACCAACACCGGCCCCTGCTCAGCAGGGTGGGGGTTTTTGACTCCATTAGCATAGCCTCTTCTCCTCAGCTGGCTTCTCTCAGCACAGGAGACCGGCTGGCCCACTTTGCCCACAGGTGGTCAGCTGTCACATCAGATACCTGGGTGCTTCATATAGTCCAAAAGGGCTATCTTCTCCATTTTCACCAGGTACCTCCCTCCTATTTTCCTGGGGAGCCTCCAAGACTCCCTCTGCACAGGGACCTACTCCTTCAGGAGTTGGCAAGTCTACTACAGGAACAGGCTGTGGAACCAGTGCCCCACCACCTGAGAGGTCACGGCTTTTATTCCAGGTACTTTCTAGTACCAAAAAGAACAGGAGGCCTCAGACCCATCCTAGACTTGCGCAACCTCAACAAGTTCCTGGAGAGGGAAAAGTTCAAGATGCTTACCCTTGGAATCCTGCTGCCCTACCTCCAGCAGGGAGATTGTCTATGCTCCTTGGATCTAAAGGATGCTTATACTCACATCCTTATTCATTCAGACCACAGACAATATCTCAGATTTGTTGTGGGAGGAAACCACTGTCAGTACAGAGTACTACCCTTTGGCCTGACCTCCGCTCCCAGGGTGTTCACCAAGTGCCGGCAGTGGTGGCGGCCTACCTAAGGCTTCAAGGTCTTTTTGTGTTTCCGTACCTGGACGACTGGCTCATAAGGGGCCAGTCTTCCCAGGAGGCCAATCAAGCCACCCTTCGCACTGTGGCTCTGCTTCAGCACTTGTGGTTTGTCATAAACTTCGCAAAGTCCACTTTGCTCCCGTCCCAGAACTTAGAATTCATAGGAGCAAGGCTGGACACTCTTCAGGCGAAGGCTTTTCTGCCAATGGACAGGGCCCACAGGCTGATGGATCTGGCCCGGCAGTTTCACAGCACTTCCCTGGTCTCTGCCAGGCAATTCCTGAAACTACTCGGCCATATGGCTTCCACGGTTCATGTCACCCCCAATGCCCGCCTGCACATGTGGCCTGCTCAGTGGTGCCTTCGCACTCAGTGGCATCAGGCCACAGGGAGCCTAGCGGACTCAGTAAGGATATCCAACCTGTTAGTCTCCTCTCTCCAATGGTGGCTTCATCTTCCGAATCTGGTACTCGGAATGGTTTTTCAATCCCCTCCGCATTCTCGTGCTGATGACAGATGCTTCTCTTCTAGGTTGGGGAGCACATTGCCAAGGGGCTTGTACTCAGGGTCTCTGGACCCCCTGGGAGGCTGCTCAACAGATAAACTTCCTGGAGCTACGGGCGATACGCCTAGCTCTGAGAGCCTTCTCCCATCTCATCTCTCACCAGTCTGTACTAGTCCAGACGGACAATCAAGTTGCCATGTTCTACGTGAACAAACAAGGAGGCACAGGCTCCTTCCTTCTATGTCAGGAGGCACAACGACTGTGCTCTTGGGCCGTCAATCACGGAATCCTCCTCAAGGCTGTCTACCTCCCAGGTCAAGAAAAATCTCCAGGAACAAGCAGGAATGAGTCTTCACATAGGGTACGTCGGCGCCGACGGAGCCCGCACGGAAATGCTCCCCAGCATCCAATTAGAAAGCCTTTGGGAGCATCCCCCGCGCCTGCGCGGTGACTTTCCGCCTTTCCCACTGCCTCTCCCCAGTTTTCGTTTTTCCGCGGAGCCAACAGGGCGTACTTCCTGTTACCGCAGAAACGTTTTTCTTTAAAATCCCTTTTTTCTTGTTTTCTTGTGGTCGCGGCTGTCTTCCCGCCGATACCGGTACCACCGGTGCTTAATTCTTTTCTTTTCCAACTCAGAGAAATAATTTCTCCTTAGTTTTTTTCTTTTCTCCTTTTGAGGCCTACCAGACCTTTCCAACATGGAGCGTTCTTCCCCTAAGAAGTGCCTTCACTGTGGAAACTTAGTTTTCTTTTTAGACTCCAATGCCTGGTGTCTAACCTGTTTGGGTCCTGACCCTTTTTCCCCTGGTCCATCAGGCTATAGTATTGGGAGAAGACCTTCTCTTTTTCGGGTATCCCTCGATGCCGTTTTTCCTCCTCGGGTGAGGACATCGGTTTATTCTTCTCTCCGGGATCAGTTAACCCACAAACAGTCTGTTAAGACTAGCCAATTCTTGAAGGGTAGGTCTCATGCCCAGCATGATGATGGCTCCGGCCTTGCCCTCGAGACCCCATTGGCGATAAGTCCCCAGCGGGAGTCTTCGGGCTCCAAAGCATTTACGGGGTTTCAGGTTGTTACTGGGGTTCACTCCTCACAGAACATACCTGAGCCATGCTCGAGGGTGGTATCCGCTTCGAGCGGTACCGATCCCCCGGCATCGGCACCGATACCCCGGCATCGGCACTGGTGTCGAGTGCTCCACTCTTCACCGAGGATCGTCAGCTGGTGTCCGCGGTACCTTCGGGGCCGATCGATTCGACCCAGACTGGCTTTCCTGTATCCCAGCCATGCGCGGTGTTGGTACTGGCTTCGAGCGGTACCGCTCCCCCGGCATCGGCGCCGGTGTCGAGTGCTCTGCTCTTCACCGGGGGTCGTCGTCTGGTGTCCTCGGTACCTTCGGGGCCGATCGATCCGACCCAGACTGGTTTTCCTGCATCCCAGCCATGCGCGGGGTCGGTTACGGCTTTGAGCGGTGCCGATCCCCCGGCATCGGCACCGGTGTCGAGTGCTCCGCTTTTCACCAGGGATCGTCGTCTGGAGTCCTCGGTACCTTCGGGGCCGATCGATACGACCCAGTCTAGCTTTCCTGTGTCCCAGCCAACCGCGGGGCTGATACCGACTTCGAGCAGTACCGATGCATCGGCATCGGTGTCGAGTGTTCCACTCTTCACCGGGGATCGTCATCGGGTATCCTGGGTACCTTCGGGGCCAGTCGATGCGCCCCCGGTGGACTTTCCTCTATCTACGCCATGCTTGGGGGGTACCGGCTTTGAGCGGTACTGATACCCCGACATCGGCGCCGGTGTCGAGTGTTCCTCTCTTCACCCGGCATCGTCTTCGGATGTCCTCGGTGCCTTCGGTTCCGATCGATACCATTCCGAGTGACATTCATGTAGCGGCATCACCGATACCACCACTGACGCTCGTTTCGATGCCCAGTCTAGAATCGATATCCAGTCTTGATGACTTGGTTCCGATGCGTTTCGGAACCGATCCATGTCGTTTCCGACTACGCAGTACCGAGGATAATCACCCAAGCTCTCTGGTTACCTCGGTACCGCTTCGGCAACCTCCGATACCTGCTACGATGGAATTACCGTCCCCAATGCCGGTACTGGTATCGATGTCGATTCCTGCAGTTCCATCGGAGCCATCAATCCTTTCTATGCCTAGCTTGGAATCGATACCGCGAACCGACGATGCAGTACTCACTGCCTCGAGTCAGAACTGTCAGTATCGTTCTCCATCTAGCAGGATTCTGTTTATGCACCAGTCCAGTAGGTCTTCTGGTGTTTATGCTGCTCATTCAACCTCAGCCTACCCAGGAATGATTCCTATGGGAGATCCTTCTTTTCAGAGATTTCTCCTTGACATGGCAGCCTTTCTTGCCATTCCTATTCCTGGCTCTACTCTTAACCAAGACCCTGCAGTAAAGGAAACCATAATGCTTCCTTTACATCAGTCTTTGCAGGACCTCCTTCTGAGGATTTGGGAATCTCCTTTAAAGGTTCCTGCGCCTTCTACAGCCATGAATGTGCTGTATCAGGTGCCTCCCTCTCCGGGGTTTCAGAAAAGCCAACTTCCGCATCATTCCGTTGTAGTGGAATCAGCAATGAGGAAGGTCAGAAGCACGAAGAAGCATTCTTCTTACCCTCCAGGTCGTGCATCTAAAGCACTTGATGCCTTTGGGCGTCAAACCTTCCAAACCTCTATGTTGGCTTCAAGGATTATTTCATATATTTTTTATATGAGTCTCACACTTCAGGAGGTCACAGAGAAGTTATCTCTTTTGTCTCCTTTTTTGTCAGAACCTAAGGCCTCTGACTATTCCTTGCTTCTTAATCATAGCAGGAATATCTCTTGGTTCCTTTCTCGTGCTTCTCTAGACTCTTTTGAGTCTGTTAGCAGATCCTCTGCTATTGCCATTGGAGCACGTCGTACAGCGTGGCTGCAGGCTTCAGACTTGAGCAGATGGGCACAACATACACTGGGTAATTCTCCTTGTACTGGAGACAATCTTTTCAATAGAGAAGCTTTACGTCAGGTTGCTCATTGCTCCACTGACTTTCCTAGTTCTGGAAACCATCCTAAGCCTTCTTTTTCCCCAGGACGTAGGAAATGTCCTACCAAACCTTCTTTCCCGAAGAAGAGAAAGTTTCATCCTTCTGCCCATCCTCCCGGTGTACCCAAGCAAGGGACATCTTATCCTAGTCTGAAGTCTCCAGACTCTACCCAGTCTACTCATCACCAGCAATAGGTTCCTGTGTATTGCAATCTACAGTTAACTTCCACTTAGCAGAAGTTTATTCTTCAGTCTCTACACTGGTTTCTTTTCCAGTATGCTATGCTCTGGGATACTTTGGTCCATGGGTTACAGAATTCTCCCATTCTTACTACCACAAAGGGAGGTCACAACTATCCCATGATAGTTTCTGTCCCCATATGGACATTTTTTTCCTTCAGCTGACTTACCCTATGGTAAGTCACTTTCCAAACCCCTCTCTTCCAGGGTTTCCCCTGCTTGAGTTGGTGCCGTACTGAAACACTTCTTTTTCTTCCAGTGTAGACTGTTTGTTTTTCCTTCAATGCGTGCTCTGAACAACTCATCGAACAGGGCGGAAGTCTTCTCCGCTGCCTTTGTCTGTTTTCTCTCTGTTTTCTCACAGGAGAATCCCCTCTGTTGTTTTGTTCAGTTGCTGTATATGCAGGAGTTCCAGTGTTTACTTAACACTCATTACAAGCTACTTGCAACTATCTTGCACAATACTATTCACTGCAGCTTATCTTCTTCTAGCCATATCCTTTCCTAGGATGTGGCAACACACCTGACTTCTGTCAGTTTTATCTTATCATTCTCCTGCACAATGCTCTCTGCAACCTTCAGAGAAGCTTCTACTCTGGGCCCTTACTACAGAGCATTGAACTTTGTCTCTGAGGGTCTTTTCATATACAGCAGACAAGCTTTTTCTGTGTGAATGTCCACGGAGTTCCCAATCTGACCGGAATATGCTCCTGTTCCTTACAGCTTGGCATTATGTTTTCTACTCCACTTGGACAACGCATACTCTTTTACCGTACATGATACCCCTGAACCCCTTGGCTGGGTCACTCTGGTATCTTTGTCTATGCGTTCTTCTTGTCCTTTGGACATATCAGAGTCCTAAAGTACTGCTGACGTACTCTTGCCAGACTGCTGTTATCCTCTGTTTTTCACGCAACCATACTGGTTCTTCCACTGACCTACATTCCTGCTCCACAGAAATCGATTCTCTATATTTCTTCAGGTGGGTTTCACCCCCTATTATTGGATGAATTTTTTCCCATCGCATTCCCCATGTGAATGTTTTTCTGTGGCTCACTTGCAGGCATGTATTCTGAAAAATTATTTTTATGTATGTATGTACCCTGGGCATACATGTTTTTGTACCCTGGGTGGGCATCTGCCATCCTGCCTCTATCTATGCATATATCTATCTACATGTCAATATGTAGATATACATAAAACTACTTGTCTAGATATATATATTCTCGTATGTATGTCTTTCCTTATATATATATATCTATATATAGGTATACGCATATTGGGAGATGTCCATAGCACCCTATGTCTAACCTATCTCCCTGACTGTCGGTGCTTAGGTTTTTATTTGCTTATGGGGTCCGGACAGTCAACTTGCCTATTATCATATGGCTCAGTGACTGGGACTGGTTATACTAACCATTACTGCTGTGACGTCAACAGCTTCTATTTTTGTTATACATCTCCCTCTCTGTGCAGTCTCAAACTTCAATGTCTTCCTATCTCTTACCAGCTAGGAAAGACAATGTACATCTTCAGTGTTCCTGAGTACACTTCTGTTCTCCTTGGGAATAGGGGCTTTTTTACATAACCTCTCTTCCCTTCCGGACTGGGCTAATTTTCCAGATCGGTCAGCCTTCCTCTTTTAGTCCTCAATGTTTATGACTCGGTACCTAAAAGAGTTCTCAGCTTTTCCCATAAAGCTTCTCATTGGGGACCTGCCGATCTTCTCCTGCTCCAGTTGACACCTGGGTCACCTGCCCATTCCAGATTGGAACTTCTTCCTCACTGCTGTGGTGTTACCTTGAAGAATCCGCTACTGCATCTACAGTCTACTTCCTACAATCCAGTAGGGTAAGCTCTATATTGTGCTAGTTCATTAAATATTTTGATGATACTTGACATACATTCTAAAGACTTTTTTCCCTGTAGTCTTTAGATTTGCTGTTCCTCTACAGCTCTGCTCTATTCAACTCCTACCCTCCATCCCCCAGGGGATGCCGGAGATCCAGGTTTGGGAAATGCCGTCCTGTTCCAGGGATACGCATTTTATGGGATCTCCCCTGGCACCCACAGCTAGGGAGTCCCCATATGTGAAGACTCATTCCTGCTTGTTCCTGGAGATAGCACAGTTACTTAACTGTAACAGGTGATCTCCGGAACAGCAGGAATTAGTCTTCACAACCCACCCACCTCCCCTAGGAGTTGTATCTATTTCCTTTCCTCTTTCTCTCCTTCTGTCTCAGCTATGAAACTCAACTGGGGAGAGGCAGTGGGAAAGGCGGGAAGTCACCGTGCAGGTGCGGGGGATGCTCCCAAAGGCTTTCTAATTGGATGCTGGGGAGCATTTCCGTGTGGGCTCCGTCGGCGCCGACGTACCCTATGTGAAGACTAATTCCTGCTGTTCCGGAGATCACCTGTTACAGGTAAGTAACTGTGCTTTACCTGGCGGACAGACTGAGCAGGCTCTTGCAACCAAACGAATGGAGATTGAACCCTTTGGTGGTTCAGCAGATCTTTCTCAGGTGGGGCCTCTCCACCGTGGACCTTTTCGCCAGTCCTCTGAACCGGCAACTCCCGAGATTCTGCTCCAGACAACCACATCCTCTCAGAGTAGCAGCGGATGCGTTTCTGATCTCGTGGTCCACAGGCCTGCTGTATGCGTTTCCTCCCACGCCACTAGTGTCCAGAACACTGTTCAAAGTCCTCAAGGACGGGGCCTCAATGATCTTGATAACCCCCAGGTGGCCGAGGCAACCGTGGTTTCTGCTTCTGCTGTAACTGGTGGTGGACACCCCTCTCCCTCTGGGGTTTCAGCACGATCTCCTGTCTCAGGATCAGGGGACTCTCTTGCACCCCATCCTCCAGTCCCTGCATCTGATGGCCTGGCTGCTGAAAGGGTAGTCCTGGCTCCCCTACTACTGCCTCGTGAGGTGGAAGATGTAGTCTTAGCCTCTAGGCGGCAATCCACCAGGAAATCCTACACTCTTAAGTGGCGTAGATTCTCCGCATGGTGTGCTCAGCACAGCGAGAATCCCTTCTTGTGCTTGGTAGCGGTCGTTTTGCAATATTTGCTTTACCTCTCCAGTCTAGGACTTAAGTCCTAATCTCAGGGTTCACCTCAGTGCTCTCTTAGCGCACCACTCGCTGGTGGATGGAAGGCCACTTTCCAACCACCCTTTGGTGGCTCGTTTTCTCAGAGGCCTCCTTCTGCTTAAGCCTCCTTTGCGTCCACCAGCCCCTGAGTGGGATCTGAATGTGGTTTTACAGCGGTTTACCTGTCCGCCCTTTGAACCTATGGCTACCTGCCCTCTCCGTTTTCTCTCCTGGAAAACCTTGTTTCTGGTAGCTCTTACCTCTGCTAGGCGAGTGAGTGAACTTCAGGCGCTAGTGTCTGATCCTCCTTACGCTAGGTTCTGCAGGAATAGGGTAGTCTTACGGACTCACCCAAAGTTTCTCCCTAAAGTTGTCTCACCTTTTCACCTCAATCAGGAGGTGGTTCTTCCGACCTTCCTTCCCAGGCCGCATGCCAACCATGCTGAGATGGTCTTGCATACCCTGGACTGTAGGAGGGCGTTATACTTCTACCTTGACCGTACGCGGGAGCATCGGAGGGCTGTTCAGCTCTTCGTTTCTTTTGACCCCAATAAGTTGGGGTTACCTGTCTCCAAGCGTACTTTGTCCATTTGGGTCACTGACTGTATCGCCTGGGCTTATGGGGCAGCCGGCCTCTCATTGGAGGGTCGAGTCACGGCTCATCGTGTCAGGGTGAAGGCTGCGTCAGTGGCTCATCTCCGCTCTGTTCCGTTGGCAGACATCTGCCGGGCCGCTACTTGGTCTTCAAGCCAGACTTTTGCGGCCCATTACTGCCTTGAGAGGGAGTCCCGCAGGGACAGTGCTTTTGGACAGGCAGTACTACTCCATAATCTCTTTGGGGTTTAGGCAACTCCTACCCTCCGGCCCTGGTGTTGGGCTACCGGTCGGGGGCGTTCTCAGAGAAGATTCCTTCCTTACGTACTGACGAGCTAGTGGGAGCTCATTTTTTCGGCTTGAGGTCTCCGGTAGCCTTCCTGCTTGGTCCTGGAGAAAGAGTACTTACTCACCTGTAACAGGTGTTCTCCAGGAGCAGCAGGAATCAGTCCTCACAGCCCTCCCTCCTCCCCTTGGAGTTGCAGTCATATGCTTTATTTTGCTAAATTTTTTGCTGTCTTTTAGCTATGTCATCAGACTGAGCAAGATGGCACCCTTGGGCGGGAAGGGGACTGCGCATGCGTGCTGCAATTCCCAAAGGCTTTCTTTGAAAGCTGGGGAAATGCTCCGCACGAGGGCTCCGTCGGCGCCGACTTCACCCATATGTGAGGACTGATTCCTGCTGCTCCTGGAGAACACCTGTTACAGGTGAGTAACTACTCTTTCTATGTGAGCAAGCAAGGGGGGGCACGGGGTCCAGGCTCCTATGTTAGGAGGCGCAGGCCCTTTGCTCCTTTTGCAGTCAAAAAGGCATGTTTCTCAAAGCAGTTTATCTACCTGGTCAGGAGAATTTCCTAGCAGAGCAGCTAAGTAGGATTCTGCAGCCTCACGAATGACAGTTGAATCCATGGGTGTTCCAGCAGATCTTCCTCCGCTAGGTACTTCCATCCATCGATCTCTTTGCCAGTCCACAAAGCCTTCAGCTGCCCAGAGTTTTGCACCAGACAGCCGCATCCCCTGAGAATAGCTGCAGATGCTTTTCTGATCTCTTGGTCTACGGGCCTCCTGTATGCATTTCCTTCCACTCCCCTGGTGGCCCGAAGTCTGTTCAAGATTCTCTGGGACAAGGCCTCGGTGATTCTGGTAGCCCCCAGATGGCCTAGGCAACCGTGGTTTCCACTTCTGCTACAGTTGGCGATGGAAACTCCTTTCCCTCTGGGGTTGTAACACGATCTCCTATCTCAAGATCAGGGTTCCCTTCTGCACCCCAATCTCAGGTCCCTCAATCTGATGGCCTCGCTGCTGAAAGGATAGTGCTAGCTCCCTTGCTTCTACCTAAGGAGGTTGAAGAGGTGGTTTTCGCCTCTAGGAGGCAGTCCACCAGAAAGTCCTATACCCTCAAGTGGCGTAGGTTCACGATATGGTGTACTCAGCGCAATGAAGATCCTTTCTCTTGCCTTGTGCCAGTAGTACTGCAGTATATACTTCACCTGTCAGACCTAGGTCTTAAGTCTAACTCTGTTCGGGTCCACCTCAGTGCTCTATCAGTGCACCACTCACCGGTGGAGGGACAGTCTCTGTCAGTTCATCCCTTGTTGTCCCGCTTCCTCAGAGGTCTGCTTCTTCTCAAGCCTCCGGTTCGTCCACTGGCAACTGAGTGGGATTTGAACGTGATCTTGCAGCAACTTACTCGCCCACCGTTTGAGCCGACGGCTACTTGCCATTTGCGCTTCCTTTCTTGAAAGGCGCTCTTCCTGGTAGCTCTTACCTTGGCCAAACATGTGAGTGAGCTACAAGCTCTGGTTTCTGATAGACCGTACACATGGTTCTATAGGAAGAGGGTGGTCCTACGGACCCATCCGAAGTTCCTTCCAAAAGTGGTCTCCTCTTTCCACCTCAACCAGGAGGTGGTTCTTCCGACCTTCCTTCCCAGGCCGCATACCAGCCGGGCTGAAACAGTCTTGCATACCCTGGACTGTAAGAGGGCGTTGTCTTTTTACATAGAACGTACGAGGGGGGCATCGATGGGCCACTCAGCTCTTCGTCTCCTTTGACGCTAATAAGCTGGGGTTACCTGTCTCTAAGCGTACGTTGTCCACTTGGGTAGCAGATTGTATCACCTTGGCGTGCAAGGCAGCTGACCTCCCCTTGCAGGGTTGAGTCGCAGCCCACCATGTCATGGCAAAAGCCGCGTCAGTAGCTCATCTCCGCTCTGTTCTGTTGGCAGACATCTGCCGGGCCGTTACTTGGTCTTCAAGCCAGACTTTTGCAGCCCATTACTGCTCAAGAGAGAGTCCCGAAGGGACAGTGCTTTCGGCCAGGCGGTACTCCGTAATATCTTTGAGATTTAGGCAACTCCTACCCTCTGGCCCTCGTGTTGGGCTACCGTACAGGGGTGTTCGCAGAGGATATTCTTATCACAAATGCTGAGGCTCTTGAGAGGGAGCCATTTTTTCAGCTTAGGGTTCCTGGTAGCCTAGAGCTGGGGAGTCCCATATGTGAGGACTGACTTCCTGCTTGGTCCTGGAGAAAGAGTAGTTACTCACCTGTAACAGGTGTTCTCCAGGAGAAGCAGGAATCAATCCTCACGACCCTCCTTCCTCCCCTGGAGTTGCAGTCATATACTTCATTTTGTTTTTTGCTGTCTTTTAGCTATGTCATCAGACTGAGCAAGATGGCACCCTTGGGCGGGAAGGGGACCGCTCATGTGCGCTGTATTCCCAAAGGCTTTTCTTGAAAGCTGGGGAAATGCTCCGCACGAGGGCTCCATCGTCGCCGACGTCACCCATATGTGAGGACTGATTCCTGCTGCTCCTGGAGAACACCTGTTACAGGTGAGTAACTACTCTTTCTGCCTTTATGGATCCCTCCTCCCCCACTCTTATTCTTGGTGATTTCAACATTCACATCGACAACCCCTCCGACACCCATGCCTCAAAGTTCCTCGCTCTTACCTCCTCGTTCGACCTTCAACTTTGCTCCACTGCCCCCACACATCTACACGGCCCCTGCCTTCTCCTAATACTCTTCTCCAATTCCTCTCCCTCAAACCTCCGCAAATCAATCCTTCCCTCATCTGACCATCACCTCTTAACATTTACTCTTCAGCTTCCGCCGTCCCAACCTCATCCTGTCTCCTCCGACCGATTTAGAAACCTTCATAATATTGATCCCCTGATTCTCTTCTCCACCATCTCTCCATCTCTTTCCTCCATTTTATCCTCCAAGTCCATCGACAAGGCATTATCTTCATACAATGCTATTCTATCCTCAGCCCTTGACACTTTTGCCCCTCCTATCCCACGTCCTGTCAAACGATCTACTCCCCAACCCTGGCTTTCACCCACAATCCGTTACCTACACATCTGCACCGGTTCTGCCGAACAAGCTTGGTCCAAATCCCTCTCCCCGGAAGACCTTCTACACTTCAAATTCATGCTTGGCTCCTTCCAATCAGCCTTAGCACTTGCCAAACAAGATTACTACATCCATATGACCAACTCCCTTGTCTCTGATCCTCGCTGTCTCTTTAATACCCTCAATTCTCTCCTTAAGGTCCCCCCGCCCCCGATCCCGCTCTCCCTTTCTGCCCAAACCCTAGCCAACTACTTCCATGACAAAATTCACAAGATTACTCTCCAATTCCCTAACTCCATCTACCTTCCCTCCTCCCCAATTCTCCTCCCCCATCCATACTCCCTCTGCCACCCTCTCCTCATTCCCTCCGATCTTTGAAGAAGAAACCGCACTCCTCCTTTCCTCCTCTTGTTCATCAGACCCTATCCCCACCCATCTCCTGCACTCCATCCCCCTCACTATTGTCCCCACCATCACTCATATCCTCAGCCTTTCACTCTCCACTGCAACTGTCCCCGTTGACTTCAAACATGCTGTTGTCACACCCCTCCTCAAGAAACCCTCACTTGATCCCACTTGCCCTTCTGTTGACCCATCTCCCTCTTTCCCTTCATATCCAAACTATTAGAACGAGCAGTCCACCGTCGCTGCCCCAATTTCTTCACCTCCCAAGCCCTCCTGGACCCACTACAATCCAGCTTCCGTCCTCTTCCCTCCACTGAAACGGCACTTACAGAAGTCACCAACGACCTGTTCTTGGCTAAATCTAAGGGCCTTTATTCTATCCTCATCCTTCTTGACCTTTCTGCTGCCTTTGACACCGTTGACCACGACCTTCTCCTCGCCACCCTCTCCTCGCTTGGCTTCAAGGATTCCGCACTATCCTGATTCTCCTCCTACCTCTCCCATCGCTCATTCAGTGTATGCTCTGGTGGCCTCTCCTCCTCCCCCACCCTGCTTCATGTAGGTGTACCCCAGGGATCTGTCTTGGGCCCCCTCCTCTTCTCTCTCTATACCCAAGGCCTTGGCGCGCTTATCTTCTCCCATGGCTTTCAGTACCATCTCTATGCCGATGACTCCCAAATCTACCTTTCCACACCTAATATTTCTCTGGCAACCCATTCGAAGATCTCTGCCTGTCTTTCGGACATCACTGCCTGGATGTCTCATCGCCAATTTAAACTGAACATGGCCAAGGCTGAACTCCTTGTCTTTCCACCCAACTCCTCCCCCTCTCGATCCATGTGGATGGATCTACTATCCTTCTTGTTCCCTCGGCCCACAATCTAGGGTTTATCTTTGACACCTCTCTCTGCTTCTCTGCTCATATACAGCTTGTAGCTAAGTCCTGCCGCTTCTTTCTCTACAACATCAGCAAAATCCGCCCCTTCCTCTCTGAACACACTACCAAAACGCTTATCCACTCCTTAATCTCCTCGCGCCTCGATTACTGCAACCTACTCCTTGCCGGTCTCCCCGTGAGCCACCTCCTTCCCCTTCAATCTATACAAAATCATTCTGCTCGACTAATCTTCTGCCAGCCTAGCCATGCCCACATTACTCCTCTTCTCAAGTCGCTTCATTGGCTCCCTGTCCAATTTAAGCTTCTCTTCCTGACCTATAAATGCATTCACTCTATGGCCCCTCAATACCTCTTATCTCTCCTTACGTCCCCTCTCGAAATTTGCGCTCTGTTAACAAATTACTTAGAAGCATAGAAACATGACGACAGAAAGACCACATGGTCTATCTAGTCTGTCCTTCCATAACTACAACAGTCCCCTTTTTACCTTTAGAGATCCTCTGTGTTTGTCCCATGCTTTTTTGAATTCAGTTACTGTCCTCATCTCTACTGTCCACTGGGAGACTATTTCACGGATCCACTACTCTTTCCATAAAGAAATATTTCTGCATATCACTCCTGAATCTATCTCCCTTCACCCTCATCCCATGTCCCCTCGTAGCAAAACTTGCTTTCAATTGAAAGAGGCTCTCTCCCTGAACATTTATGCCACGGAGGTATTTAAACACCTCAATCATATCACCTCTATCCCGCCTTTCCTCTAAGGTGTACATATTAAGATCCTTCAGTCTGTCCTCATATGCTTTATAATGAAGACCACTAATCACTTTAGTAGCCACCCTCTGCACCGACTCCATCCTGTTCACATCCTTTTGAAGGTGCAGTCTCCAGAATTGCACACTATACTCCAAATGAGGTCGCACTAAAGACTTATACAGAGGCATTATCACCTCCTTTTTTCTGCTAGCCATTCCTCTCCTTATGCACCCAAGCATCCTTCTAGCTTTTGCCGTCGCCTTTTCTACCTGTTTAGCTACTTTAAGATCATCAGAGACAACCACGCCTAGGTCCCACTCTTCTTTAGTGGATAAAAGTACTTCACCCCCTATACTATATTGCTCCCTTGGATTGCTGCAGCCCAAATGCATGACCTTACATTTTTTAACATTAAATCCCAGCTGCCAAATTCTAGACCATTCTTCAAGCTTAGCTAGATCCCTCCTCATGTTATCTACCCCTTCCTGGGTGTCAACTCTATTGCAGATTTTAGTATCATCCGCAAAGAGGCAAACCTTACCTGAAAGCCCTTCCGCTATATCACTAACAAAGATGTTAAAAAGAATCGGACCAAGGACAGATCCCTGGGGCACACCACTGATAACATCCTTCTCCTCAAAGTGAGCTCCATTTACTTGTACTCTTTGTTGCCTCCCACCCAACCAATTTCTAACCCAAGCAGTAACTTTAGGGTCCATCCTTAGGGTGCTCATTTTGTTTATAAGTCGCCTGTGAGGAACAGTGTCAAAGGCTTTACTGAAATCTAAATACACCACATCTAGGGCTCTCCCTCGGTCCAACTCCTTCGGTCCAACTCCCTGGTCACCCAGTCAAAGAAATCAATCAGATTTGTCTGACAAGACATGCCTCTGGTGAATCCATGCTGCCTCGGATCCTGTAATCCGTTGGACTCCAGAAACCTCACTATTTTCTCTTTCAGCAGCGTTTCCAATAATTTACTCACCACCGAAGTTAAACTAACAGGCCTGTAGTTTTCAGCCACATCCTTACTTCCGCTTTTGTGTAAAGGCACCACATGAGCCTCTCTCCAGTCCTTTGGCACCACTCCCAACTCCAACGAGGCATTGAAAAGGTCAGTCAGTGGAGCTGCAAGAACGTCCCCAAGTTCCCTCAGTATTCTCGGGTGTATCCCATCCCGTCCCATCGCTTTGTCTACTTTAAGTTGAGCTAGTTTCTCACGAACACAGTCTTTTGAAAATTGTTCAAGATGTCCCTCGCTTCTGTTCTTATTTGTGGGTGTTTTCTGAGGTCCTGCTCCTGGTTCTTCATCTGTGAACACAGAACAAAAATATTTGTTAAGCAATTCCGCTTTATCCTTATCAGCTTCTACATATTCCCCCCCTGCACCCTTGAGTCTGACAATACCACTTTTGCCCTTCCTCTTCTCACTAATATATCTGAAAAATGTCTTATCCCCCCATTTTATTGCATTGGCTATTTCCTCCTCCTTTTGAATCTTTGCCTTCTTGACTACTTTGCTAGCTTCTCTAAGTTTTTCCAAATACAGATGCCTGTCTTCCTCTCTCTGTGATCTCTTGTATTTCAATGAAGCCCTCCCTCTTTTTCTTCACTTTTTCAGCTACTTCTTTCGAAAACCATAGCGGTCTCCTTTTCCTTTTACCTTTCTTTACCATTTTAACAAAAAGGTTGGCTGGTCTTAAAATATCTCCTTTCAGTTTTTCCCACTGTTTTTCTACATCCCTCAGCTGTTCCCATCCAACTAACGACTCCCTGAGGTATTGGCCCATCTTCGCAAAGTTAATCTTCCTAAAGTCTAAGATCCTCGCCTTTGAATGGATTCTAACAGCGCTAGTCCTAATACTGAACCACACCATCTGGTGATCACTGGATGCAAAGTGATCTCCCACTACAACATCAGAAACACTTTCACCATTGGTAAGCACCAAGTCCAGTATGGCCCCTTCTTGTGTGGGGTCTGTTACCAATTGCCTGACTAGTTCTCCCTGTAGAGAATCCAGGATCTCCTTACTTCTAGATGATACTGCAGCAGGAATGTGCCAATCAACATCTGGCGTATTGAAATCTCCTATCAGTAGCACTTCCCCTTTCCTAGCAATGCTGCACATGTCTTCAATTAACTCTCTGTCCACCTCTTCCTCTTGTGAGGGAGATCTGTATATCACACCAATGTAAATAGATTTCTCTTTCCCTCTTTCTAGTTTAACCCACAATGCCTCCCCTCTCCCTTTTAAGCTCTGTAATTCCAAAGCTTTAATAGTAGTTTTTACATATAGTGCCACTCCTCCTCCTCCCCTACTTCCTACCCTGTCCTTTCTGAATAAAGTATAGCCAGGTATAGTTACATCCCAATCATGGTTTTCTGTGAACCATGTTTCTGTAACTGCCACTAAATCCAAGTCAGCCACTCCCACCAAAGCTTCAACATCAGGGATCTTATTTCCCATGCTACGGGCATTTATACACACTGCTTTCCATATGTTACCCCTGTTACCCATTTCCATAAATTTATTTAATGTATCACCTACCTGGGGGCTTTCACTTACCTGGGGGCTTTCTTCACCCATCCCCAATGAATCTAGTTTAAAGCCCTCTTCAGTAGATTAGCCAGTCTACTACTGAAGATGCGTTGACCTTCCTTGGACAGATGGATGCCATCTCTGCTCTGCAACCCTTGGAACAGCATCTCATGGTCTAGGAAACCAAAACGCTCTCGATGACACCATCCACGCAGCCCATGCGTTCATCTCCAGGATGCGAGCCTCTCTGCCTTGGCCTTTACCCTCAACAGGGAGAATTGAAGAGAACACCACCTGTGCACGTAATTGCTTCACCCTCTGTCCCAGAGCCATGAAGTCACTTTTGATACGTTCTGAGGTATACTTCTATCATTGCCATTCACCCGCACCGCGAACTCCTGACTGCGCTCCTTTCACCTTACTGCACCATACGCCTGGAACAGCCTACCTGCGTCTGTGCGCCAGGCATCCTCCCTGGCCCTCTTCAAATCCAGGTTGAAGACCCACCTCTTCACCGTTGCATTCAGATCCTGACTCCTTCCTCATCTTACCCTAACCCCCATCAACATTTATGACCAAACTATAGACCAAACTGTACCTTGCGCAGAATTGACTAATGCTCTGTACTGTTCTAACTAGATTGTAAGCTCCGATGAGCATGACTCTGATGGGCAGGGACTGTCTCTGTATATTGGCTGCCTTCTGTAGGTTAGCTGTGCAGCGCTGCGTGCGTGGCGCTTTATAAGTGCTGAATAGTAGTAGTAATAGAGTCACTGGATATCCATCGGACCAAATACGTTCCCTCAGATTCCCCGGGTTCTGAACCTCTGAGAAGGTTCCCTCCCCCCCCCACCGGAGGACACTCGGTTCTTGGATTTCGTCCAGGACATGGCCAAGGCATTCTCATTTCCGACAAAGGCCTAGGAGGAGCCTTGAGCCAAGGAGCTCGAGATCCTCCAGTATGACTTCCCCCTCGGGAAGCCCTTACTGTACTGACACCGATTCTGGAATGGCTGATGCTCCACATGTGGGAGACACTGGTCTCGATGCCGGTATTCAGCAGACGAATCTATTCCATTTACATAGTTCGTAATTGCCTTGAATTCCAGAAAGCACAACTGCCGTACAACTCCATGGTTGTGGAATCGGCCATGCGCCAGCTCAAGAGCCAGAAGACGCACTCCTCAGTGCCTCCTGGCCGATAGGCCCGCAACATGGATGCCCTCGGCAGGAAGTGCTACGAGGGTTCAGTGCTGTCATGCCGAATCCAGGCATACCAGCTGTACATGGGCATGTACCTGCGATATCTGGCAAAAGAGATTGCCGGGTTCTCATCTGGTCTCTCCGAGGGACCTTTGCAGTGTTTCAAGACCTTGTCCACTGGGATCCGTGAGTGCTCGAAGTTTGACTCAAGCAGCCTATGACGGCTTGAAGGCGTCATCCCGGGTAGCTGCTGTGGGCATCGGTGCACACCGCCAGGCATGGCTACAGACATCAGACCTGGAGCAATGGGTGCAGGACAAGTTGGTCAATGCCCCTTGCCGAGGTGAGAACCTCTTTGGCAAGCCCATGACAGGGAAGGCTGCCGAGATCGAGTCCGAGTACCTGACCCAAACGAGGCTCTCGAAGAAGACTTCTGCCCCTTCTAAGGACTAGAGCTTGGGTAAGAAGCCCTTTTTCCCTAGAAAAGGTAATGCTTACCGCAACTACCACACATATCAGGCCTTTCCAGCTCCCCAATAGGGGCAGCAGGCCAAGGGACAGGGGGAAGGGCCCGCGTAAGCAAAAGGTCCCTAAGCCCCAGGCACCGGCCCCGGCCCAGCCTGGACTGGGTTTTTGACTCCCAGAGCATAGTCCCTCTCTCCAAAGAAGTAAGGCAATGCACAGGAGGAAGGCTGACCCTGTATGCACACAGGTGGCCAGCCATCACGACAGATGCCTGGGTGCTCCAGATAGTCCAAATGGGCTATTGGCTACATCTCACCCAGGCACCTCCCTCTTACTTTCCAGGGGAGCCTCTCTGGCTCCCTCTTCACAGGGACCTCCTCTTGAAGGAGTTAGCAGGTCTTCTCTAGGATCAGGCGGTAGAACCGGTGCCTCACCACCTGCAGGGAAAGGGCTTCTACTCCAGGTATTTCCTGATACCAAAGAGAACTGGAGGCGTAATACCCATCCTCGACCTGCGCAACCTAAACGAGTACCTGGTGAGGTAAAAGTTCAAAATGCTTTCCCTTGGAATATTGCTGCCTTACCTCCTCCAGGGAGACTGGCTCCTTAGACCTAAAGGATGCTTATGCACACATCCTAATTCATCCAGACCACAAGCAATATCTACGATTTGTGATGGGAGGAAACCACTTTCAGTACAGAGTACTTCCATTTGGCCTTGCCTCTGCACCCAGGGTGTTCGCAAAGTGCCTAGCGGTGGTGGCGGCTTTCCTAAGAAACCAAGGGGTATTTGTCTTCCCCTTTTCTGGACGACTGGCTCATCAGAGCCCAGTCAGCCCTGGAAGCCCAACAGGCCACGTCTCGCACTATCCATTTGCTACAGCACTTAGGGTTTGTGATCAATTACACAAAATCCACCCTGGTTCTCACTCAAGGGCTGGAGTTCATAGGAGCAAGGCTGGACACCCTTCAAGCAAGGGCTTATCTACCGGAAGATGGGGCACAGAGACTTTTGGCCCTAGTGCAGCAAGTGAGCCTCATATCCCAGATCTCAGCAAGACACTTTCTGCGCCTCCTTGGTCACATGGCCTCCAGAGTGCATGTGACACCCAATGCCTGCCTCTGCATGAGAACAGCTCAGTGGTGCCTCAGGGACCAGTGGACACAAGCCACTGGCAACCTCAAAGACAGGATCAAGGTGTCCAAATGACTGGTGCAGTTGTTGACCTGGTAGCTTCAACCACACCACCTACTGGAGGGAGTGCCATTTCATCCTCCTCAGCATACAAGTGTGCTGACTACGGATGCATCCTTGCTGGGTTGAGGACCCATTTCCAGGAATTGTGCACTCAGGGGGCGTAGTCTCCGCAGGAGAGCACACACAGATCAACCTCCTAGAGCTTCGAGCTATCCGCCTAGCTCTAAGTGCTTTGTCAAACCCTGGCTCATCAACCTATCTTGATTCAGACAGACAACAAGGTGTCAATGTTCTACGTGAACAAGCAGGGAGGCACATGGTCTCACACCCTATGTCAAGAGACCCTGAACCTGTGCTCTTTTGCAGTCAGGCAAGGTATGCATCTCAAAGCAGTTTACTTGCCAGATCAGGAGAACTTCTTAGCTGACAAGCTCAGCAGAATTCTCCAGCTGCATGAATGGCAACTAGATCAGAACATAGCCCAGCAACTGTTTCAGTGCTGGGGGTGGCCATCCATAGATCTGTTTATGAGCCCACAGAATCACCAGTTGCCCCGCTTCTGCTCCAGACAGCCACACCCATGCAGGGTGGCTGCAGATGCTTTCCTAATATCATGGTCTGTGGGCCTCCTGTATGCATTTCCTCCCACACCTCTGGTGGCCAGGACTCTGTTCAAGATCCTTCAGGACAAAGCCTCGGTCATCCTGGTAGCCCCCAGATGGCTGAGACGGCCTTGGTTTCCGCTACTGCTTCAACTGGCAACGGAGGCCCCAGTTCCTCTGGGATTACATCCCAACCTCCTGTCGCAGGAGGAGGGCACTCTCCTGCATCCCAACCTCAGGTCTCTCAACCTGATGGCATGGCTGCTGATAGTTTAGTCTTTGCACCACTTCTCCTCCCTAAAAATGTAGTAGATGTACTGCTAGCCTCAAGAAGGCAATTGACTAGGAAAACCTATGCGTTTAAGTGGCATAGGTTTGAGGTGTGGTGTGATAAGCAGGGCAAAAACCCTTTCTCCTTTCAAGTTCCAGTGGTGCTGCAGTACCTGCTCCACCTCTCAGATTTAGGCCTCAAGTCAAACTCTGTCCGACTCCACCTAAGTGCCTTATCAGCACACCACTCTTCAGTGGAGGGACAACCTCTTTCTGCACACCCTTTGGTGTCCAGGTTCCTGAGAGGTTTGCTTCTGCTGAAGCCTCCGGTTCGCCCTCCGGCAACTGAGAGGGATTTGAATGTGGTCTTAGAGCAGCTTACTCGTCCACCTTTTGAGCTGATGGCTACCTGCCATCTCCGCTTCCTCTCTTGGAAAATACTTTTCTTGGTGGCACTCACATCGGCCAGACGAATGAGTGAGCTGCAAGCTCTGGTTTCCGATAAACCGTACACACGGTTCTGTAGGAATAGGGTGGTGCTTCACAGTCACCCCAAGTTCCTTCCGAAAGTGGTCTCTTCGTTCCACCTCTTCCAGGAGGTGGTACTTCCGACCTTCTTTCCCAGGCCGCATGCCAGTCAGCCAGAAGCAGTTCTGCATACCCTGGACTGTAAGAGGGCTCTGGCCTTCTACATGGAGGGTACACGGGAACATAGAAGGGCTTCTCAGCTCTTTGTCTCTTATGACCCCAGTAAGCTGGGGATGCCTGTCTCCAAGCGTACCTTTTCCACTTGGGTGGCAGACTGTATTGCCTAGACATACAGGGCCGCCAATCTTCCATTGCAGGGTCGAGTCACAACCCACCAGTTCAGGGCTAAGGCGGCATCAGTGGCTCTCTGCTGCTCTGTTCCGCTGGCAGACATCAACAGGCCGCCACCTCGTCTTCGGGTCAGACTTTTGCGGCCCATTACTGCCTGGATAGGGAGTCCCGATGGGACCATGCTTTCGGCCAGGTGGTACTCCGTAACCTGTTTGAGATTTAGGCAACTCCTACCCTCCAACCCTTTGGTGTCAGGCTACCGGAGTGTTGCGTTCTCAGTTGAACTATTATGGCTGCAATGGCTCTTCTAGAGGGAATCTATTTTCAGCTATGGGTTCTGGTAGCCTATAGCTAGGGAGTCCCATATGTGAGGACTGACTTCCTGCTTGCTCCTGGAGAAAGCATTGTTACTCACCTGTAACAGGTGTTCTCCAGGGACAGCAGGAATCAGTCCTCCCGACCCTCCCTCTTCCCCTGGAGTTGCAGGCCTATTATTATATTTCGTTCAATTTGCTGTCTTTTTAGCTGTCATTTCACTGAGCAAGATGGCACCCTTGGGTGGGAAGTGGACTGCGCATGCGCAATGCAATTCCCAAAAGCTTTCTTAGAAAGCTGGGGATTTGCTCCGCATGGGGGCTACGTCAACGCTGACGTCACCCATATGTGAGGACTGATTCCTGCTGTCCCTGGAGAACACCTGTTAGAGGTGAGTAACTACGCTTTTTATTCAAGGGTAAGATCACACAGCAGACTCTAGCCTCTGAATCTTTCCTCCTGCATTGGGGGGAGGGTGTTATGTGCATGTATCTTCCAATCTTTATCTTTATTCAGTTTTTAATATTTTATTCAGTTTTTAATATACCCTCCCACACATGAGCATCAGAGCGGTTTACAATAAAATGCCAATGTTGCTAGGAAAGGAAACAGTATGCCAGTAAATAAACAGGAAAGGGATAGTTTTAGAGAAGAGAACACAGAGGAAGAGACCTGAAATGGAAGGGGTGTAGAAACCTTACGGGGGGGGGGGGGAGGAGGAGGGAGAGGGCAGGGGAGGGAGGTCAAAAGCTAGGTGGATCTTCAGTCTTGCTTTAAATTTGGTGAAAGAGGGCTCTAGGCGGAGGGCTGGGAGGAGTGAGTTCTAGAGCCTGGAGCCGAGGAAAAAGGTGGGGAGTGACATGGTCAGAGCGGGAGGCGTGCATAAGAATATGGGCTGCTGTGTTTTGGACAAGCTGGAGTCTGTGCAATTGGTATTGTGGGAGGCCAGCCAGAGAGACATTACAGTAGTCCAAACAAGACATGACATAAGGGAGAGAAGCAATATAGTTAGGGAAGGGGTAGGGAGGAAAGGCTGGATAGCAAGGATTTGCCTTAGGGAGTGGAAAGAACGCTGGACAATGGAGGATATGTTTTCTTGGAATGTCAAGGCGGAGTCGAGGGTGACGCTTAGGTAGCACAGGGAGGGGATGAGAGGGATGGGGGAGGATGAAAGCAGGGAGGCAAAAGAGGGAGTCAGACCCTTGATAGTGAACCAGATAGCCATGGCTTTAGTAAGGTTGAGGTGAAGAAAATTTGAAGACATCCATGAGCCAACACAGGTGAGACAGGCATTAAGAGGACTGATATCAGGGGAAGAAGAGTCAGTATGATGAAGGATGATATCATATGCGTAATAATTTGTGGAGATGCCATACTGCTGAACCAGAAGAGTGAGAGGGGCCAAGAAAATATTAAACAGGAGCGGGGCCAAGACAGATCTTTGAGGAACACCACAGGAAAGAGGAGTTACTGGGGAGGAGGTGGACCCAGCGAACTGAGAAAGACCTGTTAGTGAGGAAGGAGTGAAACCAGAGGAGGACAGTGCCTGAAATCACAACATCTAGGAGCCGAGTGAGGAGAGTATGGTGATCGACCAGATCAAAGGTGGCAGACAGGTCAAGAGAGATTGCAAGGGAGATAGAACCACGATCATGTGTACTATGCAATTTGTTCAGGAGAGAAAGAAGGATAGACTCTGTGCTGTGGCCAAGACGGAAACCTGATTGACGTGGATGAAGTGTTAAGGTGGCATCGAGATGGGAGGAGAGTTGGGCAAAACCTTTTTCTAAGAGTTTGGAGAGGAAAGGAAGGTTAGAGATAGGGTGCCAGTTGGCAGGGACAGAGGGGTCCAGGGAGGCCTTTTTGAGAATAGATCGAATCAGAGCATGCTTCCAGGAGGATGGGAAAAGACCGGTGTGGAGACTAGAGTTGAAAATGGACAAAACAAACGGGACAAGTGCAATACCTCTCATTGCAAAGATCCCCCTGAAGCTCAGAAGAGATGGAGACATGATGATTCTCTGGGAACAAGTAGATAGCCAGTCTTCACATATGGGTGACGGTGCCGATGGAGCCCTTGCGGAAGTCTTTGGGAGATGCCACCATGCATGTGTGGTCCCCTTCCGGGCCAAGGGTGCCATCTTGTTCAGTCTCCTTTTTTTCCTTGGAGCCCTTCAGACGTATGTCTGGCTTGTCCCCAGAAAAAGTTGATTTTTAAGCCTGAGTTTCACACTCTTCTCCGGTTCTGCATCGGTACTCTTCCCGTCAGCTGACCTTGCCGTCTTGGCATAGAGTAAGGGTCCTTTTTGTAGTTTTTTCCTCTTCTGCGTCTTCGACTTTTTTTTCCAACTGGAAGCTTGGCAGGTCTTTGTCCTCGCTGGGGTACTTTTCTCCCCAATGGCTACCAGTGGTTTTAAAAAGTGTGATCGGTGTGCCAAAATTATTTCTTTGACCGACACACACGACTGCTGTCTTCGCTGTCTTGGGCTGGACCACGACCCCACAGCATGCGGTCTCTGCAAAAAGATGTCCAACAAGGCCCTCAAGAGCCGCCGGCAGCAGCACAATAAGTTTTTCCCCGAGTTCCCGTTACCTCTGAAGGTCAGGGCCTCATCTGAAGCCACAGCATCTTGGGGTGGCTCTATGGAACCCAAGCAGCATGGTTATTCAGAGTGGGGGTCTCCCTCGACGGATCCCAAGAAGAAGAAGACCTCGAAGGGCGGCATCCCTGGAAGGATCTGACAGGCCGGGTATGTCCCGAGCCAGGTCCCATTGTCCGAGGGATCAGAGAGGGAGCGGCCTGCAAAGGTGCTCCAAAGGACTCGACCTTGGACTGGCCTTGGTCTCCAGACACCATACTCTTCGAGGATTCCCCTTCTGTGGAACTGGCATTGGGTCCGATTCCTTCGGTGCCCGTGCCTTCTGGCCTAGAGTCCAGAATGGCGGCCCTGGAGTGCAGTTTGTCTGCCTTCATGGACCAGTAGCGGGTGCTGTTGTCCGGTATGACCGGTTCCTCTGCCCTGAACACCGGGCCCTCTGCGTCGAAGATGTCTCCGGAGACCGAACTGATCCTCGAGACCCTTCAGCCTCAAGTCTATCCTCGGTCGAGGTCTTGATCCGTGATCATCCCCAGCCAGTGCACTCAGCGCCAGCCACGGGACCTCTGAGGGCCGCGGGCTGGTGTCAGCCCCAGGGCCCATGGACCATCCTTCCATCAAGTCCTCTGGACTACTCTGAGTGGGAGACAGAGGATGAGGAGTCACCCGACACCCATCGCCATTGCGACGTCCCTTCGGCGTCTCCCACTTTAGAGCCGCAGCAGTGGTCCCTGGCAGAGGACATGGCGTTCCTTAACTTCATCAGGGACATGTCTAAGGCCCTAGCGTTCCCAATGGAATCTAAGGAGGACCCTCTGGCAGAGGAGCTAGAAATTCTCCAGTACAAGGCCCCTCTGACGGAACCACTTACGGTGCCCATCTCTCCCATCCTGGAGTGGCTAATGTTACATATGTGGGAGACACCGGCATTGGTGGCAGTGGTGTGAGCAAGCGGCTCGACTCTATGTATAGAGTCCGCCGGAGCCTGGGCTTCCAGAAATCACAGCTGTCGCACAACTTCATGGTGGCGGAGTTGACCATGCATTGACTGAAGAGTCAGAAGACGCACTCCTTGGTACCTCCCAGCAGGGAGGTACGCACCTTGGATGCCCTCGGCAGAAAGTGTTACTAGGGCTCAATGCTCATTGGCCACATTCGGGCCTACCAGCTGTACATGGGCATATACCTGAGACCTGGCTAAGGAAATTGCCAGGTTCTTGGCTTGGATGTCCGAGGAATCCCTGCAACAGTTCAAGAATCTGGCCAAGGCCATCTGTGAGTACTCCAAGTTTGTGTCGGGCAGCCTATGACGGCTTCGAGTTGGCGGCTCGAGTAGTGGTGATGGGCATCGGTGCTCGATGACAGGCTTGGCTACAGTCATCCGATCTTGAGCAGTGGGTTCAGAGCAAATTGGTCGATCTCCAATGCCATGGAGAGAACCTCCTTGGCAAAGACATGACAGACAAGGCTGCTGAGCTGGAGTCTGAGTTCATGACGAGGATCAGGCTCTCTAAAAAGACTGCTGACTCTCCCCGACAGAAGGGCTTGGGTAAAAAGCCTTTCTGCCTGAGGAGAGGGGCTGCTTACAGAAACTACCCACCTTTTCAGGCCTCCCTGGCTCCTCTTCAGGGTCAGCAGGCCAAGGGACATGGGCATGGCCCTCGTAAGTAGAAGGCACCCAAACCCCAGGTATCAGCCCCAGCCCAGCCAGGCAGGAGCTTTTGACTTCTGGGGCATAGCCATTCCACCCCCAAGGAGGTCAGCAGCCTACAGGGAGACATCTGATCCACTATGCCAAAAGGTGGCTATCTATCACCACCAATTCCTGGCACTTGGTGGTAAGGGAGGGCTACCTCCTCCGTCTGACTCAGACACCTCTCGTTTACTTTCCGGGAGAGTCCCTCAGGTCTCCCCTTTACTGGGACCTTCTACTGAAGGAGCTCGCAAGTCTTCTCGATGACAAAGAAGTAGAACCAGTACCCCACCATCTCAGGGGCAAGGAATTCTACTCCAGGTACTTCCTCGTGCCAAAAAAGACAGGAGACTTAAGGCCCATCCTCGACCTGCGCAACCTGAACAAGTTCCTGGTGAGGGAGAAATTAATGATCCTCTCTTGGAACATTACTGCTTTACCTCCAGCAGGGAGATTGGCTATGCTCCTTGGATCTGAATGATGCTTATACCCACATTCTCATTCACCCCAACCACAGGCAGTACCTGCAGTTCATGGTGGGAGGCCACTACCAATACAGAGTGCTGCCTTTCAGTTTGGCCTCTGCCCCAAGGGTCTTCACAAAACACCTGGCAGTCGTAGCCGCCTTTCTCTGCCTCCAGGGGTTCTTTGTCATCCCCTATTTGGATGACTGGCTTATAAAAGGAGGCACGGCCTCAGAGGTGCAGCAGGCAACTGCACACACCATCCAGGTCCTGCAACACTTGGGGTTTGTGATAAACTACCCCAAATCCCACCACCTCCCGACACAGCGTCTGGCGTTCATAGGGGCAAGCCTGGACACCCTCCAGGCAAAGTCCTTCCTGCCTAGAGACCGAGCCGACCACCTCAAGTCCCTGGCCCTGGACATACAGCACTGTTCCTCGGTACCCGCTCGGCGGTTCCTGTGCCTACCCGGGTACTTGGCCTCCACAGTCTACCTCCACAAGAGGTCCGTGCAGTGGTGCCTTCAGGACCAGTGGACACAGGCCATGGGACGCCTCCGGGACAGTTTCAGTGACCTGAAAGTTGGCAGACTCCCCCAATACCTCAAGGTGGGGATGCTCTTTCAAGTCCCGAGCCCCTTACGGGTCCTCACCACGGACGTCTCCCTGCTCTGCTGGGGAGCCCATTGCGAGGAACTCCGCACCCAGGACAGTGGGTTGCAAGACCAGAGCAACCAGCAGATAACCTCTTGGAGCTATGGGCAATATACTTAGCCCCCCGAGCCTTTTGCCACCATTTACGTCACCAGCCGGTGTTGGTCCAGACGGACAGTCAGGTGGCAATGTTCTATGTGAACAAACAGGGTGGCACGGGGTCTCATGCCCTCTGCCGAGAGGCAGTGCTCCTCTGCTTCTATACATTCCGGCAGGGTATATTCCTGCGGGAAGTATACCTGCCAGGTCAGAACAACTCATTGCCCGACAGATTGAGCAGGGTCCTCCAGCCACACAAATGGCAACTGGACAACAGTGTGGCCAATTGGCTCTTTCAGCTCCGGGGGGAACCCAAGATAGACCTGTTCACAGCCCGGACAACTACCAGTTGTCCTGCTTCTGCTCCCGACAGGCCCACCTTTCCAGGGTGGTGGTGGACGCGTTCCTCATCTCGTGGTCAGAAGGTCTCATGTATGCTTTCCCACCCATACCATTAATTGCCAAGACTTTATGCAGGACCCTCCATGATAGGGCCTCACTCATGCTGATAGCCCCTTAATGGCCCAGGCAGCCAAGGTACCCGCTACTCCTCCGGTTATCAGTGAAGACTCCCATCCTATTGAGGAACTTTCCAGGATTCCTGTCCTAGGAGGGGGGCTCTCTTCTGCACCCCAACTTGGGGTCCTGTTGCTGACAGTGTGGCCACTGAAAGGGTGACCCCTAGCCCCTTTAAACCTCTCAGGTGAGGTAGAGGAGATCCTGCTGGCCTCTCATAAGGCTTCCACTAGGAAAGCGTACGCCCTCAAATGGTGCAGGTTTTCAAATTCCTGTGCAGAGCAGAGGACCAACCCGTTCTCCTGCCCAGTGGGGCTGGTGCTACAGTACCTTCACCTCTCACAATCCGGGCTTAAATTGACCTCTGTCAGGGTGCATCTCAGTGCCCTGGCAGCGCACCACCACCTGATGGATGGCAAACCCCTCTCGGTCCAGCCGCTGGTTACCTGTTTCCTAAGGGGTCTGCTCTTATCGAAGCCCCCGGTTCGCCCTCCAGCAACTGAGTAGGACTTCAATGTGGTATTAGGGCAGCTCACTCACCCGCCTTTTGATCCTCTGGCTACCTGCTGCCTGCGATACCTCTCATGGAAGGTGGTGTTCTTGGTCGCGCTCACCTCCACTCGCAGGGTTAGTGAGCTTCATGCCTTAGTGGTGCAGGCACCATATACCAGGTTCTACAAGAACATTGTGGTGCTTCGCACACACCCTAAATTCCTTCCGAAGGTGGTATTGTCCTTCCACCTCAACCAGGAGGTGGTACTCCCCACCTTCTTCCCAACTCCTCATGCCAGTAGGGCGTAGACTGGACGTCTAAGAGGGCCTTGTCCTTCTACATTCAATGTACTCAGAGCCACCGCAAAGCTGCTCAGCTTTTTGTTTCATATGACTCTACACCGTCTACTTGGGAGACAGACTGTATCGGCCTCGCCTTTGAGCAGGTAGAGCTCCTGCTGGAAAGCCGAGTCACGGCACACCATATCAGGGCCATGGTGGCCTTGGTGGCAAACCTGCGCTCCGTCAACATGGTGGATATCTGCCAGGCTGCCATCTGGCCTTCAGTCCATATCTTCGCAGCCCATTACTGCCTGGAAAGGGAGTCCCAATGGGACAGTGCTTTTGGCCAGGCTGTGCTCCATAATCTTTTCGGGTTTTAGGCAACTCCTACCTTCCGATCCTTCTGTGTTCAGGCTACCGGAGTGCTGGTTTCCATCAGACACAGGGATCCTACTGTAGTCTGTATCTACGGACTGAATTGCTGCTCATGGCTCCCCTTGTAGGTGACCGTGTTTTTCGCTATGGGCTTTCAATAGCCTGTAGTTGGGGAGTCCCATATGTGAGGACTGACTTTCCTGCTTGTTCCTGGAGAAAGCATAACGACTCACCTTTAACAGATGTTTACCGGGGACAGCAGGAGTTAGTCCTCACAACCCTCTCTCCTCCTCTTGGAGTTGCTCCTTTACCATCTTTTTTTAATTTTTGCCGTCTTTTAGCTATGTCATCTGACTGAGCCAAGATGGCATCCTTGGGAGGGAAGGGGACCACGCATGCGTGGTGGCATCTCCCAAAGGCTTTCTTTTAAAGCTGGGGGGATGCTTCCACGAGGGTTCCGTCGGTGCCGACATCACCCATATGTGAGGACTGACTTCCTGCTGTCCCTGCAAAACACCTGTTACAGGCGAGTAGCTGCACTTTCTCATCGCTCCTTATCTGCCCAGTACCGCCTTGGTTTCCCCTCCTGCTACAGCCCTTGAGTCAGGAGCCCCTCCAGTTCGGCCTTGCGCCAGATCTGATTTTGCAGAAAGACGAGATGATGTACCACAATTTCCAGTCCTTGGCCCTCATGGTGTGGATGTTGAGAGGCTAATGCTGTCTGAGCTCAACCTGCTGGACAGTGTGACTGATATCCTTTTGGCCTCTAGGAGAGGGCCTTGATAAGTCTTATTCCTGAAAATGGAAGAAGTTTGCTGTCTGGTGTAAGGGCCAGGCCCTAGATCCTTTCATTTGTCCCACATAAAACAGTATCTTTTGCAGCTCTCTGAGTTGGGAATTAAGTCCAACTCCATCAAGATCCACCTCAGTGCAATTGGAGCTTATCATAAAGGTGTGAAATGGAAGTCCATCTCGGTATAGCCTTTAGTAGTTCGCTTCATGCAGGGGTTGTTTCTCTTGAAGCTTCCCTACAAACCTCCCGTGGTGTATTGGGATCTCAATGTGGGTCTTGTGCAACTCATGAAAGCTCCTTCTGAGCCACTTAATTTCTGCCCTTTGAAGTTCTTGATCTGGAAGGTGGTTTTTCTAGTGGTGGTCACTTCAGCACGCAGAGGGAGCGAGCTTCTGGCTCTAGTATTTCATCCACCTTAAATTAAATTCTATTATAATAGAGTGGTCCTCTATACTCATCCTAAATTCCTTCCTAAAGTGATATTGGATTTCCATCATAATCAGTCGATTGCTCTTCCAACATTCTTCCTAAGACCTCATGCCCACAAAGGGGAAGCTATGTTGCACATGATGGACTGCAAGCGAGCCTTAGCCTTCTATCTGGATGAGATAAAAGCCCATAGAAAGTCCATCCAACTTTTTGTTTCTTTTGGCCCTAGCAAGCTTAGGGACTGCTGTTTTCAAACTCTTTCAATTTGGCTAGCAGACTGCATCTCTTTTGCTTATGCCCAGGCAGGCCTGAGTCTTGACGGTTATATCACAGCTCACATTGTCAGAGCTATGACTCCATTGGCAGCCGACTTGCGCTCGTTCTCCATGAAAGAGGTCTGCAGTGCTGCGATGTGTTCCTCTGTCCACACATTCACTTCTCACTATTATCTAAACCAGGACTCCCGAGGTGACATCAACTTCGGCCAATCTGTACTCCTTAATCTGTTTGGGGATTAGAATCCAACTCCATTTCCCCTAGGCCCAGTCTATTCTTTCCTGGCTACAAAAAAAAAGAAAGGAAAGAGAGAATCATTTATTCTGTGCATAGTCGGTCTCTTGACTGTTAAGGTCTGATGCCATTATGCAGATGGCTTGTTGCCCCTATTGGGCTTGTCTGCATTCTTATCTTTTTTCGGTAGCCTGTAGCTGGGAGTCCCATATGTGAGGATTCATTCCTGCTTGTCCATAGAGAAAAGGTAGTTATTTACCTGTAGCAAGTGCTCTCTGTCTCCTCACAACCCTCCTACCTCCCCAAGGAGTTGTATTCTGATACATCTATGCTATCAAACTAGTTTAAGATGGTGTCATGGCGGCTGGCTGGATGGAAAGAGGTGCACAGGTGTGGTGGAGCTTCCTAATAACTTCCAATAGGAGCTGGGGAGCGTTCCTGTGTGGGCTCCATCAGAGGACATCACCCAGAAGTGAGAACTTATTTCTGCTGTCCACAAAGAACATTTGCTACAGGTGAGTAACTAACTACCTTTTCTCCATGGACAAGCAAGAAGTCGTCCTCACATATGAATGACGACCTTGACAGAGCGCCATGCATGGGAGTATTCCTAACTTCTTCTGGAAGGTTTTGGAAGTGCCACTGCACATGTTATGTTTGCTTATCCTCCACTACCGTGCCATTTTACCGAAGTGTTTTTTCTGCGGAGCCCTGCAGCTGTGTTCCCTCATCATTGTGTAACTCCATCAGGACTTTTTTTCATGGCTGTTTAGTTTTCTTTTCCACTTTCACATTCCCTGCCTGCCATCATGACCCTTCTTTTCCTTTTAGTGTCCTTATTTTAGGTTTTTCGGTCATTTTTTTGTTTCCTTTCTTTTCCACAGCACCACAGCCCCCTTAGTGCTCTGGCCATGGTCCTTTGTAGAATTGTTTTCTGTAAAAATTGAGCAGTTTGGTTTCACCACTGCTATTTTTCCAGGCAATATGCCACAAAACTAGCCAGCGGGTTTAAAAAGTGTTTCAGGTGCTCAAGGACCGTATCCATTACAGATACTCATAGTTGGTGCCTTAGTACTTGGGATCCGATCATCAGCCCTCTTCTTGTAAATTGTGTTTGCAGATAACAAGAGGGCTCAAAGGTCGTGAAAAACACTGAAGTTATTTTTAGCGGTACTATGTCTGATCCATCGACATTGGAAGAATCATTCTCTGTGGCATCACAGATTGCATCGTATGCTGTCGATGAATTGACATCAAGGAGTCCTTGAGCCCTCCCAGAGCCAAGCACCTTCAGGATCCCAGGGCATCGCTTGTCTATCAATGTTTCCCCGAAGGTGAAGAAGGATTTGTCTTCATCTTTGACACTGAAGGGAAGCGATATCAAGCATCGGGCAGAGGCTTTGGTGCATCGGTGTCGAAGCCCTCTGAGGCATGGTGTTGACAGCGCATAGAGTTTACAAGAATGCCTTTCTGAACAGCTCCAAAGAGAGGAAAGCTCATCCTCCAGGATATTGGAGGGGCAGCAGCGACCTACAGAGAATCAAGACCAGGCCCTTGATAGACCCCCCTCAGGCTCCAGGAACATCAGCCAATACTGTTAAGCCCCATGGCCTTTGGAAATGGCAAACTTGGAGAGACTCCTTCTGAAGGCTGTCGAGGAATGCATCTCAATGCTGTTTACCATGCAGCACTTCAGTTCCTCGATGTCTACTGTATCGGTACCCACAGTAGTCCAGCTATCTTCAAGAAGTATTCATTGCCTGCAGGAGAGGCATCAAAGGGCCCCAATGCTGAAGCCTGCACAGTTGATATGTTCTAGTGCATCAGGGTCTGCATCCGCAGAGCCTATAAAGTCTTCAATGCATCGATGCTCCCAGAGGCGCTTCCAATCTCCAGAGGACAGGAGAGTCATCCAGGCTGAGACTCTAAAGTATTTTGATTTCCTCTCTGATTCAGAAGGCTGGGTCATGGATGACTAGTCTTATGGCCCGTCGGAGGACAGGTCACCAGAATTGCCTTCTGACCCCTCTCCTCCTCATGAGAGGTGTAAATTACTTCCTGAGGATATGATTTTACAAGATTTTGTGAGGGATATTGCTAAGGCCATACCATTTTTTTTCCTTTTTTGGGAGACCGAAAATGAGCCTGGGCAGAAGAATTGGAGATCCTTCAGTACTCCTTGGCCCCTAAGGAGGCAGTCACAGTGCCCATGCACCACATCCTTCAGATGAGAATGTGAGACACCCCCCCCCCCCCCATGTACTTATAGTAAGTAGAGAGCACGACTCTATGTATAGAGTTTAGAAAGCTTCAAGAAGCCTCAGCTTCTTCACCACTCCTTGATGGTCAAATCTGCTCTCAAAAGGTCTGAACTTCAAGATTCACTCTTCAGTGCTTCCTGAGAGAGAGGCTCGGGCTTTAGACTCTTTTGGGAGAAAGGTTTACCAGTGTTCCATGCTTGCAGCCTGCATGGCCTCCTGCCAGCTCTATATGGGCATGATCTTGAAGGACATCATGTGTAACCTTGATGATCTGTCCCAATATCTTCCTCCAGAGAAACTGGAACAGTATCTTTCCCTGGTGACACACGACAAAGACTGCTTAAACAACATATGATATCTTTGAAATGGTATCCAGAGCTTCTGCAGCAGGTATTGATGCTTGAGAAGATTTGTCTGACTCCAGCTTTCAGACCTAGAACAATCTGTGCAGGACAAGCTTGCTAATATACTGTGACAATGAGAGAATCTCTCTTCGGAGAAGGAGAGAAGGCTGGCTTTATAGAAAAGCACATCATACTTTGTAATCTCTCTAGGAGCATGTCTGAACTGGCTTCCTACTGTAGGAAGTTTCAAGGTGACAGCCAGAAAAATGACTTATTAGTTACAGGTGTAACTACTTTCCTGGCTCTCACTATTCCCAACCTCGAGCACAGCCAAAGAGAGAAGTCTCAGAAGGCCCAGCCAGCTCCTCAGCCAAACCTTGGGGGGTGGGGTTTTGACTGGTTCCTGAAGAGCATAACCATTCTGCCAGTAGCTGTAGTGGAGGATCCTCCTGTTGGAGGGAGGCTCACTCTTTTTGCCCCAAGGTGTGGCCCCTTAAGACCTCAGATACTTGAGCTTTGCCAATTATCCAACGCAGCTACAAACTGCATTTTTCAGTTTATCTCCAAATTGAACCCTCAGCATTAGGAGCTACTTGTGCAAGAAGTTACTGACCTTCGAAAAGATCTAGCGATTAAGCTCGTTCCACCAGAGATTGAGGGGCAAGGATTTTACTCAAGGTATTTCCTGATCTCCAAAAAGACGGAGGGATACTATTTCATCCTTGATCTAAGAGATTTGAACATATATCTGGTCAACAAAACATTCAGAATGATTTCTGTAGGCACCCTTCTCCAGGAACAAGCAGGAAGTCAGTCCTCACATATGGGTGACATCGGTGTCGACGGAGCCCTCATGCGGAGCAATTCCCCCAGCTTTCAAAGAAAGCCTTTAGGATTGCATCATGAATGTGCGATCCCCTTCCCGTCCAAGGGTGCCATCTTTCTCAGTCTCCCTTTTTCCACGGAGCCCAAGGGACGTAGTCCAACTTCCCTCGTGGAAAAAGTGCGTCAAAACTCCTGAAGACTTTTTTCTTCGGCCCGGTTTGATGCCATTTCACCGTCCTGCCTTGGATTCGGTACAACGGTATCGAGTCCAGTCTTATTTTTTGTTTTTGTCCTTCGTGACTAGCGTTCGTGCTTTTTTCCTTTTTCACTGTCAGCCTGGTCATTTGACCTCGCAGGGGCCCCTTTTCCCCGATGGCTGCCAGCGGGTTTAAAAAGTGTGATCGGTGTAAAAAATTAATGTCCCTCACTGACACACATGACTGTTGTCTCCGCTGCCTCGGGGCCGGCCATGACCCAAAGGCCTGTGTCCCGTGCAGCAAAATGTCCTCTAAGGCACTTAGAAGTAGGCAGCAGCAGCGTGAAAGGATTTTGTCAGAGTCCGAATCCACCCAGGTCCGGACCTCGTCAGAAACCTCGACGTCTCCGGAGCTGTCTGACTCCGAGCATCGTTGGGGGGTCTTCTGAGCGGGGGGTCTCCCTCGCGGGAACACCAGAAGAAGAAGAAACCTGTGAGGGCGGCGTCGTTGGATGCCTCTGATGGGCCTGGGCCCTCGCAGACCAGGTAACAGAGTCCTGACCGCTGCCCCGGGTCCTCGGAACCGGAGCGCCCTGCAAAAGTACCTCGCTCGGAGCTGGAGATGCTGAGGAAGGTAACTGCTGTTGTCCTCATTGACTCTCCTCTGGGAGAACTAGCATCAAGCCGGAGGCTGCGGAGTCTTCTGAGTTCGGTCTCAGGATGACGGCCTTGGAGCGCAGCATGTCTGCCTTTATGGAGCAGCAGCGGGCACTGATGGACGGTCTCACGGGTCCATCCACCCTGACCACGGGGACCTCAATGTCCAAGTCGATCCCAGAGGCCGAGCCGATCTTCGAGCTCAAGTCTATCCTCGGCCAAGGTCTCCCTCGACCTCCCTTTCAGGACCAAGGTCATCGACCCCTGTGCCCTTGGTGTAGGGGCGGTTAAGATCAAAGCCCTCACGGCCGGAGCCCATCAATTCCTCTTCAGAGGACTTGGCATGGAAAACAGAAGATGAGGAGTCCCCAGACACCCACTGGACCCGGTGTGTCCCATCGGACTCGCTGGGGTCCAAGCTTCGGAGAAGGTCTCCCCCCCCCCCCCCCGGAGGATACCCGGTTCTCATACTTCAAGGACATGTCCAAGGCTTTGGCATTCCCGGCGGACATTAAGGAGGAGCCGAAGAGCTCAAAGCCCTCCAGTATGATTTTTCCCCCTCGGGAAGCTCTTACGGTACCGGTTCCTCCGATGTTGGAACGGCTGATGCTTCGCATGTGGGAGTCACCGGCCTCGATGCCGGTTCTCAGCAAACTGGTCGATTCCATATATCAAGTCCGCAAGAGCCCTGGTTCTCGAGGACCAAGCAGGAAGTCAGTCCTCACATATGGGTGACGTCGGCGCCGACGGACCCCTCGTGGAGCAATTTTCCCCAGCTTTCACAGAAAGCCTTTGGGAATTGCAGCGCGCATGCGCGGTCGCCTTCCCGCCCAAGGGTGCCATCTTAGCCAGTCTTCTTTTTTCCGCGGAGCCCTACAGACGTACCCGTCGTGTCCCCGCTAAAAAAGTTGATTTTCGTGAGTTTTACTCGTTTTTCAATTCGGTTCGACGCCGGTCGTTTTCCTGCCCGGACTCGCGACGCCGTTGCGAGTCCTTCCCTTATTTTTCGGCTTTTCTGATTTTGGTCAGTTTCGTTTTCGATTTTTCCCTGGCAGCCCGGTCCTTTGACCTTGCAGGGGCCCTTTTTCCCCCGATGGCTGCCAGTGGTTTCAAGCGGTGTGGTCAGTGTGACAGAAATATGTCACTCACTGACACACACGATAATTGCCTCCGCTGCCTGGGCCCGGATCATGAAGAAATGATCTGTGGAGCCTGTGGCAAAATGTCCTCCAAAGCGTTGAGGAGTCGGCGGCATCAGCGGGATAGAATCTTCGCTGACCCCAGCCGTACCCGGACCTCGTCGGAGGCCTCGGCATCCAGAGGCTCCAGCTCTGAACATCGCCGAAGCTCCTCCGACAGGGGTTCTCCCTCCGGAGACCATCGACGGAAGACAAAACCCGCGAGGGCGGCGTCGGTGGACGCTCCTGGCTCCGCGGGGGCCAGGTCGCATAGCCCCGACAGCCGTCCCGGGTCTTTGGAGAAGGAGCACCTCCCGAAGCGACCTCGCCTGGAGTCGGAGTTGCCTGCTCGGGTAAGTCCTGTGGTCCTTCTGGACTCGACTCCGAGAGGTCCGACGTCGGGCCCGATGCCGTCGGGGCCCGAGTCGGGGACTGCTGGGTCAGCTGAGGTCGGACTCAGGTTGACGGCCTTGGAGAGCAGACTATCTGCCTTCATGGACCAGCAGCGGGCACTGATCGCTAGCCTCGCTGGCGCCACTGCCCCGACCGCCGGGACGTCGACGTCTAAGTCGACCCCGGAGACTGAGCCGATCCTCGAGTCCATGCGAACTCGAGTCGATCCTCGGTCGAGGTCACCCTCAGCCTCCCGTTCGGGACCGAGGTTGTCGCCGCCGACTCCCTTGGCGTCGGGGCGGCTGACGCCTCCGCCTGCCCGAGCCGACCCCACTGATTCCTCCTCGGAGTCGGTCTGGGAGTCTGAAGAGGAGGAGTCACCTGATTCCTTTCGGACTTGGTGTGTCCCCTCGGACTCACCTGAGTCCGAACCTCGGAAACAGTCCCCTCCGGAGGATGCCCGGTTCTCGAACTTCGTCAGGGATATGGCCAAGGCTTTGGCCTTCCCGGCGGATCCCGAGGAGGAGCCTCGAGCCGAAGAGCTCGACGCCCTTCAGTACGACTCTCCCGCCCGGGAGCACTTTACTGTACCGGTGCCTCCCATGCTGGAACGACTGCTCTTCCGCATGTGGGAGAGTCCGGCCTCGTCGCCGGTATTGAGCAAGCGGGTCGATTCCATCTATCGAGTCCGCAAGAGTCCTGGCTTCCAAAAAGCACAGCTACCACACCATTCCATGGTAGTGGAATCGGCCATGCATCGGCTGAAGAGCCAGAAAATGCACTCCTCGGTGCCCCCTGGCAGGGAGGCCCGTAACCTGGATGGCCTTGGTAAGAAGTGTTTCCAGGGCTCTATGCTGGCTTGTCGTGTCCAGACCTACCAGCTATACATGGGCATGTATCTCCGAGACCTGGCTAAAGAGCTAGCCGGATTCTCTGCTGGACTCTCCGAGGAACCTTTGCGGAGGTTCCTAGCCTTAACATCTGGTATTCGGGAATGCTCCAAATTCATGTCCCGAGCAGCCTATGATGGCTTTGAAGCATCGGCTCATGTGGCCGCAGCCGGCATCGGTGCCCGCCGACAGGCTTGGCTTCAGTCATCTGACCTTGAGCCTTGGGTGCAGGACAAGTTGGTCGATGTCCCCTGCAGAGGTGAGAACCTCTTTGGCAAGCCCATGGCTGAAAAGGCTGCACAAATCGAGACGGAGACTCTCACCAGGACCAGACTTTCTAGGAAGACCTCCGCCCCTTCCCAGAAAAAGAAGGGCTCGGGAAAAAAGTCCTTTTACCCGAGAAAGGCGACTGCCTACAAACACTACCCCCAATATCAGGCCCCTCCAGCTCCCCAACAGGGTCAGCAGGCCAAGGGACGGGGTAACGGGTCCCGTAGGCAGCAAGCCCCCAAGCCTGCACCACCAGCCCCTGTCCAGCAGGGTGGGGGTTTTTGACTTTCTCAGCATAGCCTCTCCCCCTCAGCTGGTCCCTCCCAGCACCGGAGGCCGGCTGGTTCACTTCGCCCACAGGTGGTCCAACATCACTTCAGATGCCTGGGTGCTTCAGGTCGTGCGAGAAGGATATCTTCTCCACTTCCATCAGGTCCCTCCCTTTTATTTTCCGGGAGAACCTCCACGACTCGCTCTGCACAGGGACTTACTCCTTCAGGAGTTAGCAAGTCTTCTTCAGGACCAGGCTGTGGAACCGGTGCCCCACCACCTGAGAGGTCAAGGCTTTTATTCCAGGTATTTCCTGATACCAAAAAGAACAGGAGGCCTAAGACCCATCCTGGACTTGCGCAACCTCAACAAGTTCCTTGTGCGGGAAAAGTTCAAGATGCTTACCCTTGGAATCCTTCTGCCCTACCTCCAGCAGGGAGATTGGCTATGCTCCTTGGATCTAAAGGATGCCTACACGCACATCCTCATCCACCCAAGCCACCGCCAATACCTAAGGTTTGTGGTGGCCGGAAATCACTACCAGTACAGAGTGCTGCCCTTTGGCCTGTCCTCCGCACCGTGAGTCTTCACAAAATGTCTCGCGGTGGTGGCGGCCTATCTCAGGCTTCACGGCCTCTATGTTTTTCCGTACCTCAACGACTGGCTCATCAGAGCGTCGTCCCCTCCGGCAGTCACCAATGCCACACACCGCACGGTGACTCTTCTGCAGTACTTGGGCTTTGTCATAAACTTCGCAAAGTCCACTTTGCTCCCCTCACAGGATCTCGAGTTCATCGGCGCAAGACTGCACACTCCTCAGGCTCGAGCTTTCCTGCCTCTCGACAGGGCTCAACGGCTCATGGACCTAGCCGGCCGTTTTCGCAGCCAGTCCCTGGTCTCCGCCAGGCGCTTCCTGAGACTACTCGGCCATATGGCTTCCACCGTCCACGTGACCCCCAATGCTCGCCTGAATATGCGGCCGGCTCAATGGTGCCTTCGCAAGCAGTGGCAACAAGCCACCGGCGGGCTAGCCGACTTAGTGCGCCTCTCCAGACCGCTGGCCTCTTCCCTACAGTGGTGGCTTCATCGGCCGAACCTGGTGCTCGGAATGCCTTTTCAGTCGTCTCAGCCGACTCAAGTGCTGACGACCGATGCTTCCCTCCTGGGCTGGGGAGCTCATTGCCAGGGGGCATGTACTCAAGGTCTCTGGACCGCGTGGGAATCTGCTCAACAGATCAACTTCCTGGAGCTCAGAGCTATTCGTCTGGCGCTCAAGGCTTTCTCCCACCTGACTTCTCACCAGTCCGTCCTTGTCCAGACAGACAATCAAGTTGCCATGTTCTACGTGAACAAACAGGGCGGCACGGGCTCCTTCCTTCTCTGCCGAGAAGCTCAAAAGCTCTGCTCTTGGGCCGTCCGTCACGGCATTCTTCTCAAAGCAGTTTATCTCCCAGGCCAGGAGAATTGCCTGGCGGACAAACTCAGCAGGATACTCCAGCCGCACGAGTGGCGTCTGGATCCCTTGGTAGTCCAGAAACTCTTTCTGAAGTGGGCCTCCCCACGATGGATCTCTTTGCCAGTCCTCTCAACCGGCAACTTCCTCGCTTCTGCTCGCGTCAGCCACATCCCCTTCGGGTAGCGGCAGATGCATTTCTGCTCTCATGGTCGGAAAACCTTCTCTATGCTTTTCCTCCCATCCCGCTGGTCTCCCGAACTCTGTTCAAGGTTCTCCGGGACAAAGCGTCCATGATCCTGGTGGCTCCTTGCTGGCCCAGACAGCCGTGGTTTCCACTCCTGTTGCAATTAGCGGTGGAGGATCCGTTCCCTCTGGGGTTTCAATCGGATCTCCTAACACAGGATCAGGGGTCTCTGCTACACCCCAACCTCAGATCTCTCAATCTAATGGCCTGGCGGCTGAAAGGGTAGTCCTTGCTCCCCTTCTCCTGCCGGCAGAGGTGGAAGAGGTCGTCCTAGCTTCTCGGTGACCTTCTACCCGCAAATGCTACGCCCTTAAATGGCGTCGCTTTTCCGTTTGGTGTGTACAGCAGTCTCAGGATTCCTTCTCCTGCTCGGTGTCGGTGATCTTGCAGTACCTGCTCTACCTCTCTAATCTGGGACTTAAGTCCAACTCCGTCAAGGTCCACCTCAGTGCTCTTTCAGCACACCATGTGCCGGTGGACGGCAGACCTCTTTCCAGCGACCCTCTTGTAGCACGGTTTCTCCGAGGTCTCCTTCTACTAAAACCACCTCTGCGCCCGCCAGCACCTGACTGGGATCTGAATGTGGTTTTACAGCGGATCACCTGTCCGCCTTTTGAACCGATGGCTACCTGTTCTCTGCGTTTTCTTTCGTGGAAAACCTTATTCCTGATAGCCCTCACTTCCGCTAGACGCGTAAGTGAATTGCAGGCCCTCGTGTCTGATCCTCCCTTCACTCGGTTCTACAAAAATAGGGTAGTCCTACGGACTCACCCAAAATTTCTTCCAAAAGTTGTCTCCCCTTTTCACATCAATCAGGAGGTGGTACTTCCAACCTTCTTTCCCAGGCCTCACTCCAGCCGAGCTGAACTAGTCCTGCATACCCTGGACTGTAGAAGGGCGTTGAACTTCTACCTTGACCGTACGCGGGAGCACCGCAAAGCTGCTCAGCTCTTTGTGTCGTTTGACCCCAATAAATTGGGGCTCCCGGTCTCCAAGCGTACCCTGTCCATCTGGGTTGCTGACTGTATCGCTTGGGCTTATGGGGCAGCCGGACTCTCCTTAGAAAGTCGAGTCACGGCTCATTGTGTTCGGGCGAAGGCTACGTCAGTGGCTTACCTCCGCTCTGTTCCGCTGGCAGACATCTGCCGGGCCGCTACTTGGTCTTCGAGCCAGACTTTTGCGGTCCATTACTGTCTCGAGAGGGAGTCCCGCAGGGACAGTGCTTTCGGACAGGCAGTCCTCCGAAATCTCTTCGAGGTTTGAGCAACTCCTACCCTCCATCCCGGATGGGGGCTACCGGTGGGTAATAATTCAGCGAAGATTCCATCCTTCTGTACTGTCGAGCTAGAGGGAGCTCATTTTTGTGCTTAGGGTCTCCGGTAGCCTTAAGCTTGGGAGTCCCATATGTGAGGACTGACTTCCTGCTTGGTCCTGGAGAAAGCGTAGTTACTCACCTGTAACAGGTGTTCTCCAGGAGCAGCAGGAATCAGTCCTCACAACCCTCCCTCCTCCCCGTGGAGTTGCAATCATCTGCTTAAGTTTTTTGCAAATTTTTATGCTGTCTTTTAGCTATGTCATCAGACTGGCTAAGATGGCACCCTTGGGCGGGAAGGCGACCGCGCATGCGCGCTGCAATTCCCAAAGGCTTTCTGTGAAAGCTGGGGAAAATTGCTCCGCGAGGGCTCCGTTGGCGCCGACGTCACCCATATGTGAGGACTGATTCCTGCTGCTCCTGGAGAACACCTGTTACAGGTGAGTAACTACGCTGTTCCAAAAGGCACATCTGCCGCACAGCTCCATGTTTGTGGAATCGGCCATGCACAGGCTCAAGAGCCAGAAAACGCATTCCTCGGTGCCCCCTGGCAGGGAGGCCCTGAACTTGGACACCCTCGGCAGAAAGTGCTACCAGGGCTCAATGCTATCATGCCGTATCCAAACATACCAGCTGTACATGGGCATGTACTTACGAGACCTGGCAAAGGAAATTGCTGGGTTCTCTGCTGGCCTCTCCGAGGAACCCTTGCAGCGTTTCAAGAACTTGTCCAGGGGGATTCGGGAGTGCTCGAAGTTTGTCTCGAGCAGCATATGACGGCTTCGAGGCTTCGGCCCAGGTGGCCGCAGCTGGCATCGGTGCCCGATGCCAGGCGTGGCTAATGTCGTCGGACCTAGAGCCATGGGTTCAGGACAAGTTGGTCGATGTCCCTTGCCGAGATGGCAACGTTTTTGGCAAACCTATGACTGAGAAGGCTGCTGAAATCAAGTCCAAGTACTTGTCCTGGACAAGACTCCAAAAAGACTTCTGCCCCTTCCAAAAAGAAGGGCCCAGGTAAAAAGTCCCTTTTCCCGAGGAAGGGTACTGCTTACCACAACTACCCCACTCACCAGGCCTCCCCGGCTCCCCAGCAGGGGCAGCAGGCTAAGGGGCAGGGGCATGACCCTCATAAGCAGAAGACCCATAAGCCCCAGGCACCGGCTCCTTCCCAGCCGGTAGGGGGTTTTTGATTGTCACCGCATAGTCTCTCTCCAGCCAGAGGTGAGGCCTTGCACAGGAAGAAGGTTGGCACTGTACGCCCACAGGTGGTCTGCAATCACCACCGATGCCTGCGTCTTACAAATAGTCCAAAAGGGCTATTTGCTCCACTTCAACCAGTTACCTCCCTCCTACTTTCCAGGAGAGCCTCTCAGACCCCCTCTACACAGGAGCCTCTTCTTACAGGAGTTGGCCGGTCTTCTAGAGGATCAGGCGTTAGAGCCGGTACCCAACAGCCTGCTAGGACATGGCTTTTACTCCAGGTATTTTCTGATAACAAAGAGAACAGGAGGCCTCAGGCCCATCCTTGACTTGCGAAACTTAAACAAGTTCCTGATGAGGGAAAAGTTCAAGATGCTTTCCCTTGGAATATTGCTGCCTTACCTCCACCAGGGAGACTGGCTATGCTCTTTAAACCTGAAAGATGCTTATACGCACATCCTCATATATCCAGACCACAGATAATATCTCAGATTTGTAGTGGGAGGAAACCATTTTCAGTGCGGAGTACTTCCATTCGGCCTAGCCTCTGCCCCCAGAGTGTTTAGCAAATGTCTGGCGGTAGTGGCGGCCTTCCTCAGAAACCAGGCAATTTTTGTCTTCCCGTACCTGGATGACTGGCTCATCAGGGCCCCGTCGCACAACGAGAACCCTTTCTCTCGTCTAGTACCAGTAGTATTACAGTACTTGCTTCACCTTTCAGAATTAGGCCTCAAGTCTAACTCTGTCCGAGTCCACCTGAGTGCTTTGTCAGCACACCTCTCTCCAGTGGAAGGGGAACCTCTGTCAGTTCACTCCTTGGTGTCCAGATTCCTCAGAGGTCTGCTTCTACTAAAACCCCCGGTTCGTCTCCCGGCAACCGAGTGGGATTTGAATGTGGTCTTGCAACGGCCTATTCGCCCATATTTTGAGCCGATGTCTGCTTTCCATCTGCTCTTCCTCTCCTGGAAGGTGCTCTTCCTGGTGGCACTCACATCTGCCAGATGAGTGAGTGAGCTACAAGCTCTTGTGTCAGAAAGACCGTACACACGGATTTATAGGAACAGAGTGGTTCTGCGCACCCATCCCAAGTTTCTTCCAAAAGTGGTCTCTCCATTCCACCTCAACCAAGAGGTGGTTCTTCCAACATTCTTTCCCAGACCGCATACCAGCCTGGCAGAAGCGGTGCTGCATACCCTTGATTGTAAGAGGGCACTAGCCTTCTACCTGAAGCGTATGCGGGGACATCGAAGGGCTACCCAGCTCCTTCGTCTCTTATGACCCCAGTAAACTGGGGCTATCTGTCTCCATGCACATGTTGTCCACCTGGCTGGCAGATTCTATTGCCTGGGCATACAGGGCGGCCGACCTCCCATTGCAGCTTCGCGTCACGGCCCACCGTGTCAGGGCTAAGGCCGCATCAGTGGCTCACTTCTGCTCTGTTCCACCTGCAGACATCTGCCGGACCACAACCTGGACTTCAAGCTAGACTTTTGCAGCCCATTACTGCTTGGATAGAGAGTCCCGACGGGATAGTGCTTTCAGCCAGGCAGTACTCAGTAACTTATTTGAGGTTTAGGCAACTCCGTCCCTCTGGTGTCAGGCTACCGGGGATGTGGCATCTCTGCTGAATTCCTGTCACAGCTGCTGCGGCTTTTCTAGAGGGAGTCATTTTTCAGCTTGGGGTTCTCGGTAGCCTATAGCTAGGGAGTCCCATATGTGAGGACTGACTTCCTGCTTGTTCCTGGAGAAAGCGTAGTTACTCACCTGTAACAGGTATTCTCCAGGGAAAGCAGGAATCAGTCTTCACGACTCTCCCTCCTCCCCTGAAGTTGCAGTCCCACTATTGATTTTTATTCATTTTGTTGTCTTTTTAGCTATGTCATTTGACTGAGCAAGATGACACCCTTGAGCGGGAAGGGGATCGCGCATGCGCGATGCAATCCCAAAGACTTTCTTTGAAAGCTGGGGAATTGCTCCTCACAAGGGCTCCGTCGGCTCCGACGTCACCCATATGTGAGGACTGATTCCTGCTGTCCCTGGAGAACACCTGTTAGAGGTGAGTAACTACGCTTTCTTCCCTATCTTCAAAATGGAGATTGGCTGTGCTCTTTGGATCTAAAGGAGGCATTTACTCAAATACAGATACATCCCAGTCACAGGAAATATCTCAGATTCTTAGTAGAGCAGTAGCAATTCCAGTATCACATTCTGTCTTTGGGCCTCATGTCAGCTCTTCATATATTCATCAAATGCCTTGCTGTGGGAGCAGCGTTTCTACATAGACTGGGAGTGCATGTCTTCTCCTACTTGTGCGATTGGTTGATCAAGAGTGCCACAAAGGAGGGAGTTGGTTGACCAATTGGGTGTTGGAACTACTAGAGTTTGTCATCAATTACCTAAAATCACAAACCTAGCCCACCCAACAACTGGAATTTATAGGAGTTTCTGCTCCACACAACTCACATGAGAGCTTTCCTTCGATATGCCGGACTATCACAACTGATAACAATAGTGTGAGAGACTAAACAGAATCAGCAGGTTTCAGCTCGCAGCATGTTAGAATTGCTGGTCCACATAGCATTTGACAGTACATGTAGCACCCTTGACATGTCTTCATATGAGACAGGTTCAGTGGACATTGAAAACCCAGTGGTCTCAAACCACTGGAAATCTCAGAGACCTTCTGTTTGTCATCCACTTGTTCAGTCTCTGGACATCTGTACTGTCCAGGACAATCTGGCCAAAGGACTTCCATTTCAAATTCCTCCACCATTAAGAATACTGATGACAGATGCATCCAAGCCTGGTTGGGGAGCTCATCTTGATGGATTCAACACTTAAGGCACTTGGTCCCAACAAGAAAGTCTAAATCAGATCAACTTCTTGTAATTAAGAGCAATTGTGAATGCTTTAAAGGTTTTCAGAGATCGATTGTCCAATCAAATTGTCCTAATTCAGACAATCAAGTAGCCATTTGAAGGGATGTTCTCAACCTTAACCATGATGGAATAAGGCTGATGGCATTAATCTTTAAAAAGGAGATAGATTAGCTTTTAAACTAGATAATAGGGGAAAGCTGACAGTTGCCCAAGAGCACATGGTTCAGAACGATGTATGCTTGAAGGATATTAACAAAAGATTGAAGTTAGGGCATATCGACAGAGAGGTTCCAATAAAGACAGAAGTAGCCTAGATGCCCTTTAGAACAGAGCTTAAAGATTCCAAATTTCTCTTGCCTACCAATAACCAGATTAATATGAATAAAATACCACCTTTAAAATGCTTGTTTGCAAATGCTAGAAGTCTAAAATATAAGATGGGAGAGTTAGAATATATAGCACTAAATGAGAGGTTAGATATGATTGGTATCTCAGAGATCTGGTGGAAGGAGGACAACCAGTGGGACACACTGATACCTTGGTACAAATTATATCACAATGATAGAGTAGATCAAATTGGTGGAGGGTTTATACTCTGAGAGGGCATTGAGTTGCACAGGATTAAAGTTTTGCATGAAACAAAATACATGGTAGAATCTCTAAGGATTGAAATGCCATGTAAAAAGGGGAAGACAATAGACTGGCAAGAATGAACAAATGAATGATGAAATACTCAAAGAAATCAGGAAAGATAGCAAAAGTTACAACACAGTAATAATAATGGGTGATTTCAATTACCCCAGTATTGACTAGGTGAGTGTCACAACAGGACATGCTAGGGAGATAAAGTTTCTAGATGAAATTAATGACCGCTTCTTGGAGCAGCTGATTCATGAATCAACAAGAGGTGAAGCCGTTTTGGACTTAGTCCTTAGTGGAACACAAGATCTAATGCAAGAGATAGGGGTGTTGGGGCCACTTGTCAATAGTGATCATAGCATGATCGTGTTTGATTTAATAAATGGAGGAGGGATGGCAAGGAAATCCATAGTGCTACCTTTAAACTTTCAAAAGGGAGACTATGATAAAATGAAAAAAATATCTAAGAAAAAACTAAAAGGAGAAGCTACAAAGGTTAAAGATTTACATCAAGCATGGGTAGTGTTTAAAAATACTATCTTGGAAACAGACCAGCTGTATTCCACGCTTTAAGAAAGGTGGAAGGACATCCAAAAAACTGCCAGCATGGTTTAAAAGTGAGATCAGAGAGGCTGCTGTTGGAAATGAAAAAAGGAACCAAATGGGGAAAACTGGAAACAACATAAGCACTAGCAAGTTAGATGCAAGGCATTTATTGATATATTTAGCTAGGCTTATATACTGCTTTTCTACAAGTCAAATCAGTGTACATTCAGGTACTGGATATATATATATATAATATATATATATTTCCTTTGTCCCCAGAGGGCTCAAAATCTGTTTTTGTACCTGAGGCAGCAGATGGTTAAGTGGCTTGTCCAAGGCCACAAGGAGCTCCTGTAGGACTAGAAACCCTAGTCCTTCTAGCCCAAGATGGCTGTCCTCTAGCAGGATTTGAACCCCTGGCCCTCCAGTCTGAGGTAACTTGCCCCAACCACTAGGCTACTCCTTGGCAAAGAGAGAATTTGAAAAAAAGCTTGCTGTGGAAGCAAAAACGCATAAGAGAGACTTTTTCAAGTACATTTGTAGCAAAAAACCTATGAGAAAGTCAGTTGGACCAATATATGATAGAGGGTTAAAAGGGGCACCAAGAGGGAGGGGACAAGACCATAGCGGAGAGAATGAATGAATTCTTTGCTGCCGTCTTTACTGAAGATGTAGGGAAGTTACTCATGACTGAAATGGTATTTAAAGGTGATGCATCAGAAGAATTGAAAGAAATATCTATAAACTGGGAAGATGTATTACAACTATTTGATAAACTGAAGAGTAGCAAATCACCTGGACCCAATGTTTTACATCCAATGGTGTTGAAAGAACTGAAATATGAGATTATAGACCTACTATTAGTAATCTGTGAACTATCATTAAAATCATCTGTAATACCTGAAAATTAGCAAATGTAATGCCAATTTTTAAAAAGGGTTCCAGGGGTGATCTGGCAAACAGACCGGTGAGTCTGACATCAGTACCGGGCAAAATGGTAGAAACCATTATAAAGAACAAAATTACTGAACATGAAGAGATAGTCATGGTTTCATGGGAGAAAGCCAACATGGCTTTAGCCAAGGAAAGTCTTATCTTATTTTTTTGAAGGTGTGGATAAACAAGTAGACAAAGGTGAGCTGGTCGATAAAGTGTATTTGGATTTTCAGAAAGCCTTTGACAATGTCCCTCATGAGAGACTCTTGGCGAAATTAAAAAAGTCATAAGATAGGAGGCAGTGCATTATTGTGGATCAGGAACTTGTTAAAAGATAGAAAGCAGAGGGTAGGACTAAATGGTCAATTTTCCCAATGGAGAAAGATGAATAGTGGAGTATCCCAGGGATCTGTGAAGGGTCCGCTGCATTTTAGCATATTTGTAAATGACCTAGAAATGGGAATGAGTGAGGTAATCAAATTTGCAGATGACACACAATTATTCAAAATTGTTAAAACCGAAGAGGAGTGTGAAAAATTATAAGAGGACCTTAATAAATTGGAAGACTGGACTTTCAAACGGCAGATGAAATTTAATGTGGACAAGTGCAAATTTATGCATCTAGGAAAGAACAACCCAGACTATGGTTACATGATGCAAGGTTCCACATTAGGAACCACCACTCAGGAAAAAGATTTAGACATCATCGTTGAAACCATCCACCCAGTGTGTGGTGGTGGCCAGGAAGGCAGTGTTAGAAATCATAAGGAGAAGAATGGAGAATAAAATGAAGGATATTATAATGCCTCTGTATCGTTCCATAGTGTGACTGCACCTTGAATATTGTGTGCAATTGTGGTTGCCTTATGTTAAAAAGGATATAATGGAATTAGAAAAGGTACAGAGAAGAGCCACCAAAATGGTAAAGGGTATGGAAGGATTACTCCTATGAGGAAAGGCTTAAAAGGTTGGGGTTCTTCAACCTGGAAAAGAAACAGTTGAGGGGAAATATGATAGAGGTCTATAAATTAATGAATAGAGCAGAACGAGTAAACATAGATCATTTTATGCCATATAAAAGTAGAGAGACTAGGGGACATGCAATGAAGCTGCAGTGTAACCCATTTAAGACTAATAAGAGAAAATATTATCTCCAGGAACAAGCAGGAATAAGTCCTCACATATGGGTACGTCGGAACCGACGGAGCCTGCGCGGGAAAGCTCCCCAGCTTCCCAGAAAGGAAGCTTTTGGGGCCTCCCACTGCACATGCGCGCCGCCTTCCTGACCAGCTCTCCTCAGTTTCTCTTTTTCCGCGGAGCCAGCAGGTCGTGTTCCTGTCACCGCTGAAGAAATTATTGTTTTAGTTTGTTTCTTTAGACCGCGTACCTGCCTTCCCCATACCGAAACCGGTACCGCCGGTCTCTCTTTCTTTTCTTTAAAAAAAAACAAAAAAACAACTTTATCTTGCACAACTTGGTGACTTCGGTTAGGCCTCAGGCCTACACAAATTCTCCTCATGGAGAAACCAGCCCCTGGTTTTAAGAAGTGTACCAAGTGTAGTGCTGTTATTTCTGTCACAGACACCCATGAATGGTGTCTTAAATGTTTGGGACCTGACCACTCCATTCCGGACTGCCCATCCTGCTCCCAGATGTCTAAACGTGGTTTGCAGAACCGGGCCAACAAATTCCATGTGCTGTTTGCTTCAGATAATCCAGCATCACAGTCATCCAGGTCTTCCTCTCCGGATGGATCTCAGGTAACCAAACCTTCTTCGGGCAGGTCCTCAAAAAGCAAATCTCCTTCAAAGCATCGAGAGGCTCTCAATTTTGAATCTGAGGACCATGCCCCAGCCAAACAACCCCGGCGGGAAGCTCTGGCTTCCAAAGCACCATCTATGGGGTTACAGGTTGACATCGATGGCACGGCCTCGACCGATCACCTGTTAGACTGCTCTGGGGTACCGGCCCATGCCGGTACCGACATCCAGGCAGCAGTGGCGTCTATGGGCAATACTGTCCAGACCACGCAGCAGGCCGTTCTGGCTTTCATTAACGCTGCGACGCCCTCGGTACCGCATCTAGCGGTTCCGGGTCCGGTTCCGGTACTGTCTTCCATACCGGAACCGAGACCATCGTCTTCCAAACGCAGATCGGTTCCGCATGCTGGATCCGGGTTTTCACCCGATACCGATCCCATACCCAGTACGCCCGATGTTGATACCGATCGGTATGCGTATCGTGCGTTGGAAGCAAATAGAGGATACTCTGATTCTTCTGAGGATTTTGACTCCTCTGATGAGCTGTCTCTAGTTCTTCCTGAAGAGCCTTCTTCCCCAAAGAGGAGAATGTCTCCACCAGAGGATTTGTCCTTTCAAGACTTCATTATAGAAGTAGCTAAAGGACTTTCTATTACCACATCCTCTGAAAAAGAACCTAGATCAAAGAAATTGGATATTTTAGGATACCCAAAGGTTCCTAAAGAGGCAGTCACCCTGCCTATCCATGAAATCCTTCAAGAACACTTGATGGACTTTTGGGAGGCTCCTCTAACGTTGTCTCCTCATTCCCGTAGGTTGGACACCATGTACCGGGTCCCTCCTTCTCCTGGTTTTCAAAAAACTCAGCTGCCTCACCATTCCATTGTGGTGAAGTCTGCGCTGAAAAAGATTGAGTACCAAAAGGCACTCTTCTACCCCTCCAGGACATGAATGTAAGACCCTAGACTCTTTTGGTAGGAAAATCTTCCAGGCTAGTATGCTTATAGCCAGGATTAATTCATACAGTCTGTATATGGGCATGTTTCTAAGGGAACTTGCCCTAAAGGTACGGCATTTTGCCTCCTTTATCCCTGAGGATAGAAAGGAGGAGTTCATTTCTCTGGTGAAACAGCTTCTAGATGTTTCTAAGTTCTCCAACAGAGCAGCATTTAATTCCTTTGAGGGTGCCGGTAGAGCTTCGGGCATTGCTATTGCAGCCCGACGACTTGCTTGGCTCCAGGCCTCTGACCTAGAACCCTGGGTCCTGGATGGCTTACGGAATCTGCCCTGTACAGGTGAGAACTTATTTGGTAAAGACTGGCAAATTAAAGCCACTCAAATGGACGCAGAAAATGCTACATTAGATAGACTTTCTAAGTCTACCTCTACTCCTGCCAAGAAAAAGTCTTTCAAGAGGCCTTACTACAAGAAGGCCAGATTTTCCACAAATACTGGCCAACAATCTTCTCAGCCTCACTTTTCTGCTAAACGTCAGCAACATAAACAGGCAAGGTCAAAGCCTGCAGTGTCTGCCACTCCTCAGCAGGCTCAACCCCCTCAGGGGTTTTGACTTGCCCCTAGAGAACTTAACCTTTCTGGCTCTAGAACAACCAGAGCCCCTCACCATTCCTGGAAGGTTAGCTCACTTTGCTCCCAGATGGGAGCAAATTACATCAGAGCAATGGACCCTCTCTATCATCAGAGAGGGCTACAAACTTCATTTTTCCAACCTTACTCCATATACCATGGTGAGGCACTTCAATTCTCCCCCATCTCTCCTGGGCCTGTTGGATCAGGAAGTCTCTTCTCTCCTTGCCCAAGGGGCAATAGAAGAGGTTCCTCTTCTTCAACAAGGGACAGGATTCTACTCCCCTTATTTTCTCATAACAAAGAAGACAGGGGGATTCAGACCTATCCTAGATCTGAGAGAATTGAACAAATTTCTGTACAAGGAGAAATTCAAAATGCTTTCTCTAGGCATTCTCCTTCCATACCTTCAGAGTCAGGATTGGCTTTGTTCTCTAGATCTCAAGGATGCGTATACACACATACTCATCCACCCATCCCACAGAAAATATCTAAGATTTCTGTTTCAGGGAAAACATTTCCAGTACAGAGTACTTCCCTTCGGTCTAGCCTCTGCTCCAAGAGTGTTCACCAAATGCATGGCAGTTGTTGCCGCATTTCTAAGAGGTCTGGGAATTTTTGTATTCCCATATCTGGACGACTGGCTCATCCGAGCTCCATCTCAGTCAGAGGCCCAGATTTCCTTGGACCGCACAAGGCACATTCTGCAGTATCTGGGACTGGTGATAAACCTTCCCAAGTCTCAACTTATCCCTACTCAGTCTCTGGAATTCATAGGGGCCCAGTTGGACACCACCACTGCAAGGCCTACCTACCTTGAGTCCGGGGCCAGCGTCTGGTGTGCTTGGCCTCCCAAGCTCAGTCCAGCAGTCACTTGACAGCCAGAGAAATGCTGCGACTTCTCGGCCACATGGCCTCCACGGTACACGTGGTGCCCTACGCTCGTTTTCATATGAGAGCACCTCAATGGACCTTGGCCACCCAGTGGACTCAGGCATCAGGAGCGCTCTCCGACCAAATACTCACCTCAAAGCGTCTGTTTTGGTCCCTCCAATGGTGGATGTCCACCAAGAATCTGTTGTTGGGGGCCCCCTTCCAACCTTTGTTGCCCCAAGCAACCCTCACAACAGATGCCTCCCAAACAGGGTGGGGAGCCCATCTACAATCCCTCTCCACTCAGGGTACTTGGTCTCCACAGGAGACCACCCTTCAGATCAACCTCCTGGAACTGCGAGCAATCTTCTTTGCCCTCAAAGTCTTCCGTATCCTCCTTGTCAACCTGACCGTCCTAGTTCAGACAGACAATCAGGTGGCCATGTTCTACGTAAACAAACAAGGAGGGACAGGCTCTCTGTCGCTTTGCAACGAAGCTCTCAGATTATGGGCCTTCGCCAGAGAGCATCAAATTCATCTTCTGGCAGTATATCTTCCAGGGGTTCAGAACTCTCGGGCAGACAGACTCAGTCGAGTTCTGCTTCCACACGAATGGTCCCTACATATGGACCAGATAGGCAGAATCTTTCAGGATTGGGGAACCCCGGACATAGACCTCTTTGCAAGTCCGTGAAATGCCAAACTTCCCCGGTTCTGTTCCAGGACTCCGTGTCAGGGAGCTCAGGCCAACGACGCCTTTCTCCTGCATTGGGGTCAGGAATTCCTATATGCCTTTCCACCCATTCCTTTGATTCCCAAGACTCTGTTCAAACTCCAGAGGGATCACGGATCGATGATCCTCATAGCTCCACGCTGGCGACGCCAAGTGTGGTTCCCTCTTCTTCTGCATCTCTCCCAGGGACCCTCCCTGGACCTGGAAGCTGCGCCAGACCTTCTGTCTCAGGAGGAGGGGACTTTGTGGCACCCAAACCCCAAGTCCCTACACCTCAGAGCTTGGTTACTGAAGGTCTAAGCCTTCATGACTTCAATCTTTCTCAACCAGTGAAAGATATCCTTCATGCCTCTAGGAAACCCTCCACGAGGCGTTCCTATGCTTTCAAATGGAAACGCTTTTCCATTTGGTGTGCTCAACAGGGTCTTGACCCTCTAGCACTTCCTTTGAATTCTCTACTAGACTATCTCCTGCATCTTTCTAATGCAGGCCTTAAGACGAATTCAGTAAGAGTCCATTTGAGTGCTATTGCAGCATCCTTAAAACCTATAAATGGACAACCTGTCTCCTCTCATCCGCTTATTGCTAGGTTCATGAGAGGCCTGACTCTAACTAAACCTCCCATCCGGCCTCCTCCGGTAGCATGGGATTTGAACCTAGTTCTAGGTCAGCTTATGAAGCCACCTTTTGAACCGTTGGTTTCTACCTCCTTTAAATTTCTTTCCTGGAAGGTCATTTTCCTTATTGCAGTCACTTCGGCTCGCCGCATCAGTGAACTACAGGCCTTAGTGGCTCATCCACCTTATACCAGGTTTCATCATGATAAGGTGGTCCTTAGGACGAATCCCCACTTTATGCCCAAAGTGGTCTCGCCTTTTCATCTTAATCAAGAGGTATATCTACCTGTCTTTTTTCCGGCTCCTCATGCATCCAGTGCAGAGAGGAACCTTCATACTTTAGATTGTAAAAGAGCTCTTGCCTTTTACCTCAACAGGACTCAGCCACATCGAAAGTCTTCCCAACCTTTTGTGGCTTTTGATGCTTCTCATTTGGGACTTCCAGTCTCCAAACGTACACTTTCCAATTGGATTGCTCAGTGTATTTCCTTTGCTTACCAGAGTAAAAACATTTCTCTGGAAGGCCATGTCACAGCTCACAATGTGAGAGCCATGGCCACTTCTATGGCTCATCTTCACTCTGTATCCATAGATGAGATCTGTCGAGCCGCCACCTGGGCCTCGGTTCATACCTTCACAGCCCATTACTGTTTGGACAAGGACTCCCGCCGGGATGCCTTGTTTGGTCAGGCTGTCCTCAAACACCTGTTCCATACTTGAACAACTCCTGCCCACCTTCCCAGGATGGATGCCTGAGATCCATACGAAGATGGCGAACCATTGGAAGGGGATCTCCCAGGCATCTTAGCTAGGGAGTCCCCATATGTGAGGACTTATTCCTGCTTGTTCCTGGAGATAGCACAGTTACTTACCTGTAACAGGTGATCTCTGGGAACAGCAGGAATTAGTCCTCACAACCCACCCACCTCCCCTAGGAGTTGTATCTTCTATCTATCTTCCTTCCTCTCTCTATTGTCTCAGCTATAAACTCGAACTGAGGAGAGCTGGTCAGGAAGGCGGGAAGGCAGCGCGCATGTGCAGTGGGAGGCCCCAAAAGCTTCCTTTCTGGGAAGCTGGGGAGCTTTCCCGCGCAGGCTCCGTCGGTTCCGACGTACCCATATGTGAGGACTAATTCCTGCTGTTCCCAGAGATCACCTGTTACAGGTAAGTAACTGTGCTTTTTCACTCAACGTGTAATCAAACTCTGGAATTCGTTACCGGAGGATGTAGTAAACGCTGATCTCCAGGAACAAGCAGGAATGAGTCTTCACATATGGGTACGTAGGTACCGACGGAGTCTGCGCGGGAACGCTCCCCAGCGTCCAATAGAAAAGCTTTTGGAAGCATCCCACCACGCCTGCGTGCTGCCTTCCCACCTTTCCCAACTGCCTCTCCTCAGTTTTTGTTTTTCCGCTGAGCCGGCAGGACGTTCTCCTGTCACCGCAGAAAATTCTTCTTTTGTTTTTTGGTTTTCTTGTGGTCGCGTCTGCCTTCCCCGACGCCACCGGTACCGCCGGTGTTTCTTTTTCTTTTTTCTTGTAGAATTCTTCTTAAGGAATCCTTTTTTCCTTATTAGTGCCTGACAGGTTTTTTCGGCCTGCTAGGCCTACCCATTTTTCCTTCATGGAAGCGCCAGCCACTATCCCCAAGAAATGTGTGAACTGTGGCGGTACAAAATTGATTTTAGACACTCATACTTTGTGTCTACCCTGCCTGGGTTCTGACCACTATCCGCAGGAGTGTCCCTCCTGCACCGGTATAGCTAGAAGAAGTCTTCAGCATCGAGTTCACCTCGATACACGGTCCCCATTAAATTTCAGGGCACCGGCCATCTTTTCTTCTTCATAGAATTCAGGTAACCCAAAAACAGTCTGTCAAGACTAGCCAGTCCTCGAGTGGTAGATCTCATTCACAGCATGTAGATGCCTCTGGCCTTGCCCTCGGGGACATACTGGCTTTAAAACCCCGGTGGGAGGCTTCGGCCTCCAAATCCCTTGTGGGGTTTCAGGTTGTTCCTGAGGTTCACCCCTCTCCGAACATACCTGAGCCATGCTTGGTGGTGGCATCCGCTTCGAGCGGTACCGATACCCTGGCATCGGCAATGGTGTTGGATGAAACATTCCTCACCAAAGATCGTAGTCTGGCGTCCTCGGTACCTGCGTGCCCGTTGGAAACGCTGCAGACCGATCTTCCAGTATTGATATCGATTCCGGTACTGGTACTGGTACCGGTACCAACGTCGGTACCCTCCAGATGTGCATCGATAGACTCGCTTCCTTCGATGCCGAGTTTGGAATCGATCGCTAGTCTGGATGACTGGGTACCGACACGCCTCGGTACCGACACCGGTCGGTACCGAAGGCTCAGTTCCGATGATCAAGGTCAGACGCGCTCGGTTACTTCGGTACTGCTAGAGTTGTCATCGACTGGTCTTCAGGTATCGGTATCGGATATGGTACCGACATCGGTACCGGTATCAACATTAGCATCGTTGTCGGTACCTTCCATGCTTGTTTCAACAGGATCGCTTCCTTCTATGCCAAGTTTGGAATCGATACCTAGCATGGACGATCTGCTACCGACGGATTGCGGTACCGATTTCCATCGGTACCGACAGCCATCTTTTAAGGATAATCCGATGCTGCATCCTTTAAGGTCTTCTCTTCCACTGAGTTGGGATGAATCCAAGGGTGCCAGCGCTAGTTCTTCAACAGATCTAGCCTTTCCTCCTCTTGATAGAGGGCTCTCCTCTGGAGATTTTTATTTTCAAGCTTTATTGCTTGATATGGCAAAGTTACTTGCCATTTCTATACCTGGTCAAGATCCTGCACCAGGGGATCCAGAGTCTCTGCATATCCCCTGGACTCCAAAAGAGGTCATCATGCTTCCTTTGCATCAGACCTTGCAGGATCTACTCTTTTGAATGTGGGAAACTCCTTTAATGGTACCCCCACCTTCAAGGGCCAACTGATCTTCGATACAGAGTGCCCCCTTCTCCAGGTTTTCAAAAGACTCAACTTCCTCATCATTCTGTTGTTGTTGAATCAGCAATGAGGCGGGTTAAGAGTACTAAGAAGCATTCTTCCTGTCTGCCAGGTCGTGAGTCTAAGACTTTAGATGCCTTTGGACGAAAAACCTTCCAGGCATCCATGCTTTCAGCAAGAATCCTCTCATATATTTTCTATATGGGATTATCACTTGAAGAGGTTTCAAAGAATTTACTTCTTTTGACCCCTTGTCTTCAAGAGTTCAAGAGAGCAGACTATTCTGTACTGGTTAGTCATGCTCAAAATATCTCTAGGTTCCTTACTCGTGCTACCTTAGACTCTTTTGAGTCTGTTAGCAGACCTTCTGCTACAGCCATAGGAGCACGATGTAAAGCCTGGCTCCAAGTTTCAAACTTGGATAGATGGGTACAAGAGAAGCTGGGATATACTCCTTGCACTGGAGAGAATCTCTTTAACAAGGAGGCCTTGCTTCAAGCTGCTCAGTTCACTACTGACACTTTGACTTTCAGAGGATGGCCTACGCCTTCCTCTGTCCCAGTTGGTAGGAACTCTCCTAACAAAGTTTTATCCATCTTCTACCCATCATACGGATGTTCCCAGACAAGGGAGACATTGATCCAGGCTAAGGAAACCACAACCTCAACAGGCTCAGCAAACCCAGCAGCCGCAGGGTTTCTGATTGATTGTCATTACATTCTCTTTGCCTGTTTGGGGTTTAGAGCCTGCAGTCTGCTTCTTCCCAATAGAAGCCCTCCACACTGCTTTCTTTCTAAACTCTAGACATGGATGTCTTCCCACAAGACATCCATTATTTTGTTCTACGAGCTCTCAGGATGATCATGCCTATAAGTCACAGGTTTCTCCTCTTCTTCCTTGCAGGGAAAGAGGTGTAACAACTAACAAAAGATAGTTTCCTGTACCAGTATGTATCATTTTTTTCCTTTTCATGGACTTACCACATTGTAAGTCGTCTTCAGCTCTATCTTATCTACCCTCTTACCGAAACATTTCATCTGTAAGAGTGGTACCACTTCACTGGAGGGCTTGTTTCCATAAGCCCCTATGGTTTTCACCTATTCCAGTAAGGGGTTTCTCTCCCAGAGTAACTTCCCCCTTTACAATCTTATTCTGGGGCAGCTTATCAGACATTACGAGAGTATTGCTACTCCTGCTTCTGTCTGTTCTTTCTTGTTAAAAGAAAGATTTTGTTCTGCTGCCTTGCTAATAGCTGCAAATGCAGGAGCCCTAGTGGATAGACCACTGGTTTCTTTTCACCAAGCAACCAGAGTTCTATCTTCTAACCCTCCTGCAACATGCTCTCTGCAATTCTACAGAGAAGCTCTGCACTATGGGCCCTTGCTAGAGAGGCATTGAGATCTTTCCAGCAGATAGCCTAGATGGTTGGGAAGGCCTCACCCAGTCATGTTCCCTCATGGCTGGGAGGGTCTTCCCTACCCTTACCATCTTCCGTAAAGTCTCTTTTTAAAACAGAGGACACAGGCCTTACATTACGTGAAAACCTAAAGAGTTGCTCAATTCCCTGGCTTGGTCCACTGGACTCCCACCAGGAATATGAGTCTTCACATATGGGTTTTGTCGGTACCGACAGAGCCTGCGCGGCAACGCTCCCCAGCATCCAATAAGAAAGCTTTTGGGAGCATCCCACAGCGCCTGCGTGCTGCCTTCCCGCCTTTCCCAACCGCCTCTCTCCAGTTCTTCTTTTCCGCGGAGCCAGCAGGTCGTGTTCCTGTCACCGCAGAAGAAGTTCTTTATTTTTTCTTAATTCTTTTGTGTCGCGTCTGCCTTCTTCGATGTCGGACCGGTACCGCCGGTCTTTTCTTTTCTTTCTTTCAAAAAAAAATACAAAAAACAATTTATCTTTTCTTCACTGTGCATTTTTAGTTTTTGGGCCTTAGGCCTAAAATTTTTTTTCCTCATGGAGAAGCCTGCCTCCGGGTTCAAAAAGTGCACAAAATGTGGCGGTACTATTTCTGTCACCGACACCCATGACTGGTGTCTAAAATGCTTGGGGCCTGATCATTCCATCACGGATTGTATGTCCTGTACCATTATGTCTAAAAGAGGTCGGCAGAACCGAGCAGCCAAGCTCAGTACCCTGTTTCCCTCTGATGCAGCTTCGGTGGCATCGACGTCTTCTCCAGGACCAAGCAGGAAGTCAGTCCTCACATATGGGTGACGTCGGCGCTGACGGAGCCCTCGCGGAGCAATTTCCCCAGCTTTCAAAGAAAGCCTTTGGGAATTTCAGCGCGCATGCGCGGTCCCCTTCCCGCCCAAGGGTGCCATCTTGCTCAGTCTTCTTTTTTCCGCGGAGCCCTACAGACGCTGTTTGTGATCACCGCTGGAAAAGTTGATTTTTTCTCTTCTTTTTTATTCTTTTTCGGTTCGACGCCGGATCCTTTTCCCGCCGGACCCGCTACGCCGGTATCGGGTCCGTTTCTTTATTTTTCGGTTTTTTGTCCTTCGTGACAAGCGTTCGCGCCATTTTTTCCTTTTCACTGGCAGCCCTGTCTTTTGACCTCGCAGGGGCCCTTTTTCCCACAATGGCTGCCAGCGGGTTTAAGAAGTGTGATCGCTGTAAGAAACTCATGTCTCTTACAGACACACACGACTGCTGCCTCCGCTGCCTCGGACCCGATCATGACCCGATGATCTGTGGTCCGTGTGGCAAAATGTCCTCAAAAGCGTTGAGGAGTCGGCAGCATCAACGAGAACGAATCTTCTCTGACTCCGCGTCCGGCCGGGCCCGGACCTCGTCAGAGGCTTCGACGTCCCGGGACTCCGGTCCTGAGCATCGTCGGAGTTCCTCTGAGCGGGGGTCTCCTACCCGGGAACATCATCGGAAGAAAAAACCCGCGAGGGCGGCGTCGGTGGACGCTCCTGGTTCTTCGAGGACCAGGTCGCATAGCCCCGATAGCCATCCCGGGTCCTCGGAATCGGAGAGGCCTTCGAAACATCCTCGTCTCGAAATGGAGTCGCCTGGACACGTGAGTACTGTGGTCCTCATGGACTCGCCTCCGAAGGAGCTGACGTCGGGCCCGACGCCGTCGGGGCCCGAGTCAGGGGCTGCTGGGTCTCCTGAGCTTGGACTCAGGTTGACAGCCTTGGAGAGCAGTTTGGCTGCCTTCATGGACCAGCAGCGGGCATTGATCGCTGGCCTTGCCAATGCGTATGCCCCGGCTACCGGGATGTCGACGTCAAAGTCGACCCCGGAGACCGAGCTGATCCTCGAGTCCATCCGAGCTTGAGTCGATCCTCGGTCGCGGTCTCCCTCGGCCTCCCGTTCGGGACCGAGGTCGTCGACGCCAACACCTTCGGCGTCGGGGCGGAGGGCATCGGTGCCCGCCCGACCGGAGCCACTCGAATCCTCCTTCGAGGAGTCCGACTGGGAATCAGAGGACGAAGAGTCCCCTGGTAGTTTTCGGACTCGGTGTGTCCCATCGGACTCGCCCGAGTCCGAACCTCGGAGACGGTCCCCCCCGGAGGACACCCAGTTCTCGGACTTCGTGCGGGATATGGCCAAGGCCTTGGCATTCCCCGCGGATCCCGAGGAGGAGCCTCGAGCCGAGGAGCTCGATGCCCTCCAGTATGACTCTCCCGCGAAGGAGGCCTTTACTGTACCGGTTCCTCCGATGCTGGAACGACTTCTCTTCCGCATGTGGGAGAACCCGGCGTCGGCGCCGGTGTTAAGCAAGCGGGTCGATTGCATTTATCGAGTCCGCAAGAGCCCTGGGTTCCAGAAGGCACAACTACCGCACCATTCCATGGTGGTGGAATCGGCCATGCATAGACTCAAGAGTCAGAAGATGCACTCCTCGGTGCCTCCCGGCCGGGAGGCCCGGAGCCTGGATGCCCTCGGTAGAAAGTGTTTCCAGGGCTCCATGCTTGCTTGTCGAGTCCAGACCTACCAGCTCTATATGGGCATGTATCTCCGAGACCTGGCAAAGGAAATTGCTGGGTTCTCTGCTGGTCTCTCCGAGGAACCTTTGCAGAGGTTCCAAGCCTTGTCCACTGGGATTCGAGAATGCTCGAAGTTTATCTCTCGAGCAGCCTACGATGGCTTCGAAGCATCGGCTCGAGTAGCCGGAGCCGGCATCGGTGCCCGCCGACAGGCTTGGCTGTAGTCATCCGACCTCGAACCATGGGTCCAGGACAAGTTGGTCGATGTCCCCTGCAGAGTTGAAAACCTCTTTGGCAAACCCATGGCTGAAAAGGCTGCACAAATCGAGACCGAGACTCTGACCAGAACTAGGCTGTCCAGAAAAACCTCTGCCCCTTCTCAGAAGAAGAAGGGCTCGGGGAAAAAGCCCTTTTACCCGAGGAAGGCGGCTGCCTATAAATACTACCCTCAGTATCAGGCCTCAGCAGCTCCCCAAAAGGGTCAGCAGGCCAAGGGACAGGGTAATGGGTCCCATAGGCAGCAGGCCCCCAAGCCCACTACGCCGGCCCCTGCTCAGCAGGGTGGGGGTTTTTGACTACATCAGCATAGTCTCTTCCCCTCCGCTGGTTTCTCTCAGCACAGGAGGCCAGCTGGTCCACTTTGCCCACAGATGGTCAGCCATCACATCAGATACCTGGGTACTTCATATAGTTCAGAAAGGCTATCTTCTACACTTTCACCAGGTACCTCCCTCCTACTTTCCAGGGGAGCCTCCAAGACTCCCTCTGCACAGGGACTTACTCCTTCAGGAGTTGGCAAGTCTTCTTCAGGAACAGGCTGTGGAACCGGTGCCCCACCACCTGTAAGGTCACGGCTTTTATTCCAGGTACTTTCTGATACCAAAAAGAACAGGAGGCCTCAGACCCATCCTGGACTTGCGATACCTCAACAAGTTCCTGGCAAGGGAAAAGTTCAAGATGCTTACCCTTGGAATCCTGCTGCCCTACCTCCAGGGAGACTGGCTATGCTCCTTAGATCTAAAGGATGCCTATACTCACATCCTTATTCATCCAGACCACAGACAATATCTCAGATTTGTTGTGGGGGGAAATCATTACCAGTACAGGGTCCTTCCCTTTGGCCTATCCTCCGCCCCCAGGGTTTTCACCAAATGCCTGGCAGTGGTGGCGGCCTATCTCAGACTTCAAGGCCTTTTTGTGTTTCCATACCTGGACGACTGGCTCATCCGGGCCCAGTCTTCCCAAGAGGCCACTCAAGCCACTCATCGCACTGTGTCTCTGCTCCAGCACTTGGGCTTTGTCATAAACTTCGCAAAGTCCACTTTGCTCCCCTCTCAAGATCTCGAATTCATCGGCGCAAGATTAAGCACACTTCAGGCGCGGGCCTTCCTGCCTCTGGACAGGGCCCACAGGCTCATGAATCTCGCCAGCCGCTTTCGCAGCAATTCCCTGGTCTCTGCCAGGCAATTTCTGAGACTGCTCGGCCATATGGCTTCCACGGTCCATGTGACCCCCAATGCCCGCCTGAACATGCAACCTGCCCCGTGGTGCCTTCGCACGCAATGGCATCAGGCCACGGGGAGCCTGACGGACTCAGTACAAGTCTCAGACCTGCTGATCTCTTCTCTGCGGTGGTGGCTTCATCTGCCAAACCTGGTACTGGGAGTGGATTTTCAATCTCCTCCTCCTTCTCAGGTACTAACAATCGATGCTTCTCTCCTGTGATGGGGAGCACATTGCCAAGGGACATGTACTCAAGGCCTCTGGACTCCTTGGGAGTCTGCGCAGCAGATAAACTTCCTGGAGCTCAGAGCCATCCGCCTAGCTCTGAGAGCCTTCTCCCACCTCGCTTCTCACCAGTCGGTGCTGGTCCAGACGGACAATCAAGTAGCGATGTTCTACGTGAACAAACAAGGAGGAACAGGCTCCTTCCTTCTCTGTCAGGAGGCACGGCGGCTGTGCTCTTGGGCAGTCGGCCACGGCATACTCCTCAAAGCGGTCTATCTCCCAGGTCAGGAAAATTACCTGGCAGACAAGCTAAGCAGGATCCTCCAACCACACGAGTGGAGATTGGATCCATTAGTGGTTCAGCGCATCTTTCTCAAGTGGGGACTCCCCACCATGGATCTGTTTGCCAGTCCTCTGAACCGGCAACTACCCAGATTCTGCTCTCGACAACCGCATCCTCTCAGAGTAGCACCGGATGCTTTTCTGATTCCATGGTCCACAGGCCTCTTGTATGCCTTTCCTCCCATGCCGCTGGTGTCTCGAACACTCTTCAAAGTTCTCCGAGACAAAGCCTCGCTGATCCTAGTAGCTCCCCGGTGGCCGAGACAGCCTAGGTTCCCGCTTCTAATGCAGCTGGCGGTGGACACTCCTCTTCCTCTGGGGTTTCAGCCCGATCTCCTGACACAGGATCACGGGTCTCTCCTACACCCCAACCTCCGGTCCCTTCATCTGATGGCCTGGCTGCTGAAAGGGTAGTCCTTGCTCCCCTCCTGCTGCCTCGGGAGGTGGAAGAGGTCGTCTTGGCCTCCAGGTGGCCCTCCACCCGGAAGTCCTACGCTCTTAAGTGGCGTCGCTTCTCCGTGTGGTGTGCTCAGCAGTCTGAGAATCCCTTCTCCTGCTTGGTGGCAGTGGTCTTGCAATATTTGCTTTACCTCTCCAATCTGGGCCTTAAGTCCAACTCTGTCAGAGTCCACCTCAGTGCTCTCTCTGCACATCACGCACCGGTGGATGGCAGGCCTTTTTCCAACCACCCTTTGGTGGCTCGTTTTCTCCGAGGCCTCCTTCTGTTTAAGCCTCCTTTGCGTCCACCAGCCCCTGAATGGGATCTGAATGTGGTCTTGCAGCGGATTACCTGTCCGCCCTTTGAGCCTATGGCTACCTGCCCTCTTCGTTTTCTTTCTTGGAAAACCTTGTTCTTGGTAGCCCTTACCTCTGCTAGGCGTGTTAGTGAACTGCAGGCCCTAGTGTCTGATCCTCCTTACACTAGGTTCTACAGGAATAGGGTGGTCTTACGGACTCACCCTAAGTTTCTTCCAAAAGTGGTTTCTCCTTTTCATCTCAACCAGGAGGTGGTTCTTCCGACCTTCTTTCCCAGACCGCACTCCAGCCGGGTTGAAACGGTCCTGCATACCCTGGACTGTAGGAGGGCCTTGTCCTTCTACCTTGACCGTACGCGGGAGCATAGGAGGGCTGTTCAGCTCTTCGTTTCTTTTGACCCCAATATCTTGGGGCTACCTGTCTCCAAGCGTACCTTGTCCATTTGGGTAGCTGACTGTATCCCCTGGGTTATGGGGCAGCCGGCCTCTCGTTGGAGGGTCGATTCACGGCTCATCGTGTTAGGGCGAAGGCTGCGTCAGTGCCTCACCTCCGCTCTGTTCCGTTGGCAGATATCTGCCGGGCCACTACTTGGTCTTCAAGCCAGACTTTTGCGGCCCATTACTGCCTGGAGAGGGAGTCCCGCAGGGACAGTGCTTTCGGTCAGGCAGTCCTCCATAATCTCTTTGAGGTTTAGGCAACTCCTACCCTCCGGCCCTGGTGTTGGGCTACCGGTCGGGGGCGTTTTCAGAGAAGATTCTTTCCTTCTATGCTGCTGAGCTAGAGGGAGCTCATTTTTGTGCTTGAGGTCTCCGGTAGCCATAAGCTTGGGAGTCCCATATGTGAGGACTGACTTCCTGCTTGGTCCTGGAGAAAGAGTAGTTACTCACCTGTAACAGGTGTTCTCCAGGAGCAGCAGGAATCAGTCCTCACAACCCTCCCTCCTCCCCTTGGAGTTGCAGTCCTATCATTTTGTTTTTGCTAATTGTTTTGCTGTCTTTTAGCTATGTCATCAGACTGAGCAAGATGGCACCCTTGGGCGGGAAGGGGACCGCGCATGCGCGCTGCAATTCCCAAAGGCTTTCTTTGAAAGCTGGGGAAATTGCTCCGCGAGGGCTCCGTCGACGCCGATGTCACCCATATGTGAGGACTGATTCCTGCTGCTCCTGGAGAACACCTGTTATAGGTGAGTAACTACTCTTTTCAGGGCTGCTTCTTACTTCCATGGATCTCAGGTAACCAAGCATAAATCTAGCCGGTCCTCGAAGGGTAAATCTCCCTCCAAGCATCGAGATGCCTCCGGGCTTGCCCTCGAGGATTCCACACCGGCAAAATTACCCCAGCGGGAAGCTCCAGCTTCCAAAGCGTTATCTATGGGGTCACAGGTTGACATCGATGGCTCTGCCTCGACAAATCACCTGTTGCCGTGTTCTGGGGTACCGGTGGCTCCCACTGGTACCGACATCCAGATATTGGTGGCGTCGATGGATCAGAGGATTCTCCAGGACCAAGCAGGAAGTCAGTCCTCACATATGGGTGACGTCGGCGCCGACGGAGCCCTCGCGGAGCAATTTTCCCCAGCTTTCAAAGAAAGCCTTTGGGAATTGCAGCGCGCATGCGCGGTCCCCTTCCCGCCCAAGCGTGCCATCTTAGCCAGTCTTCTTTTTTCCGCGGAGCCCTACAGACGTGGTCTTCTTGTCCCCGCAGAAAAAGTTGATTTTCGTCGTTTATATCTCTTTCCTGCCCGGACTCGCGACGCCGTTGCGAGTCCTTCTCTTATTTTTCAGTTTTTCTGATTTTTCTTGTCAGTTTAGTTTTTCGGTTTTTCGCTGGCAGCCCGGTCCTTTGACCATGCAGGGGCCCTTTTTCCCCCGATGGCTGCCAGTGGCTTCAAAAGGTGTGTTCAGTGTGACAGAAATATGTCACTCACTGACACACACGATCATTGCCTCCTCTGCCTTGGCCCAGATTACGAGGAACTGATCTGTGGGGCCTGCAGCAAAATGTCCTCCAAAGCTTTACGGAGTCGGCGAAGAATCTTCGCAGATCCCACCCGTACCCGGACATCGTCGGAGGCCTCGGCGTCCAGAGGCTCCAGCTCTGAGCATCGCCGGAGTTCCTCCGACAGAGGTTCTCCCTCCGGGGATCATCATCGGAAGATGAAACCCGCGAGGGCGGCGTCGGTGGACGCTCCTGGTTCCGCGAGGGCCAGGTCGCATAGCCCCGATAGCCGTCCCGGGTCTTTGGAGCAGGAACGTCTCCCGAAGCGACCTCGTTTGGAATCGGAATTGCCTGCTCGGGTAAGTCCTGTAGTCCTCCTGGACTCGCCTCCGAGGGGTCCGACGTCGGGCCTGACGCCGTCGGGGCCCGAGTCGGGGGCTGCTGGGTCACCTGAGGTCGGACTCAGGTTGACGGCCTTGGAGAGCAGACTGTCTGCCTTCATGGACCAGCAGCGGGCACTGATCGATAGCCTCGCTGGCGCCTCTGTCCCGACCGCCGGGACGTCTAAGTCGACCCCGGAGACCGAGCCGATCCTCGAGTCCATGCGGGCTCGAGTCGAGCCTCAGTCGAGGTCTCCCTCGGCCTCCCGTTCGGGACCGAGGTTGTCGACGCCGACTCCCTCGGCGTCGGGGCGGCCGACGCCTCCGCCCGCCCGAACCGACCCCACCGATTCCTCCTCGGAGTCGGCCTGGGAATCTGAAGTGGAAGAGTCACCTGATTCTTTTCGGACTCGGTGTGTCCCCTCGGACTCCCCTGAGTCCGAACCTCGGAAACAGTCCCCCCCGGAGGATGCCCGGTTCTCGGACTTCGTCAGGGATATGGCCAAGGCTTTGGCCTTCCCTGCGGATCCCGAGGAGGAGCCTCGAGCCGAAGAGCTCGACGCCCTTCAGTACGACTCTCCAGCCAAGGAGCACTTTACTGTACCGGTTCCTCCCATGCTGGAACGACTACTCTTCCGCATGTGGGAGAGTCCGGCATCGTCGCCGGTATTAAGCAAGCGGGTCGATTCCATCTATCAAGTCCGCAAGAGCCCTGGCTTCCAAAAAGCACAGCTACCGCACCATTCCATGGTGGTGGAATCGGCCATGCATAGGCTCAAGAGCCAGAAGATGCACTCCTCGGTGCCTCCCGGCAGAGAGGCCCGCAACCTGGATGGCCTCGGTAAGAAGTGTTTCCAAGGTTCTATGCTTGCTTGTCGGGTCCAGACCTACCAGCTGTACATGGGCATGTACCTTAGAGACCTGGCTAAAGAGATAGCCGGATTCTCTGCTGGGCTGTCCGAGGAACCTTTGCGGAGGTTCCTAGCCTTGTCCACTGGTATTCGGGAATGCTCCAAATTCATTTCTCAAGCAGCCTATGATGGCTTTGAAGCATCGGCTCGAGTGGCCGCAGCCGGCATCGGTGCCCGCCGACAGGCTTGGCTTCAGTCGTCTGACCTTGAACCCTGGGTGCAGGACAAGTTGGTCGATGTCCCCTGCCGAGGTGAGAACCTCTTTGGCAAGCCCATGGCTGAGAAGGCTGCGCAAATCGAGACGGAGACTCTCACCAGAACTAGGCTCTCTAGGAAGACCTCTGCCCCTTCCCAGAAGAAGAAGGGCTCGGGAAAGAAGTCCTTTTACCCGAGAAAGGCGGCTGCCTATAAACACTACCCTCAATATCAGGCCTCTGCAGCTCCCCAACAGGGTCAGCAGGCCAAGGGACGGGGTAACGGGTCCCGTAGGCAGCAAGCCCCCCCAAGCCTGCACCACCGGCCCCTGCTCAGCAGGGTGGGGGGTTTTGACTTCATCGGCACAGCCTCTCCCCCTCAGCTGGTTTCTCCCAGCACAGGAGGCCGGCTGGTCCACTTTGCCCACAGGTGGTCCAACATCACATCAGATGCCTGGGTGCTTCATGTTGTGAGAGAAGGCTATCTTCTCCACTTCCACCAGGTCCCTCCCTCCTATTTCCCGGGAGAGCCTCCACGACTCCTTCTGCACAGGGACTTACTCCTTCAGGAGTTAGCAAGTCTTCTTCAGGAACAGGCTGTGGAACCGGTGCCCCACCACCTGAGAGGTCAAGGCTTCTATTCCAGGTATTTCCTAATACCAAAAAGGACGGGAGGCCTCAGACCCATCCTGGACTTGCGCAACCTCAACAAGTTCCTCGTGCGGGAGAAGTTCAAGATGCTTACCCTTGGAATCCTTCTGCCCTTCCTCCAGCAGGGAGATTGGCTATGCTCCTTGGATCTAAAGGATGCCTACACGCACATCCTCATCCACCCAAGCCACCGCCAATACCTAAGGTTTGTGGTGGCAGGAAATCATTACCAGTACAGAGTACTGCCCTTTGGCCTATCCTCCGCACCACGAGTCTTCACAAAATGTCTCGCGGTGGCGGCGGCTTATCTCCTGCTTCAGGGCCTCTATGTCTTTCCGTACCTAGACGACTGGCTCATCAGAGCATCGTCCTCTCCAGAAGTCTCAAAAGCCACACACCGCACTGTGACGCTTCTCCAGTACTTGGGCTTTGTCATAAACTTCGCAAAGTCCACTTTGCTCCCCTCGCAAGATCTCGAGTTCATCGGCGCAAGATTGCACACTCTTCAGGCGCGAGCTTTCCTGCCTCTCGACAGGGCTCAACGGCTCATGGACCTAGCCGGCCGTTTTCGCAGCCAGTCCCTGGTCTCGGCCAGGCGCTTCCTGAGACTACTCGGCCATATGGCTTCCACCGTCCATGTGACCCCCAATGCCCGCCTGAATATGTGGCCTGCTCAGTGGTGCCTTCGCAAGCAGTGGCAACAGGCCACGGGCGGCCTAACCGACTTAGTGCGGATCTCCGGCCCGCTGGCCTCTTCTCTACAGTGGTGGCTTCATCGGCCGAACCTGGTACTCGGAATGCCTGTTCAGTCTCCTCCGCCTGCTCAAGTGCTGACGACCGATGCTTCTCTCCTAGGATGGGGAGCGCATTGCCAAGGGGCATGTACTCAAGGTCTCTGGACCACGTGGGAGTCTGCGCAGCAGATCAACTTCCTAGAGCTCAGAGCGATCCGTCTGGCTCTCAAGGCTTTCTCCCATCTGACTTCTCGCCGGTCCGTCCTTGTCCAGACGGACAATCAAGTTGCCATGTTCTACGTGAACAAACAGGGGGGCACGGGCTCCTTCCTTCTCTGTCGAGAAGCACAGAGGCTCTGCTCTTGGGCCGTCAGCCACGGCATTCTTCTCAAGGCAGTTTATCTCCCAGGCCAAGAAAATTGCCTGGCGGACAAACTCAGCAGAATCCTCCAGCCGCACGAGTGGCAACTGGATCCCTTGGTAGTTCAGAAACTTTTTCTGAAGTGGGGCCTCCCCACGATGGATCTCTTTGCCAGTCCTCTCAACCAGCAACTTCCTCGCTTCTGCTCTCGGCAGCCGCATCCCCTTCGAGTAGCGGCGGATGCTTTTCTGCTCTCATGGTCGAAAAGCCTTCTGTATGCCTTTCCTCCCATACCGCTAATCTCTCGAACTCTTTTCAAGGTTCTCCGAGACAAAGCTTCCATGATCCTGATAGCTCCTCGGTGGCCCAGACAGCCGTGGTTTCCACTCCTGCTGCAACTAGCGGTGGGGGCTCCGTTCCCTCTGGGGTTTCAACCAGATCTCCTAACACAGGATCAGGGGTCCCTGCTACACCCCAACCTCAGATCTCTGCATCTGATGGCCTGGCTGCTGAAAGGGTAGTCCTGGCTCCCCTTCTACTGCCAGCAGAGGTGGAAGAGTTCGTCCTAGCTTCCCGGCGACCTTCTACCCGCAAATGCTACGCCCTTAAATGGCGTCGCTTTTCCGTTTGGTGTACCCAGCAGTCTCAGGATCCCTTCTCCTGCTCGGTGTCGGTGATCTTGCAGTACTTGCTCTACCTCTCTAATCTGGGACTTAAGTCCAACTCCGTCAAAGTTCACCTCAGTGCTCTTTCAGCACATCATGTGCCGGTGGACGGCAGACCTCTTTCCAGCGACCCTCTCGTGGCAAGGTTTCTCCGAGGTCTCCTTCTACTTAAACCACCTCTGCGCCCGCCAGCACCTGACTGGGATCTGAATGTGGTTTTACAGCGGATCACCTGTCCGCCTTTTGAACCTATGGCTACCTGTTCTCTCCATTTTCTTTCTTGGAAAACCTTATTCCTGATAGCCCTCACTTCCGCTAGATGCGTAAGTGAATTGCAGGCCCTCGTGTCTGATCCCCCTTACACTCGGTTCTACAAAAATAGGGTAGTCCTACGGACTCACCCTAAATTTCTTCCAAAAGTGGTCTCCTCTTTTCACATCAATCAGGAGGTGGTACTTCCGACCTTCTTTCCCAGGCCACACTCCAGCCGAGCTGAAATGGTCCTGCATACCCTGGACTGTAGAAGGGCGTTGAACTTCTACCTTGACCGTACGCGGGAGCACCGTAAAGCTGCTCAGCTTTTCGTGTCTTTTGACCCCAATAAATTGGGGCTCCCTGTCTCCAAGCGTACTCTGTCCATCTGGGTTGCTGACTGTATCGCTTGGGCTTATGGGGCAGCCGGACTCTCGCTAGATAGTCGGGTCACGGCTCATTGTGTTCGGGCGAAGGCTACGTCAGTAGCTTACCTCCGCTCTGTTCCATTGGCAGACATCTGCCGGGCTGCTACTTGGTCTTCGAGCCAGACTTTTGCGGTCCATTACTGCCTCGAGAGGGAGTCCCGCAGGGACAGTGCTTTCGGACAGGCAGTCCTCCGAAATCTCTTCGAGGTTTGAGCAACTCCTACCCTCCATCCCGGATGTTGGGCTACCGGTGGGTAATAATTCAGTGAAGATTCCTTCCTTCTGTGCTGCTGAGCTAGAGGGAGCTCATTTTTGTGCTTAGGGTCTCCGGTAGCCTTAAGCTTGGGAGTCCCATATGTGAGGACTGACTTCCTGCTTGGTCCTGGAGAAAGCGTAGTTACCTGTAACAGGTGTTCTCCAGGAGCAGCAGGAATCAGTCCTCACAACCCTCCCTCCTCCCCTTGGAGTTGCAATCATCTGCTTTAGTTTTTTTGCAAATTTTTATGCTGTCTTTTAGCTATGTCATCTGACTGGCTAAGATGGCACCCTTGGGCGGGAAGGGGACCGCGCATGCGCGCTGCAATTCCCAAAGGCTTTCTTTGAATGCTGGGGAAAATTGCTCCGCGAGGGCTCCGTCGGCGCCGACGTCACCCATATGGAGGACTGATTTCTGCTGCTCCTGGAGAACACCTGTTACAGGTGAGTAACTACGCTTTCTGGTCATGCAGCACACCCTGTCGGCATTCATACAGGCTGCGACGCCTCCGGTACCGCAACAATCCCCGTTGTCGGTACCGGCTCCGACACAGGCATCACTCCTGGTGCCGGTACCGATTGCATCTGCATCAGCTTCGGTGTCGATTGCAACGGTACCCTGTCCTATGATGCCCATCGGTACCGAAACAGTACCGGTTACTCCCGATACCGATCCTACTCGGTACGGCTATCGGGCTGTACAGGAGCATCCAGACCGGCGATACTTCGATTCCTCTGAAGTCTCAGATGACTCTGAGGGTTCTGTCGAGGCATCGATACTTCTTCCTCAGGAGCCGCCTTCTCCTAAACGAAGAATGTCTCCTCCAGAAGTCTTTTCAAGACTTCATTAGGGAAGTGGCTAGGGGCCTCTCCATCACAGTGGCCCCTGAGTCAGAATCCAGAGCCAAGGAGTTAGATATTTTACAATATCCTAAAACTCCTAAAGAGGCAGCTACTTTACCTATCCATAAGATTCTGTATGATCTCATGTTGAGGATGTGGGAGACACCTCTTACCACCTCTCCTCATTCTCGCAGGCTAGACACCATGTATCGTATCCCTCCTTGTCCTGGCTTCTACAAGACTCATCTTCCTCACTACTCTATTGTGGTAGAGTCTGCCATGAGAAAAATAAAGAGTGCAAAGAGACACTCATCTAATCCTCCAGGGCGTGAATGCAGGACCCTAGATGCTTTTGGCCGAAGGGTTTTCCAAGCTTCTATGCTAGCTGCCAGGATCAACTCCTATAGTCTCTATATAAGGATGTTTCTAAAAGAAGTCACAGATCATCTGCAGACTTTAACCCCTTTTATTTCAGAGGATAAAAGGCAGGAGTTTCTCACTTGGCTCAAACATGCCCAAGATGCCTCCAAATTTTCCAACCGTGCAGCTTTTGACTCTCTTGAGTGTGTAAGCAGAGCTTCAGCTATTGCCATAGGGGAACGCACAATTGCTTGGCTACAAGCTTCTGATTTGGAGCTCTGGGTACAAGATGAATTAGTGAATATCCCTTGTACAGGTGAAAACCTTTTTGGTAAGAATTGGCAAGCAAAGGCCAATCAGATGGATGCTGAAAACTCTGCTTTGGATCGACGATCAAAGTCTACCTCTGCTCCTGTTAAGAAAAGATTGTTCAAAAAGACATATTTTTCCAAAAAGTGAAGATACTATCCTGCTTATAGTCAGCAGGCATCTTCTGCAGGTCGTTTTGCTGCAAAGCGTCAGCAACCACCTAAACAGGCCAAATCAAAGGCTGCTAGGCCTGCCATGACCCAGCAGCCTCAGCCTCCTCAGGGCCTTTGACTTGCAACTAGAGAACTTAGCCTTTCTGGCTCTGGAAGAACCAGAGCCCCTCACCATTCCAGGAAGGTTGACTTACTTTGCTCCCAGATGGGAACAAATCACAGCAGAGCAATGGACACTCTCTAGAATAAGGGAAGGGTACAAGCTTCATTTCTTAAGCCTTCCCCCTCACACCATAGTGAAACAGTTCAATTCTCCAACATCTCTCCTCGACCTTCTAGGTCAGGAGATTGCCACCCTTCTTGCCCAAAGGGCAATAGAAGAAGTACCTCTTCTTCAGCAAGGCACAGGGTTCTACTCCCCTTATTTTCTTATTCCAAAGAAAATAGGGGGCTACAGACCCATCTTAGGTCTCAGAGAATTGAACAAATTTCTATTCGAGGAGAAATTCAAGATGATTTCTCTCGGTGCTCTGCTTCCATACCTTCAGAGTCAGGACTGACTTTGTTCTCTAGATCTCAAGGATGCGTACACCCATGTCCTCATCCATCCAACACACAGAAGGTTCCTTCGGTTCCTTTTTGGAGAAAAGCACTACCAATACAGGGTGCTTCCTTTCGGTCTGGCCTCCGCACCAAGGGTGTTCACGAAATGCATGGAAGTAGTAGCTGCATTTCTACGCACCCTGGGAATATTTGTTTTCCCATATCTGGACGACTGGCTCATTTGAGCTCCCTCTCAGTCAGAGGCGAAGACTTTTCTAACCTGCACAATGCGTGTCCTTCAGTATTTGGGACTGGTAATAAACATCCCAAAATCCAATCTCACCCCTAATCAATCTCTGGAGTTTATAGGGGCTGTCCTGGATACCACAACTGCAAGGGCCTATCTTCCTCAGGCTCGTTGGTGCAGTTAGCCTCCCAAATACAGTTAAAGTCCCATTTAACTGCTCGGGAAATGTTACAACTCTTAGGCCACATAGCATCCACCGTGCATGTGGTTCCATATGCTCGCCTTCACATGAGGACAGCTCAATGGTCTTTGTCCACCCAATGGACTCAGGCATCAGGTTGCCTGTCAGACAAAATAGCAAACTCCAGTTGCCTTTTTTGGTCTCTCCAGTGGTGGAAGTCCTCTTAAAAGCTGTTGCTGGGGTCCCCTTTTCAGCAGTCACTTCCCCAAGCAACCCTTACAACAGATGCCTCTCCAATGGGTTGGGGAGCTCAACTGCAAGATCTCTCCACCCAGGGCATCTGGTCTCCACAGGAGACTTATCTACACATCAATCTCTTGGAACTCAGAGCAATTTTCTTAGCTCTGAGTGTTCCACTCCCTGCTCAGCTACAGGACAGTCCTCATCCACACGGACAACCAAGTAGCCATGTTCTATGTGAACAAGCAGGGAGGGACTGGCTCTCTGTCGCTTTGCAACGAAGCTTTGTGACTGTGGGCCTTCGCCAGAGAGAATCAGATTCATCTTATGGCAGTATATCTTCCAGGCGTTCAAAACTCTTGGGCAGACAGACTCAGTCGTGTTCTGCTACCACACGAGTGGTCCCTCCACATGGACCAGGTAGCCAGGATTTTTCGAATTTGGGGAACCCCGGACATAGACCTCTTTGCAAGTCCGTGGAATGCCAAACTTCCCCGGTTCTGTTCCAGAATTCCATGTCAGGGAGTTCAGGCCAAGGATGCCTTCCTTCTTCACTGGGGTCAAAACTTCCTTTATGCCTTCCCACCCATTCCCCTAATTCCCAAAACACTTTTCAAGCTTCAGAGAGACCGAGGTTCCATGATCCTCATAGCACCACATTGGCCACGCCAAGTGTGGTACCCTCTACTTCTGCATCTCTCTCAAGCTTCCTCCCTGGAATTGGGCTCTGCACCAGATCTATCCCAGGAAGACGGAACATTGTGGCACCCAAACCCCCAGTCTCTCCATCTCAGGGCCTGGTTGCTGAAGGCCTAGACCTTCAGGTTTTTCATCTCTCTCAGCAAGTCAGAGATATTCTTCATGCTTCTAGAAAGCCTTCCACTAGACGTTCTTATGCTTTCAAATGGAAAAGATTTACCATTTGGTGTTCAGAGAAGGGTCTTAAACCTCTTGCAATACCTCTGAATTCTTTACTAGAGTATCTTCTGCATCTATCCCATGCAGGCTTTAAAACGAATTCAGTAAGAGTCCATTTGAGTGCTATTGCAGCGTCCCTCAAGCCTCTCAATGGACAGCCTATTTCCTCTCATCCTCTTATAGCAAGATTCATGAGAGGCCTTCTTTTAACTAAACCTGCCATTAGACCACCTCCAGTGGCATGGGACTTAAATCTGGTTCTTGGCCAGCTTATGAAGCCACCCTTTGAACCTTTAGCCACCACCTCCTTGAAATTTCTTTCTTGGAAGGTTATCTTTCTCATTGCAGTCACCTCAGCACGTCGCATCAGTGAGTTGCAAGCCTTGGTGGCTAATCCTCCTTATACAAGGTTTCATCATGATAAGGTAGTCCTCAGGACCAAGCCACACTTTATACCCAAAGTGGTCTCGCCTTTTCATCTGAATCAAGAGGTATACTTACCTGTCTTTTTTCCAGGACCTCATGCATCAAGTGCAGAGAGGAATCTTCATACTTTGGATTGTAAAAGAGCTCTCGCCTTTTACTTACAAAAAACACAGCAATATAGAAAGTCTTCTCAACTCTTTGTTGCTTTTGATCCTTCCCATTTAGGACTTCCAGTTTCTAAGAGAACACTGTCCAACTGGATTGCTCAGTGTATTTCTTTCACCTACCAGAGTAGGAACCTTGTCACAGCTCACAATGTGAGGGCCAGGGCAGCCTCAATGGCTCATCTAAACTCTGTGTCCATCGACCAAATCTGTCGAGCGGCCACTTGGGCCTCGGTTCATACCTTCACAGCCCATTACTGTTTGGACAAGGACTCCCGCCGGGATGCCTCGTTTGGTCAGGCTGTTCTCAAACACCTGTTCCATTCCTAATCAACTCCTACCCACCTCCCCTTGTTGGATGCCAGAGTTCCATGGGGGGAGGTGGAGCCCTTTTCAAGGACACACAACTCTGGGGTCTCTCCCTGGCATCTGCAGCTAGGGAGTCCCCATATGTGAAGACTCATTCCTGCTTGTTCCTGGAGATAGCACAGTTACTTACCTGTAACAGGTGATCTCTGGGAACAGCAGGAATAAGTCTTCACAACCCACCCACCTCCCCTAGGAGTTGTATCTCTCTGTCTGTTTCCTTCCCTCTCTCTCTCTCTTTGTCTCAGCTTTAAAACTCGAACTGGAGAGAGGCGGTTGGGAAAGGCGGGAAGGCAGCACGCAGGCGCTGTGGGATGCTCCCAAAAGCTTTCTTATTGGACGGTGGGGAGCGTTCCTGCGCAGGCTCCGTCGGTACCGACGATACCCATATGTGAAGACTTATTTCTGCTGTTCCCAGAGATCACCTGTTACAGGTAAGTAACTGTGCTTTCTCTTTCCTTGCAGCTCGTCCTCATGGTATTTCACTTCCATTCCTAATACTTCATGGAAAGCTCATGTTCAGCTAAAGAATGCATGATACCTTTTTGCCTTTTCGATTGGGTCTATATGGTATCTAAATCTATTGCGTCTTCTATCCAGTTACCATTCTAGACTTCTGGAAGAATCTGGACTTGCTGCCTGCAGACTGATATTATCCTTTGCACTTTCACGTGGCCATCCTGGTTATTCAAGGGCTAGAATTCTTACAGGAATCTAGTCTGTTCCTTGTCATGGAGAGTATTCCCCTGACTCTCTGTCATTACCAGGGGAAATAGATTCTCTATGTACCTTTTCAAGTAGGTGTTCACCTTCTTGTTATTAGATTAATCTTTCCTCTCCACATATTCCTATGTGGATATAGTTTATATAGGCATACCTCTATCTGCTTAGTTGCAGACATGTATATATATGTCTATATTTATTTATTTATTACAATCTTTTATATACCGTGCTATTTGGTATCAGCGCGGTTCACATACAACAACATCAACAGAATAACAGACTATTCCGTGTTTACAGCAAACAGGTATATAAACTTGGGTAACATAAGGTTAACTTATTACAAACATGATTATATAAAAGGTATCATGACAACACAAAAGTCCTAGTAATCTTACTGAGAAAGTGGGAGATGCTATTTGAAGATAAGGCGTGTCTCTTATTTGTGGGGGCTTTTGCTGGGGGTAATGTTTGGTGGGTAGTATATGAGGAAAAGGTGCTTTCCTAAATTGGGTTAAGTCGGTAATGGCACGAACGCTTGGTGGTAAGGCGTTCCAGCATCTTGGGGCGTAGAATATAAAAGATCTGCTTGCCGTTATCTGGGTGCATTTTGTTACAACCTTAGGAAGTGTTAGTGTGTTTATAGATATATATATGTCATCTGTGTATATATATTATGCCCATCTATATCTCTGTATAGATATATTCTTCTATATCTATATATATATCTGTTGAGATATCTCATCATAGGTAGATAGGTATCTACATACTTATCTATCTGTCTATGTTCATATATATATATATATATATATATATATATATATTTCTATATGACTCTGACAGATGGGCTCTACCCCTACCAATGCTGTGCCAGCATATTTAGGGTTTTACACGCACAACCACTGCCTGTGGTAGTTAGCAAACTTTTTCTACCATAACCTTCAGGGTTAGGTACCTCTGAAGCTCTCCATGTTCCAGTATCTTTCCTAGCTGACAGTTAGGAAAGACATTGCGGATCTTCAGTTAATCAGAGGCTCTAACGCCTCAGACATCTGTCCTTTTTTCATTGGATACAAGGGTCTTATATACTTTTTTTCCCACAAGGACTTTGTCTGTCTGTCCTAATCGGTCAGCCTTATGTCTTTTTGGTCCTAAGAGTGGGCCACTCTCAGGCCAAAGGAGCTTAAGCCTTGTTAATAGAGCCTTCCGCGTTCTCCAGGACCAAGCAGGAAGTCAGTCCTCACATTTGGGTGACGTCGGCGCCGACGGAGCCCTCGCGGAGCAATTTCCCCAGCTTTCAAAGAAAGCCTTTGGGAATTGCAGCGCGCATGCGCGGTCCCCTTCCCGCCCAAGGGTGCCATCTTGCTCAGTCGTCTTTTTTCCGCGGAGTCCTGCAGACGCTGTATGTCATCGCCGCTGAAAAAGTTGATTTTTATTATTTTTCTTATCTCGATTCGAAGCCGGATCCTTTTCCCGCCTGGACTCGATACACCGGTATCGAGTCCTTTCATGATTTTTTCGGTTTTTGTCCTTCGTGACTGGCGTTCGCGCCATTTTTTCCTTTTTCCTGGCAGCCCTGTCTTTTGACCTCGCAGGGACCCTTTTTCCCACGATGGCTGCCAGCGGGTTTAAAAAGTGTGATCGCTGTAAGAAACTTATGTCTCTTAACCGACACACACGACTGCTGCCTCCGCTGCCTTGGACGCGATCACGACCCGATGATCTGTGGTCCATGTAGCAAGATGTCCTCTAAAGCGTTGAGGAGTCGGCAGCAACAGAGGGAAAATATCTTCTCTGACTCCGTGTCCGGCCAGGCCCGGACCTCGTCAGAGGCTTCGACGTCCCGGGACTCCGGTCCTGAGCATCGTCGGAGTTCCTCTGAGCGTTGGTCTCCTGCCCGGGAGCATCATCGGAAGAAGAAACCCGCGAGGGCGGCGTCGGTGGACGCTCCTGGTTCCTCGAGGGCCAGGTCGCATAGCCCCGATAGCCGTCCCGGGTCCTCGGAGTCAGAGAGGCCTTCAAAACATCCTCGTCTTGAGTTGGAGTCTCCTGGACACGTGAGTACTGTAGTCCTCATGGACTCACCTCCGAAGGAGCCGACGTCGGGCCCGACGCCGTCGGGGCCCGAGTCGGGGGCTGCTGGGTCTCCTGAGCTCGGACTCAGGTTGACGGCCTTGGAGAGAAGTTTGGCTGCCTTCATGGACAGCAGCGGGCATTGATCGCTGGCCTCGCCGGTGCTTCTGCCCCGACCGCCGGGACGTCGACGTCCAAGTCGACCCCGGAGACCGAGCCGATCCTCGAGTCCATGCGGGCTCGAGTCGATCCTCGGTCGCGGTCTCCCTCGGCCTCCCGTTCGGGACCGAGGTCGTCGACGCCGACTCCGTCGGTGTCGGGGCGGAAGGCATCGATGCCCGCCCGACCGGAGCCGCTCGATTCCTCCTCCGAGGAATCGGCCTGTGAAACGGAGTACGAAGAGTCCCCTGGTACTTTTCGGACTCGGTGTGTCCCATCGGACTCGCCCGAATCCGAACCTCGGAGGCGTTCCCCCCCGGAGGACACCCGGTTCTCGGACTTCGTGCGGGATATGGCCAAAGCCTTGGCATTCCCCGTGGATCCCGAGGAGGAGCCTCGAGCCGAAGAGCTCGATGCCCTCCAGTATGACTCTCCCCCGAAGGAGGCCTTTACTGTACCGGTTCCTCCGATGCTGGAGTGACTTCTCTTCCGCTTGTGGGAGAGCCCGGCGTCGGCGCCGGTGTTAAGCAAGCGGGTCGATTCCATTTATTGAGTCCGCAAGAGCCCCGGGTTCCAAAAGGCACAACTACCACACCATTCCATGGTGGTGGAATCGGCCATGCATCGACTCAAGAGTCAGAAGATGCACTCCTCGGTGCCTCCCGGCCGGGTGCTTCCAGGGCTCTATGCTTGCTTGTCGAGTCCAGACTTACCAGCTCTATATGGGCATGTATCTCCGAGACCTGGTAAAGGAAATTGCCGGGTTCTCTGCTGGTCTCTCCGAGGAACCTTTGCAGAGGTTCCAGGCCTTGTCCACTGGTATTCGTGAGTGCTCGAAGTTTATCTCTCGAGCAGCCTACGATGGCTTCGAAGCATCAGCTCGGGTAGCCGGAGCCGGCATCGGTGCCCGCCGACAGGCTTGGCTTCAGTCATCCGACCTCGAGCCATGGGTACAGGACAAGTTGGTCGATGTCCCCTACAAAGGTGAAAACCTCTTTGGCAAGCCCATGGCTGAAAAGGCTGCAGAACTCGAGACCGAGACTCTGACCAGGACTAGGCTGTCCAGAAAAACCTCTGCCCCTTCTCATAAAAAGAAGGGCTCGGGGAAAAAAGCCCTTTTACCCGAGGAAGGCAGCTGCCTATAAACACTACCCTCACTATCAGGCCCCAGTAGCTCCCCCACAGAGTCAGCAGGCCAAGGGACGGGGTAATGGGTCCCGTAGGCAGCAAGCCCTCAAGCCTACAACACCGGCCCCTGCTCAGCAGGGTGGGGGTTTTTGACTCCATCAGCATAGCCTCTTCCCCTCTGCTGGTTTCACCGGCTGGTCCACTTTGCCCAAAGATGGTCAGCAATCACATCAGATACCTGGGTGCTTCATATAGTTCAAAAAGGCTATCTTCTTCACTTTCACCAGGTACCTCCCTCCTACTTTCCAGAGGAGCCTCCCAGACTCCCTCTGCACAGGGACTTACTCCTTCAGGAGTTAGCAAGTCTTCTTGAGGAACAGGCTGTGGAACCGGTGCCCCACCACCTGAGAAGTCAAGGATTTTATTCCAGGTATTTTCTGATACCAAAACGAACAGGAGGCCTCAGACCCATCCTGGACTTGCAAAACCTCAACAAGTTCCTGACAAGGGAAAAGTTCAAGATGCTCACCCTTGGAATCCTGCTGCCCTACCTCCAGCAGGGAGACTGGCTATGCTCCTTAGATCTAAAGGATGCCTATACTCACATCCTTATTCATCCAGACCACAGACAATATCTTAGGTTTGTTGTGGGAGGAAATCATTACAGTACAGAGTCCTGCCCTTTGGCCTATCCTCCACCCCCAGGGTGTTCACCAAATGCCTAGCAGTGGTGGCGGCCTATCTAAGGCTTCAAGGCCTCTTTGTATTTCCATACCTGGACGACTGGCTCATAAGGGGCCAGTCTTCCCAGGAGGCCACTCAGGCCACTCTTCGCACTGTATTTCTGCTCCAGCACTTGGGATTTGTCATAAACTTCGCAAAGTCCGCTTTGCTCCCCTCTCAAGATCTCTAGTTCATCGGCGCAAGGTTAAACACACTTCAGGCGAGGGTCTTCCTGCCTCTGGACAGGGCACACAAGCTCATGAATCTAGCCAGCCACTTTCGCAGCAATTCCCTGGTCTCTGCCAGGCAATTTCTGAGACTACTCGGCCATATGGCTTCCATGGTCCATGTAACCCCCAATGCCCGCCTGAACATGCGTCCTGCTCAATGGTGCCTTCGCACTCAATGGCATCAAGCCACGGAGAACCTGGCGGCCTCAGTATGGGTCTCCAACCTGCTGGTCTCTTCTCTTCAGTGGTGGCTTCATCTGCCAAACCTGGTGCTGGGAGTGGATTTTCAATCTCCTCCGCCTTCTCAGGTGCTAACGACCGATGCTTCTCTCCTGGGTTGGGGAGTACATTGCCAAGGGACCTGTACTCAAGGCCTCTGGACTCTCCCTGGGAGTCTGCTCAGCAGATAAACTTCCTAGAGCTCAGAGCCATCCACCTCGCTCTGAGAGCCTTCTCCCACCTCACTTCTCACCAGTCTGTGCTGGTCCAGACGGACAATCAGGTTGCAATGTTCTTCGTGAACATACAGGGAGGCACAGGCTCCTTCCTTCTCTGTCAGGAGGCGCGAAGACTCTGCTCTTGGGCCATCCTTCACGGTATTCTCCTCAAGGCTGTCTATCTCCCAGGTCCAGAAAATTGCCTGGCAGACAAACTGAGCAGGATCCTCCAACCTCACGAGTGGAGGTTGGATCCGCTGGTGGTTCAGGGAATCTTTCTCAAGTGGGGCCTTCCCACCATGGATCTCTTTGCCAGCCCCCTGAACAGGCAGCTTCCCAAGTTCTGCTCTCGACAACCGCATCCTCTGAGTGGCGGCGGATGCTTTCCTGATTCCATGGTCCACAGGCCTCTTGTATGCCTTTCCTCCCATGCCACTGGTGTCTCGTACACTCTTCAAAGTTCTCAGAGACAAAGCCTCGATGATCCTAGTGGCTCCCTGGTGGCCGAGACAACCTTGGTTCCCGCTTCTAATGCAGCTGGCGGTGGACACTCCTCTTCCTCTGGGGTTTCAACCCGATCTCCTGACACAGGATCAGGGGTCTCTCCTACACCCCAACCTCCGCTCCCTTCATCTGATGGCCTCGCTCCTGAAAGGGTAGTCCTTGCTCCCCTCCTGCTGCCTCGGGAGGTGGAAGAGGTCGTCTTGGCCTCGAGGCGGCCTTCCACCCGGAAGTCCTACGCTCTTAAGTTCTCCGTGTGGTGTGCTCAGCAGTCTGAGAATCCCTTCTCCTGCTTGGTGGCAGTGGTCTTGCAATATTTGCTTTACCTCTCCAATCTGGGCCTTAAGTCAAACTCTGTCAGGGTCCACCTCAGTGCTCTCTCTGCGCATCACGCACATGTGGATGGCAGGCCTCTTTCCAACCACCCTTTGGTGGCTCGTTTTCTCCGAGGCCTCCTTCTCCTTAAGCCTCCTTTGCGGCCCCCAGCCCCTGAATGGGATCTGAATGTGGTCTTGCAGCGGATTACCTGTCCGCCCTTTGAACCTATGGCTACCTGCCCTCTTCGTTTTCTTTCCTGAAAAACCTTGTTTTTGGTAGCCCTTACTTCTGCTAGGCGCGTTAGTGAACTGCAGGTCCTAGTGTCTAATCCCCCTTACACTAGGTTCTACAGGAATAGGGTAGTCTTAGGGACTCACCCTAAGTTTCTTCCAAAAGTGGTTTCTCCTTTTCATCTCAACCAGGAGGTGGTTCTTCCCACCTTCTTTCCCAGGCCCCACTCCAGCAGAGCTGAGATGGTCCTGCATACCCTGGACTGTAGGAGGGCCTTGTCCTTCTACCTTGACCGTACGCGGGAGCATAGGAGGGCTGTTCAGCTCTTCGTTTCTTTTGATCCCAATAAGTTGGGGCTACCTGTCTCGAAGCGTACTTTGTCCATATGGGTTGCTGACTGTATCGCTTGGGCTTATGGGGCAGCCGGCTTCTCGTTGGAGGGTCGAGTCACAGCTCATCGTGTTAGGGCGAAGGCTGCGTCAGTGGCTCATCTCCGCTCTGTTCCGTTGGCAGACATCTGCCGGGCCGCTACTTGGTCTTCAAGCAGGACTTTTGCGGCCCATTACTGCCTGGAGAGGGAGTCCCGCAGGGACAGTGCTTTCGGTCAGGCAGTTCTCCATAATCTCTTTGAGGTTTAGGCAACTCCTACCCTCCGCCCAGATGTTGGGCTACTGGTCGGGGGCGTTTTCAGAGAAGATTCCTTCCTTCTGAGCTACTGAGCTAGAGGGAGCTCATTTTTCCGCTTGAGGTCTCCGGTAGCCTTAAGCTAGGGAGTCCCATATGTGAGGACTGACTTCCTGCTTGGTCCTGGAGAAAGAGTAGTTACTCACCTGTAACAGGTGTTCTCCAGGAGCAGCAGGAATCAGTCCTCACAACCCTCCCTCCTCCCCTTGGAGTTGCAGTCATGTCATATTTCGTTTTTGCTAATTTTTTTGCTGTCTTTTAGCTATGTCATCAGACTGAGCAAGATGGCACCCTTGGGCGGGAAGGGGACCGCGCATGCGTGCTGCAATTCCCAAAGGCTTTCTTTGAAAGCTGGGGAAATTGCTCCGCGAGGGCTCCGTCGGCGCCGACGTCACCCATATGTGAGGACTGATTCCTGCTGCTCCTGGAAAACACCTGTTACAGGTGAGTAACTACTCTTTTTCTGCCGAAGGCTTACCGTTTTGTACTGCCCCAGTTTGTCCCTGGGGTTACCTCTCACCCTTCAGGGTTCTGACCTCCACTTGTTTTCCTACAGATTTATTACTTCCACTTCACATTGAGGTACTCCTTGAGGTTCTCCTACTGGATTCTCCGGTAGATCCATATGAACCTCAATACTTTTGTACAATCCTGTTAGGGGAGGTCCATATTAGAATAGTGCATCACTATTTTGATGATATTATCATCCACACAAGGACTCCTTCTCTGCAGTCCTGTTCTAGTTCAGCTGTTTTTCACAGCACCTCTTTGATATTTCAACTCCTACCCTTCATCCGGGGGATGCCTGGCATTCTGAGGTGTAGCATGTTCCAATTTGCAACATGCTGGGACTCCCTCCAGGCATCCTAGCTTGGGAGTCCCCATATGTGAAGGCTCATTCTTGCTTGTTCCTGGAGATAGCACAGTTACTTACCTGTGACAGGTGATCTTTGGGAACAGCAGGAATTAGTCTTCACAACCCACCCACCTCCCCTAGGAGTTGTATCTCTCTATCTCTATCTTTCCCTTCTCTCTCTCTCTTTGTCTCAGCTTTAAAACTCAACTGAGGAGAGGCAGTTGGGAATGCGGGAAGGCAGCACGCAGGCGTGGTGGGATGCTCCCAAAAGCTTTCCTATTGGACGCTGGGGAGCGTTGCCGCGCAGACTCCGTCGGTACCGACGTACCCATATGTGAAGACTAATTCCTGCTGTTCCTAGAGATCACCTGTTACAGGTAAGTAACTGTGCTTTATTGTAAGTGGGTTTAAAAAAGGTTTGGACAAGTTCCTGGAAGATAGGTCCATAAACCTAAAGAGAACCCAGGTAATCCACTGCTTGCCCCTATAAAAGCATTGTGGAACCTGTATGCTTTTTTGGGAACCTGCCAGGTACTTGTGACCTGGATTGGCCACTGTTGGAAACAGGATACTGGGTTTGATGGACCTTGGTCTGACCCAGTATGATATTTCTTATGTTCTTTTTTTATGTTCTATATCAACAAACAAGGAAGAAAGGGGTCATACCTCTTATGTTGGGAGACAGGTAGGTTATGGAACTTCGCCATCTCTCATGCAATGGACCAGAGGGCCTCTTACCTGCTAGGTGAAAAAAACATTTTGGCAGACTCCGAGTCAAGTCCTCCAACCTCACAAATGGACCCTGGACAGGGATGTAGTGAGACACATCTTTCAGGATTGGGGCACCCCCTTGATAGACCTTTTCACCACTCCTCAGAATGTGCAGGCGAATCAGTTTGATTCCAGGGTGATGATGCACAGCAAACTAGCTCAGATGATTTCCTCCTGAATTGATGGGAGAGGCTTCTGTATGCATATTCCTCAATACCTCTCATTGCCTAGACCAGAGGTTCCCAACTCCTGTCCTGGAGGGCCAAACACCATTCAGGTTTTCAGGCTGTCCCTAATGAATATGCATGAGATACATTTGAATACAATGGGGGCAGTGCATGCAAATGCATCTCATGCATATTTATTAGGGACAGCCTGAAAACCTGAATAGTGTTTGGCCCTCCAGGACTGGAGATGGGAACCTCTGGCCTAGATGCCCCTAAAGCTCAAAACAGATGATTCTCATCGCTCCTTATTAGCCATAGTCAATTGTCGTTCCCCTTCCTCCTCAAACAAATGTGGCTTGGACTAGCACTGAATCTCATTTCGCAGGAGGACTAAATGTTGCACCCCAACATCAAGTCCCTAGCCCTCACAACCGAGGTGTGAAGATTGGTTGAAGACTCTTCAACAGCCTTTGCTGTGCTGATGTTACCACATTACTGGCTGAAAGTGAAGATGATTTGAAACATTTGCTTCTCAAGATCAAGGAGCATAGTCTTAAAATGGGCCTGCACCTTAATGTAAAGAAGACAAAGATCCTGACAACTGGCAAAATCAATAAGTTCATCGTTGATAGAGAAGAAATTGAAATAGTTGACAATTTTAACCTACTTACATCAATTATCAATAAAGAAACAAGCAGTCAAGAAATCAGATGACTCATTGCTCTTGGCAGAATGGCTATGAAGGACCTAGACAAGTTTCTCAAGAGCAGAGATATCTTTCTCCATGTAAAAATTTGACTCGTTCAAGCCATGGTATTTTCAATAACGTCATATTGGATGCAAAAGTTGGACAGTATAAAAAAAAAAAAGATAGAAAGAAAATGGATGCCTTTGAATTATGCTGCTGCCGTCGAATATTGTGTATACCATGGACTGTTTGAAGAAGAAACCAGTCAGTACTAGAGGAGATCAAATCTAAGCTTTCTTTAGAAGCTCAGATGACAAGACTTAGACTTTCGTACTTTGAACACATCATGTGAAGAAAGAGATCATTAGAGAAAGACATGCTTGGCAAGGTAGAAGGTCAGAGGAAGGCCAGCAATGAGATGGATCAATACAATAATAGCAGCTATGGATGTCACTCTGTCAACAGTGAGTCACCTGACTGAAGACCGAACACAGTTTAGGACAACTATCAAAGGGTCGCCATGAGTCGACACAGACTCGACAGCACTTAACAGCAGCAATAGCACCCTGTAATTAGGGATTCTCCAGGAACAAACAGAAAGTCAGTCCTCACTTATGAGTGATGTAGACACCGGAGCCCACACAGAGCAAAATGCAAGCTTTCAAAGAAAGCCTTTGGGATTGCTGCCATGCATGCATGGTCCTTTTCCCGCCCAAGTGTGCCATCTTGCTCGTCTCCGTTTTCCACTGAGCCCTTCAGACGCATGTCCTCGTCCTTCGGAAAAAGTTTTCTCCTTCAGCCTTTTGGCCTTTTTTCCAGTTGCACCGGTCCTCTCCTGTTCTCCCCATGCCCCCGCTTTGGCTGTGGGCCAGGAGATCCCTATTTTTCCCCCCTTCAGTTTTTTCTTAATTTGGGCCCTTTTCATGCCCTTTTTCTATCCACTGGCCTCAAGGGTTTTTGATCTCGCAGTTGCTCTTGTCGCCCCCAAGGCCACCGGCTTCAAAAAATGTGACAAGATGTTCCCAAAACATGTCGCTCACAGACTGTTGTCTGCGGTGCCTGGGGGCTTACCACAACCCGGAACTCTGCTCGTTTTGCAAGAAAACGTCCACTAAGGCCTTACAAAGCTGTAAGCAGAAGTCAGATAACATTTTCCGTAGGTCAGCACCGGAATCCCCTTTGGCGCCCTGCTGCACCGATCCACCACTTGCAGGGTCCCCCACAGTGACTGTGCGTCCCAGGCGTCACTCTGACCAAGTTTGCCTGAGGTGGAACGGCAAAAAAAGAAGACTACCTCGAAGACGCTGTTGGGGGCTCCGGATAAGTGTGAGCGGTCTTGCGTTCGTTCCTTTAGCCTTCCCTGGCATTCCTGAGAGGTGGACAAGGAGCGACCTCGAAAGATACCTCATACAGACACGGAGGCCTCTGGCAATAGCACCCTGTCTGCTGAGTCGTCCTTGTGAGGACCCCCCTCTCCTCCTCCATGCCAGACCTGGTAACCCTGGCATCAGTGCCCCAGGGACCCACATGCTGCCCAGCAGGCGCTCTTGCCCAGCACAGCTGGCTCGTGCCTCGAGACCGAGGGTCCCTTGACTGTGGTCCTGAAAGCTGCATTGGAAACCTCCAAGAGCCATGGGCCTCGTGATGGTCCTCAGCACCGGTCTCACTCGCCATCCCGTTCCTCAGGGGTGAGGTCTTCCAGAATCAGTGCCTCTGGCTCCAGACGGGCCATGGCCACCAGACGTGGGGATTAGCCCGACTCAGAGTCCTTCTCGGACCTCTCGGTCTAGGAATAGGATAGGGACACATCCCCTGAAGCCCATGCCCATTGGGATCTTCCTTCTGACCATCCCCCCCTGCCTCGCTAAGGCGGTCACCCCCCCCCCCTGAAGATACCACCTTCTTGTTATTCGTGTGGGATATGGCTTGGGTCCTCAATTTGCCCACGCAGACCAGGAAAGAGCCAAGGGCAGAGGAACTCGACATTTTACAATATGAGTCTCCTCCAAGGGAGTCTCTCATGGTCTCTGTGCCGTCCATCCTGACCCAGCTGCTCCTCCGCACATGGGAAGCACCCGCCTTGGTCCCTATCATCAGTAAAAGACTCATTGCCATGTATAATGTCCAGCGCGGCCCTGGGTTTCGAAAGGCCCAGCTTCCTCATACCTCTGTGGTAGTGGAATCTGCAATGCAGAAGCAGAAGAGCCTGAAGTCGCATTCTTCGGTTCCGCCCGGCAGGGAATCCCTTGCCCTCGACACCCTTGGGCATAAGGCTTTACCAGGGATCCATGCTGGCATGCCGCATCCAGGCATACCAACTATATATGGATATGTTCCTTCGCGACCTCGCTAAAGAGCTCGGTGGTTTTGCTGTGGACCTCGAAGGTGACCACCACCTCAGATTTCAAACCCTTCTGAGATCGGTCACGGACTGCTCGAAATACCTTTCTCGCGCTGCATATGACTGGTTCCAGTCTTCCGCCAGTGTGGCAGCAGCTGGCATCCGAGCCCTTCGTCAAGCATGGCTCCAGTCCTCAGACCTGAAACAGTGGGTCCAGGAGAAATTCTTGGATGCTCTCTGCCTCGGCGAACAACTGTTTGATAAGCCCATGGAGGACAAGACAGCCGAGATCGAGACGGTGTTCGTAACCCGCACCCATCACTCTCGGAAAACCTCGTCCCTGCCTCGGAAGAAACAGCACAGGAAGGGGATACCCACCCCATCTGCCCGCCCCAGCGCCGATGCCCAGCGGCCAAGGTCACGGCGGAGCTCTGGGCAGCCAAAAAACTAAGGGGCCCAAAACCCAACCCCCGGCACCACCCCAGCAGGCTCCAGGGTTTTGACACCATATGCATAGCCTCTTGTCTCCTGGCGGCGCTTCTGCCGGTAGGAGGACGTCTGTTCCTTTTCGCCACTGAGTGGGAGGCCATCACATCAGACACCTAGGTCCTCCAGGTTGTCCGGGACGGTTACAGTCTCCATCTGGACAGACTCCCCCCTCCCTTCTTCCCAGCAGAGCCTATTCTGCTTCCCTAACACCAGGCTTGCTTAAAGCAAGAGTTGGACAACTTCTTGGTCAACGGGCGGTCGAAAGGGTCCCGCCGTATCTCCGAGGTCGGGGGTTCTACTCCTGTTACTTCCTCGTTCTGAAGAGGACAGGTGGCCTGCGCCGCATCCTCGATCTCAGGTACCTGAATACATTTTTGGTGAGGGAGAAGTTCAGAATGCTGTCGCTTGGTGTCCTGCTGCCCTACCTCCAGCAGGGCGATTGGCTATGCTCCTTGGATCTCAGACACGCGTATGCCCACATCCCTGTTTACCACAAGCACAGGAAGTACCTGCGTTTTAGTGTGCAAGGGGGGGAGCACTATCAGTACAGAGTGCTCCCCTTCTGGCTCGCGTCTGCCCCGCGAATCGTAACCAAATGCCTGTTGGCGGCCGCAGCCTACATTTGGCTGCAAGACATACCCGTCTACTCCTACCTAGACTATTGGCTCGTCACGGGTGCATCGGCCGAGGAGGCACGCCTCTCAGTGTCACGCACAGTCCTCCTCGAGCACCTTGGGTTTCTGATCAATTACTCAAAGTCCTACTTCGAACTGGTGCAGGCACTGGAGTTCATTGGTACTCTGCTCAACATGGAACAGGCAACCACCTTCCTCCCTAGAGCACGTGCGGAGCTCCTCCGTGCTCTGGATGCCAAAGCTAAACCAGGGTCTCGGTGCGAGTCATGCTGCGCCTTTTGGGACACATGGCCTCGACCGTACATGTCATTCCCCCACGCTCGCATGCATATGTGAGTAGGCTAATGGTGTCTCAGGGTGCAGTGGTCCCAGGCCTCGGGCCAGCTCCAGGATCCCATCTCGGTCTCGCACAGCCTATCCAATTGCCTGGATTGGTGGCAGAATCTCCGACGCTTATTTCGGGGCATGCCCTTCCAGGCTGTGCAACACGAGCTCATCCTGATGACGGATGCCTCGCTTTTGGGCTGGGGAGCCCATTGCGACAACCTCCGTACCCAGGGACGGTGGTCACCCGAGGAATCCCGGCAGCAGATCAACCTGCTCGAACTTTGAGCGGTCTGGTTGGCCTTGAGGGTCTTCGAGCACCAATTGCGTGGCAAGTCAGAGCTTGTGCAGACCAACAACAAGGTCGTGATGTTCTATATAAACAAGGAAGGGGGTACGGGCTCCCACCTCCTCTTCCGGGAGGTAGTCGTTCTCTGCTCCTACACAGTGCACCGAGCATGACCCTGAGAGCTATCTACCTCCTGGGCCAAGACAATGTCCTCGTGGACAGGCTCAGCAGGCTTCTCCACCTGCACGAGTGGCGCCTGAGTCCAGAGGTGGCTCTCTACCTGTTTCACCACTGGAGGACTCCGTCCATAGACATATGTGCCAGTCCGGCGAACACACAGCTTCCCTGCTTTTGCACGCTGATACCGCACCCGAGCAGGGTAGCCCTGGATGCGTTCCTCCTGAACTGGATCTCCGGGCTTCTGTATGCATTTCCCCCCACTCCCCTCATAGCGAGGACCCTCCACCAGATTCAGTGGGACCGAGCATCGATGATTCTCATGGCCCCCTTGTGGCCTCGACAGCCCTGGTTCCCGCTTCTACTCCGGCTCTCGTCAGAGCCCCTGGTCCCCCTGGGCAGTGCTCCAGGTCTGCTGACGCAGGAGGACAGAGAGGTGCTTCACCTGAACCTGAACTTGCTATCCCTAGCGGTCTGGCAGCTGAACGGGTCTCTTTAGCCTTGCTGCACTTCCCAGAGGAGATCGAGGAAGTCCTGCTCGTATCGAGGAAAAACTCGACGAGACGGTCCTACGCCCTCAAGTGGTGGCACTGCTCGGTCCGGTGCACCAGGCTGCAGATCAATCTGTTCTCCTGTTCCACCCAGTGAGTTCTCCAGTACCACCTCCACCTCTCACAGGTGGGGCTGAAATCCAATTCGGTCAGGGTTCACCTGAGCGCCATTTCAGCCAACCATTTCCCCATCGAGGGAAAACCCCTCTCGGGCCAGCCACTGGTCTCCCGCTTTATGCGGGGCCTTCTACTCTCTAAGGCCCCCATCCGGCCTCCGCTGACTGAGTGGGACCTGGACATCGTGCTCATGCAGCTGATGCAGCCGCCCTTCGAGCCGATGGTGATATGCTCGCTTCGGCACCTCCTGGAAGGTAGTCTTCCTGGTGGTGCTGACCTTGGCTCAGCGAGTCAGCGAACTTCAAGCCCTCATGGCTGCAGCACCCTACACTGGGATCTATGGGAGCAGGGTGGTCATTCACACCCACCCTAAGTTCCTACCAAACGTTGTTTCTGATTTCCATCTCAACCAGGAGACAGTCTTACTGACGTTCTTGCTGAGACCTCACACCGACCGGGAGTCGGAGGTTCTGTATACCCTCGACTTCTACTTGCTGCACACCCAGGGTCATTGCAAGTCCGACCAGCTCTTCATCGCCTACGATCCCATGTATCTGGGGCTTGCAGTCACCAAGCGCACCCTCTCCATCTGGGTGTGGACTGCAACGCCTTTGCCCAAGCGAAGGCTGGGGCCCCACTGGATCGACAAGTCACAGCGCATGGCATCCATGCCAAGGCGGTGTCGGTGGCTTCACTGCACTCAGTGTCTCTTATGGACATCTGCTGGGTTGCAACCTGGTCTGCAGCAAACACCATTGCTTCGCACTACTACCTGGAGAGGGAGTCCCGTGTGATAGTGCCGTCGGCCAGGCTGTACTCTGTAATCTGTTTGGGGTATAAGAAATGCCTGCCCTCCGAACTCCTCCTGCGGCTACCAGGAGCTTGGCCCCTGAGGACTCAGACTTCTTTCGGATCATCGGCATCTGCTCACGGCTTTGCGGAGGTACATTGCTTATAGGTTTCGGTAGCCTGTAGCTGGGGAGTACCATAAGTGAGGACTGACTTCCTGCTTGTTCCTGGAGAAAGTGTAGTTACTCACGTGTAACAGGTGTTCTCCAGGGACAGCAGGAATCAGTCCTCACTACCCTCCCACCTTCCCTTAAGAATTGCCATTTCTTTTTTTCTTCCCTTGCCATCTGCTTAGTAGGGCTTTAGCTATGGGACTTGACTGAGCAAGATGGCACCCTTGGGCAGGAAGAGGACCACGCATGCATGACAGCAATCCCAAAGACTTTCTTTGAAAGCTGGGTTATTACTCCACACGGTGATGTACGATGTAGCTCCTGGGTCAGGAGAATGGTCTGGCAGACAGACTCAGCAGAATCCTTCGCCCCCACGAGTAGCATCTGAATCCCAGAGTGGCAGGCTGACTGTTTCTACGCTGGGGCACCCCAGCGATAGACCTCTTCGCCAGCCCCCAGAGCACGCAGCAACCTCGCTTTTTCGGCCCCGTGCCGCACCCGGGCAGGGAGGGCCCCGATGCATTTCTCCTGGACTAGTCCTCCAGTCTTCTGTATGCATTCCTGCCTTTCCCCCTCATTGCGAGGACTCTGTTCAAGGCTCAATGGGACGAGGCATCGTTGATTGTCGTGGCCTCAGCAGCCTTGGTTCCCGCGCCTGCTGTCGACGGAGCCTCTGGATCCCCTGGACTCGGCCAGGAGCTTGCTAACGCAGGAGGAGGGTCGGGTACTACACCCGAACCTAACCTCTCTATCCCTCACAGCCTGGCGGATGAACGGGTCTCTCTAGCATCTCTGGCCCTTCCGGAGGAGGTCGAGGAAATCCTCCTTGCCTCGAGGAAGGACTCCACTAGGCGGGCTTACGCCTTTCATCTGGTTGACCCCTTCTCATGCCCGGTTCGGTTGGTTCTCCATTACCTTTTCCACCTCTCGAGGGAAGGGCTGAAGTCGAACTCTTAGAGTTCATTTGAGCGCCATATCAGCTAACCATCTCTCTATCGAGGGAAAGCCTTTTTCAGGGCAGCCGCTAGTCTCCCGCTTTATGCGGGGCCTTCTGCTATCCAAACCGCCCATCCATCCCCCTCCAGCAGAATGGGACTTGAACCTGGTGCTCACGCAGCTCACCCATCCACCTTTCGAGCCGATGGCGACCTGTTTGCTCTGGCATTTATCCTGGAAGGTGGCCTTCCTGGTGGCGCTGACCTCGGCTCGCCGAGTCAGTGAGCTTCAGGCGCTCATGGCTGGTGCCCCTTACACCAGGTTTTATCAGAACATAGTGGTCCTCCGGACCCATCCTTAATTCCTACCCAAGGTCATGTCAGCCTTTCATCTCAACCAAGCGATAGTGCTGCTGACTTTCTTCCCGAGGTCACACGCCGACCAGGCGTCGGTATCTCTCCACACCCTCGACTGCAAACGGGCCCTCGCCTTCTAGTTGCAGCGTACACAGACTCATCGCAAGTCTGACAGACTTTTTGTGACCTACGATCCCAATAGACAGGGGCAAGCAGTCACCATGCGAAGGTGGGTGTCCCTCTGGATCGTCGAGTCACCGCACACGGGGTCTGAGCCAAAGTGGCCTCGGTGGCCTTGCCGCACTCCTTGCCCCTGATGAACATCTGCCGGGTGGCGACATGGTCTTCCACAAACACTTTCGCTGCCCATTACTGCTGGAGAGGGAGTCCTGCCGGGACAGTGCCTTCGGCTAGGCTGTACTCCGTAACCTATTCGGGGTATAAGCAACTCCTGCCCTCCGACCTTTTTTCACAGCTACTGAGAGCTTTGCCACAAGGACCCGAGGACTCGGGCTCCTTCGGGCTTCGGCTTCTGTTTATGGCCTCGCAGAGGCATTTTTTGGTTACAGGTTCGGTAGCCTGTAGCTAGGGAGTCCCATAAGTGAGGACTGACTTCCTGCTTGTTCCTGGAGAAAGTGTAGTTACTCACCTGTAACAGAGGTTCTCCAGGGACAGCAGTAATCAGTCCTCACTACCTTCCCGCCTCCTCTGATCAGTTGCTGTATTTTTGTCCCTTCCATGCTATCTGCTTGGTAGGGCTCGAGCTAAGGGACCTGACTGAGCAAGATAGCACCCTTGGGTGGGAAGAGGACCACGCATGCGTGGCAACAATCCCAAAGGCTTTCTTTGAAAGCTGGGGAATTGCTCCGCACTTGCTCCGTCGATGCTGACATCACCCATAAGTGAGGACTGATTCCTGCTGTCCCTGAAGAACACCTGTTACAGGTGAGTAACTACGCTTTCTGTTTTCTCTTGCGGTTTGCTTTACTTGGTCAAATTCCCTAGCTTTCTTCAAGGTCATCTTCCTGATGGGCTGAATAATACATCACATCACGGGAGGCAGACACAGAGCCCTGGGGGATCCCACAGCTCAAAGAGTGCTCTTAGAAAGTTAAGAGCCAATTATCTCAAAGGAATTGGAACCAAGATATGAAACAGTCCTCTGATTCCCTTCCCCCCCAAACTCCATCTCAGAGATTTGATTAGTCAGTAAATGATGATCAACCAGGTCAAATGCATCCAAGAGATTGTGAGACAAGAATACTACTGCTACTACTATTAATCATTTATAAAGCGCTACAAGGTATATGCAGCTCTATGCAAACACGTAAGAAGACAGTCCTTGCTCGTAGAGCTTACAATCTAGATAAGACAGACAGATAGGGAGAGGAGACACAAGGGAACAAGAAATTAGGATCCAAAAGCAGCCTCAGAGGTAAGCTTTGAGCATGGATTTGAAGAGGGAGAGAGATGAGACTTGACATAACGACAGAGGAAACTTGTTCCAGGCATAAGGAGCAGCAAGGTGAAAGGATCGAAGTCGGGAGTTGGCATTAGAAGATAAGTGCATAGAGAGGAGGAAGAGCTGAGTTCATGAGGAGAGTTGTAGGGAGAGAGGAAAGGTAATGAGGGGCAGTAGAGTGAATGCATTTATAGGTTAGGAGAAGTAGTTTGAAATGGATATGGAAATGAAAGGGGGAGCCAGTGAAGTGATTTCAAAAGAGGGGTTATATGAGTGTAACAGGGCTGGCAGAAGATTAACTGCGCAGCAGAGTTCTGAATAGATAGAAGAGGAAAGATGATTTTAGGGAGATCAGCAAGGAGAATGTTGCAGTGGTCATGGCAGGCGGAAACTAGAGTGGACAAGAGTTCTAGTAGTGTGATCAAAGATGAAGGGGCAAATTTTGTTAATGTTATAGAGAAAGAAATGACAGATTTTAGCAATCTGTTGAATGTGTGAGAAGGAAAAAGAGGAGTCAAAAATGACCCCAACGTTATGGGCTGAAGAAACAGGAAGAAGAAGAGTATTGCCAACTGGGCTGGAGAAAGGAGGAAACAGGGGAGGAGGGTTTTAGGGGGAAAGATAAGAAATTTAGTTTTAGCCATGTTCAAAAGCATCAGAAAGAAGAATAAGAACTGAGTATAGGCCTTTGGATAGCAAGTTTATCTGCATCAAGCAGGCACCAAATCTCATTAAACTGTGTCTTAAGCAGGGCATGGGATTTGTACATCAAGAGTGTCTGGCCAGATGTGTCCTGAGGACTGGGTAGAGCACACACTTAGAAGCTTTCTCAGAAAGCGCTTTAAGAGCCTGTTGGCTTGCCAAAACAAATGACTTGTTCCCTCAGTATGTTTCATTGTATCATTTGCTCACTGAGAAGAGTAGATACAGGTAAGCATGATCTTTTATCTTGTATCTCACACTGGCCAGTCGTAATTTAAGGTAGAAGCTGTTTTATATATAGAAAGACATTAGATTTCTTCCCTTAGCCAACCTCAACAACTTAATCCATTTTTTTTTATTATAGAGTCTAAGGAGCCACCGCCTCAAAAACCCAGCAAGTCTAGGTGAGATGCTTAACTGTTTATTCTACATATATACTTTTCTTTCCAGTGATATCTTAATGAATGACTTAAAAATGTAATATTCAGTAGGATCAGTGATTAAACCCCGCTACTAATGAGAATACTGAATTTCATTCCCAGTGCAGTATCCTGAATGTGATATTCTCAGGATACGGAGGTAGATCTTCATTGTCCATTTTGAACATTCTCCAGGCCTGTATTACCTGACGGGACAGTAAAATATGGGATGCAAGTGGAATAATCTAGATTGAAATGTATGAAAAGGGGATATTATAGGATGCAACTTAAAGTTTTTTGAAATACTAGGTCTTGTGCATGAACAAAGGGAAAAATCAAACTGAAAGTAAAATTTGGTGGTTGAAATATTTTTAATATTAATATTGAAACCGCTTTCTATAGAAAAGTTAATTGTTTCTGTTGGCAACTGATTAATTTCAGTCATAGCACCATGGTTGTTGGCATATGAACAGAGAGAGGGAGGAAGTGACATCACTCGCCATGATGGCTGCTTGAGCAGGGAGCTCCGGAGCCACCCCTGATTAAAACTGCATTAACTGCTCTTAGAGGGGTGAGAACGCCAAACTTAAAAGCACCGGGGAGGAGCAGAAAGGCAGCGGAACATGGCAAAACAAAAAAAAAATGCTGACCTGCACGATTATGCGTTTATGGGAGTGAGTGGCGGGACCGGAGAGAATAAAATGGCGGCTAGTGATCCCCTGCAGAGAGAGCATGCAGAGAAGGCTGGAAAGGGGAGTGCGATGCAGGAGGGAGAAGGAGCAGGCGGAAGCAACAGTCAGGTCTCAAGAGAGGAGCTTCAGGAGTGGTTTGTGGAGCTGAAAACGGAGGTGCAGACAGCTAAAAATGCACTCGGTGAGCTCATAAGTAGCATGAAGGAGGAAGTGGAGGAGTTAACACACAGAATAGGTGATCATGAAAACCGATTGGAAGTATTAGAACTGCAACAGGAGAAGTTGGAAGCCAAAGTGAGCTGTGACGGAGACTAGAAAGAGCAAATGCTACTTAAATTGGAAGACTTCGAAAACTGATCTAGAAGGAATAATCTCTGAATAAGAGGTGTCCCAGAGGAACTGGAGTTCAGGAATTGCGCAAAAGTAGCAGAGTCAGTATGTTTGGAGGCCCTGCGGCAGGGAGGTGATGTGGAAGTCGCAGAGGAAATAATGAAAGACAGAGCATATCGGGCCCTGGGACTGCTTAAGGCTAATAGACCTAGAGACATCATAATTTGTTTGAAGGACTATAAAATGAAGGAGCGAATAGCTGCCAAAATGAGGGGACCAAGTACCTTCCAGTGGCAAGGATATCCAGTGGCTCTCTATGTTGATATGTCACTAGGGACATTGCAGAGGAGGAGAGCCCTGGCCCCCATAACTAAAGTTTTACAGAATGAAGGGGTACGGTATTGCTGGCTGCATCCCTTTGGCTTGACATTTACCAGAAGGGAGAAAACATGGAGGGTGCAGATGGTAGCAACAGTGTTAGCGGCAATGAGGGAAGCAGGCCTAGAAGAGCAAGAAGCAGTGGCGTGAAATGAATGTGATCGGAGAGATCAGGACAGTGAGCAGAGTAAACAGCTGGTGCGGCAGCAGCGAGGGAAACGGCCTGAGAAATAAGATAACAGGAAGCCACAGCGAAGAGGTGCAAAGCGGTGAACATGTGGAGCCACGGCCCGAGTCAGTGGAGGAAAGTGGGGAAAGAAAGCTGTAAGCGGAACAAGGGACTAAGACTTTAATTTGGACAAGGGTAGGGAGGGGGGTGAAAGCTGCAAGTGCAGGCATGGACAAGATCATAGGGAGGATAAAGGCGGTAAGGTATTGTATGCTATTTGAGGGATGGCGTAAGCGTCACTTTTTGGAGCAGGAGGGCAATAGATTGAAGGCGCACATTTTGTGCATACAGAAGACACATCTGCGGGTGGGACAGGAAAGATTGGTCTACTCAAAAAAAATACCCGAGGGCACTGTTAGCTGGGCAGAGGGCACACCCAAGGAAAGGGGAAGTAGGGATATTAGTAAGTGCACAGTATCAGGATGCTGCGGTGGAGGAACGGAGAGATAAGAGGAAGGTGGGCAGGGGTAAAGTTGAGGATTAAAGGAGAGGAGGTGTGGATAGCATGTATGGCCCTAATAAGCAGAGGGTTGAGTTTTTTGAGCGCATAAGAGAGCTATAGAGCCTAGGAGAGACCCCAATTATATTGGGAGGGGATTTCAACTTGACTATGAACCTGAGGTTAGATAATAGGGGGGGGCCCTGGGAGGGGGAGGAAGGAACAGAAAAGCCTCTTGAGATTTAAAAAGCTCCTGGGGTTTGTAGATATGTGGCTATCTCGACACCCAAGGGAAAAGAAAGATACGTTTTAGTTCCATGTGCATGGAACCTATAGCAAATATTAACTCGAATGCTCAATTGTATCAGTAGTTCCTGTAAAATAGTTATCTCCAAGTTATAATGCCCTGTTCAATGTAATTTCAGTTTGTTCAATGTAAACCGCACTGATGCAGAATAGCGCGGTATATAAGAGAATGTAAATAAATAAATAAAATACGGAACCAAAGTCTTCTATTATCCCTTGTGGTTATTCAGAAACATTTGTTTTCATTATTACTTTCGTTGAAGGTCTCAGACTTTCTCTGGCACTCTTTTTCAGACTTATAGCATGTCCAACTCTAGTGCCTATTAGCATCAACGACCTTCAGCGAACTTGATCAAGTGATTAAGAAAACGGATGGGGCTCTTTTCTCATTCCATACTAATATGCCGTATAAGCTGCTATTAAGATCTAATCATGACTCTACTAATTTTATCTTCAATTATCGGCAAACACTTAGCTTATGTTTAAATTCAGGCCGGAGGGCCAGGGGTTCAAGTCCCACCTGGGGACAGCAATCTCAGGCCGGAAGGACTGGGATTTCTAGTCCTGTAGGCACTCCTTGTGGTCTTGGGCAAGCCACTTAACCCTCCATTGCCCATGTTCCCTGTAAGTATTAGTGTATGTGTCTCATATCCCCTCGTGTTAAATGTATCCCCCAATTGACCGCTTTGACCTGGTGAAAAGCGGGATATAAATACAGCTAAATAAATAAATAAATAAATAAATAAATGCTCTTCAATAAGCTCCCATCACGCTCTCTGATCTCAATGCCTTCCTCAGGCGCCTCCGTTGCATTTCACTTATTGTTTCTTCAGGGGATCTGTATTCACTGGTATTTCAAAAATATATAAATGATTCTGCACACGTCTCGTATTCATTTCATTGGAGCGGTGTAAATACTCTTCAGACTTCCTTCATCCCGCTCTTAAAAAACGCCGCGGCCAGTGTTGCTCAGAGTTTGGGATACGCCTTTTGTCTTCTGGAACAGACAGCTGTCCTGGTTCCAGTGCTGCTACCCGTGAGTTCCTAGTGCTTGGTGAGCTGGTATGTGGGGCCCAGGCCCCCTTCCCTCTTGCTGTCCCCTCTGCTTGCTAGACTGCTTTTCAGATTATCTTTTTAAGTCACTTTCTGTCCATTATTTCCTATAGACTGTATTTGACTCTGTGCTACTGCACTAAGTAGCTTCAAATTAAAAAAAATAAATAAATTCCAGCCTATTTTGTCAGCAGGGCTGGTCTATTGGGTGAAAGGATTCCCTTTTTCGTTGTGGTAGTGCATTTTATTGTGGCCTAAGCTGTTTTAAGATGTGCCATACTAACTCAGACCAAAGGTCCATCAAGCCCAGTGTTTGTTCCTGGGTTTTTTTCTCGCATTGAGCCTTGCTAGCTTGACAGAGATCTGGTATTATGACTTTGGTGGCTCCCACTGGTTCAGCTCCACGATGGGCTCCTGTTGCTCTCTCTGGGATGACTGTTCATAGTCTACTTTTTGCAGCATTGCTGGGACCCTATGCTGCTCCTGGTGCCTATGCTGCGCCTTGTCCAATCTTCCCATCTGTAGGTAGGTGACCCTCTTAGGGGTCAGCCAGATGCAGGAAAACATAGTTAAGGAGACTTCAGGTTCTGCGCAGCAGCCCCCTTGGGCCCCATGGTGCCCTTGCAGCTAGGTTTGAGGCGCATTTGCTGAAACAGCTCGCAAGCTGTTTAAACATTTTTTGTTCTTGCTGCTTGGGGACCCTGGACCTTCAAGCATCTCTGTCATGGGTAGTTAGGAAGGTCCAAGCCCCCACTTTGCCCTTGTGCTCATCCATTCCTCTGGATGGTTCTGTTTTATCCGCTACAGGGTTGGCTGAGGACTCAAGAAAAATATCCTTTTCACCATTTGGTAAGTCTGAGGAGGATGGGGTGATTACTGTGGCAGAGGGCTGGGACCTGAATGATCATCGTTTTCACACACAGGCCATGATTGTCCTTTTAGAGTGCTATGGAGGCTCTGCATGTGGTAGAGCTCGTTCTCAGATGAGGCTAGCAGATGGGCCCCCTCTTTTTCTGGAGGGTATCTGGCATCCTGCATTCATTCCTCTACGTATCCCTATGCAGCAGTAAATAAAGCTTAGGGAGAAAATCCCAGAGGTTGGCCCTGGGGGAGGGGCGGGGTTTGTCTGTATCCTTGGCCCCAGGGTGAGCAGGATTGGCCTTTTGGGCTCCCTGGAGTGGATAATCATGGCTTTGACAAAGCATATTTCCATCCCTTTAGAAGGAGGAGTCTTAAGTTCAGAGGGTCATGACCTTCCTTAAGTATGCCTTTGCAGCCAGTACCTTCGGCTCTCAGACAATGTTGTGGTCTGGCCTGATGACAAGCCAGCCACTGTTGGACAGTTCTGAGGTTTTGGAATTGGAAATGGACCACCTAGGTGGTGGCCAATGCCACCTCAGACTTGATCAGAATTTCCTCAAGTCCGTTATGGCAGTGGTTGTGGCCAGATGATGGCCTTCAAGGGCTGGTTGCTCTTCAGGGTGGGCCTGATAAAATGGCAGAGGGGCTTGCTCCAAATTCTCCTAAAGGATAGGCCTAGAAATGCCAGGAGTACCTCTTGAGGACTGTGTGTGGAGCCAGGAGATGTCCTCATACTACTAAGAGTCCAATAGGGTCTGGTGATCCTTGAGGTCTCTGTTCAATACAGAACAGCCGTTTCAGAGCACAGCATGCTGAAGTCTCCACCTTGGCTCCAGTGGGAGCCCATGATCACTGTTAGTGCTGAGATGCAGCTGTTTGGGTTGTTGCTCCAGCTGTTTCTTTCTGTGGAGGCCCATACCTTCTCAGACCAGTGGAAACTCAGGGACCTCAGTCAAGGTTGTAGAGGTATTAGCTGCTCCTGCAAGATTCTCTGCCTTCTATCCCTAAGATCGCTGGTTCAGGCCAGCTTGTGAATTATCAAACAAAATATTTGGAGTATGGACTGTGTATTGTATTGTCTAGAATAACACAGGAGGAGGCGGGATGGATGAATAGGCCAATTGAAGAGGGGGAGGTGGAGGAGGCCATTAAAACCTTGAAGATGGGAAAAGCACCAGGGTTGGATGGTCTAACGGGGAAATTCTATAAAGTATTTCAACTGGGAATTAGGCCTCTAATGGTGGAAGTGTTTAATGGGGTGCTCAGGGAGGGGGTAGTTCCAGGTCAGTGACAGAGGCGGGGATTACACTATTGCTTAAGCCAGGAAAAGACCCAATGGTGTGCTGCTCGTACCGGCCGATATCCCTGTTGAATGTTGATGCTAAAATATTAGCTAAGGTGCTGGCAACTAGACTGCAAAGAGTAATGCCAAAGTTGGTGAATTTGGATCAAACGGGGTTTGTGGCGGGAAGACAAGGAGGAGACAATATACGGAAAATTTGCAATTTAACTTGGGAAGTGCAGCGGACGGGGCAGAAGGCAGTTGACGCAGAAAAAGCTTTTGATAGAGTAGAGTGACCCTTTATGATACAGGTGTTGGAGAAGATGGGGCTGGGGGAAAATTTTGTGAAATGGATCCAAGCCTTTTATAGGACACCTAAAGCTCGGATAAGAGTAAATGGGAGCTATTCTGAAGTTATCCATTTGGAAAGGGGAACCCGGCAGGGGTGTCCGCTGTCGCCCTTGTTATTCGCGTTGGTCATCGAGCCATTGGCGGAGAGGGTGAGAAGGGCGGTGGATGTTAAGGGGGTACTTATGACTCAAGTGGAATAAAAAATAGCTCTCTTTGCGGACGATGTGATTTTCACATTAAGGGAACCATTGATATCGTTGCTGGTGCTGATGAATGAAATAGCACAATATAGTGGGGTAGCAGGGTATAAAATAAATGGAAGTAAAACGGAGATGTTAGAGTTTAATCTTAATGAAGAGTTGGTAAGGAGTTTAAGGAGTGGGTTTCCGTTTAAATGGGTGGAAGGAGCGTATAGATATTTGGGGATTTGTATGGAGAAGTATTGGCAACAGTTATGGAAATGGAATTATATACCGTTAATGCAGGAAGTGAAAAAAGATTTGCAGAAATGGAAAAGCTTATACCTAACATGGTTAGGGAGAATAGCAGTTATTAAGATGAATGTACTGCCAAGGTTTCTGTTTCTCTTTAGCTCGCTTCCATGTAGGGTCCCGAGAACATATCTGAAGCAGGTCCAGAGTATGCTAATGGACTTTATATGGGCAGGTAGGGCTCCTAGGGTGTCAAAATGTACATTGTACAGGGACCAAAGAGAGGGGGGACTGGGGGTACCATGGATGGAGAAATATTTTGTGGCGGTGCAATTACGGGCCCTGGCAAGTTGGCAGGGGGTGGGAGAGACTCCTGTCTGGGTGCAACTATAGCAAAAGGGTAAGATGGGTAAGGATTTGAAAGCTTAGATATGGGACCCGGGGGCGAAAAAGGGGGAGGGGGTGATGGAAACCCACTCCGAGAGTTCACTCAAGGGATCTGGTTGGGTGTAAAGGGGCAAATGCTGAATGGGAAGCGGTATACGAGGGAAACGTGTATAATGGGTATGAGGGATTTTGGTCCGAGTAAGGAAGGGGGGACTTTTCGTGAGTGGTGGGACAAGGGGGTGCGGACGTTGGGGCAAATAATAAAGAGGGGAGATGTGTGCTTTTGCTGGGTTGCAGGAGGAGTATGGGGTGTTGGGGAAAGACTATTATGCATATATGCAGTTGATATCCTACATAAGTAAGATGCGGGTAAGGAAGGATTTGAGGAAGGTGGCCACTCAGTTCGAGGTGGCAATGGGAAAGGGGAACTCGAGGAAGGGGATGATAGCTAAAATATATAAAGAGCTGAAAGCACAAGTTCCGGAGTGCATGCAGGAGAAAAGTAAAGGGGAAAAGGGATGGGAGCAACAGCTAGGGGGGGAGGGGGGAGAAGAAAGGTGGCAAAACATCTATAAATGGACAAGGAGGCTGGCACCCGGAACGGCATATCTGGAAAATAGTCTAAAAGTGCATTATCAAGTGTATTGGACGCCCTGGAGGATAAGGGTTTTTAAGCCTCAGGAAAAGGGTGAATGCTGGAGGGGGTGTGGGGGATGTGGGGATTTGAACATATTGTGTGGGGATGACCGGAAATACAGAAGATGTGGAAAATAATAGAGGGAAAAATTGTGGATATAGTGAAGGAAAAGATTGTTTTAACATCCTCTATGGTAATATTAAATGAAATGCCGGGGGAAGGGGAGCGAGGGGTTCTAATGATGGTGGGATATTGTATTGGAGCAGCAAGGGGAGCGATTATGGCAAAGTGGAAGTGTGTGGATGCACCTACGGTGCAAATGATTCTGCAGAGATTGGAACAGCTATGGCGTATGTGTGCAATAGCAGCACATCAGCACCATAATATGAAAGCCTTCCGGGCAATTTAGGGGAGGTATGAGGATTGGAGAGGTGAGGGGAGGGGTCATGTAAAAGATTGGGATTGGGGAAAATTATCGGGGAAAGGTATGTTTGAAAAGGTACGGAAGATGTGAATAGTTACAGAATTGTGATGTTGGTGTTATATGAAAAGTTTGCAATAAAAATTGAAATTAAAAAAAAATATATATATTTGGAGTATGGCGGTGCCTACAAGGGATGCCTTGTAGTCTCCCTGCAACTCTCTACTCATGTGGGAGACATTTGAGGAAACTCCTCGGTACCGCTAAGACCGCTCCAGACGGTTCCGCAGTCGTCGGTACCGGTATCGTTACCGACTGTACCTGTTTTAACCGATGTGCTTCCCCCCCCATGCCGGCTCTTGAATCAATATCCGGTATCGAGGGCCCAGTTTTGAAACAGTCCGACGCCGACTTCGATCGATACCGACGTCAAGCAATGCAGGAACACCCGGAACAGAGATATTTTGAGTCCTCCAATTCCGATGACTCTACTGGTACCGGGGTGATTCTACCGGAGGATCCATCGTCTCCTCCAGAGGACATGTCCTTTCAGGATTTCATATGTGATGTAGCCCGAGGACTTTCAATCACAGTGACTCCTGAAAGGGAACCCAGAGCAGAAGAATTAGAAATTCTTCAATATCCGGCAGCTCCTAAGGAAGCAGCTACCCTTCCCATTCACCGAATCTTACATGATCTCATGCTAAGAATGTGGGAAGCTCCTTTAACGGTGTCCCCACACTCGCGAAGACTCAATACTATGTACCGAGTTCCACAATGCCCTGGTTTTCAGACGACACAATTACCACACCATTCAATGTTAGTGGAATCAGCGATGCATAGGATTAAGAGTGCTAAAACACATTCTTCCAATCCTCCAGGCCGTGAATCAAGGACACTCATAAGAACATAAGATATGCCATATTGGGTCAGACCAAGGTCCATCAAGCCCAGAATCCTGTTTCCAACAGTGGCCAATCTAGGTCATACGTACCTAGCAGTTTCCCCAAAAGAGACAGGTTCCACAATGCCTTTGGGCGTCAGTGCTTTCAATCCTCAATGTTATCAGCCAGGATAAGCTCTTATATTCTCTACATGGGAATGTTTCTCAAAAGAGGTGACAAGGGATCTAGAGCTTATGGCTCCACTTCTCCCTGATGATAAAAGGGCAGATTTCCTCACCTTGGTCAAACATGCCCAGAATGTGTCTAAGTTCACAAATCGTGCAAGCTTTGACTGCTTTGAATTCATTAGCAGAACCTCTGCTATTTCCCTCGGTGCACGTCGCATTGCCTGGCTTCAGGCATCAGATTTAGAACAATGGGTGCAGGATAACCTGGGCAACATTCCTTGCACAGGAGAAAAACTCTTTGGCAAGGATTGGCAAGACAAGGCTAATCAGATTTGAATCTGAAAATACAACCTTGAACAGATTATCAAAGGTTACAGCCAACCCAGCAAAGAAAAAGACAACTAAGAAACCCTTTTTCAACAAGAAAAAAGAAATTCTACTCATCCTACACCTAGGCTGTCCACTGTCCAGTTCATGCTCCTCCGCAGAAGGGGCAACAACAGCCCAGACAGCAAAGGAAGGCACAAGTCCCAAGGGCTCAACCAGCTCAGCAGCTTTGATGCCTTCCCAGAAAACTTAGTCATCCTGCCCCTGAAAGGGTCAGAACCTCTCACCATCCCCGGCAGACTGTCATTTTGCCAGAAGATGGCAACAAATAACATCAGAAAACTGGACTCTTTCCATTGTACGAGAGGGATACAAACTCTATTTTCACAGTATACCCCCTCCCACCATCACAAGACAGTTCAATTCTCAGGGCCCTACCACCGCTCTCTTGTGTCAGGAGGTCACCTCTCTACTTGCTCAAGAAGCAATAGAAGAGGTACCCATATCCCAACAGGGCATGGGTTTCTACTCCCCCTACTTCCTCATCCCAAAGAAAACAGGAGGATACAGGTCCATACTGGACCTCAGAGAGTTGAACAAGCATCTGTTCCGAGAAAAATTCAAAATGATCTCCCTCGAAACACTTCTTCCCTACATTCAGAGTCAGGATTGGCTGTTTCTCTAGATCTAAAGGATGCATACGTGCATATTCTCATCCATACAGATCACAGGGGGTTTCTTCGATTCCTTTTTCAAGGAAGACATTACCAGTACAGGGTTCTTCCCTTTGGACTGATTTCCTCCCCAAGAATCTTCACAAAATGCATGGCAGTAATAGAAGCATTCCTGAGAGCTCTGGGAATATTCGTCTTCCCTTACTTAAATGACTGGCTCATCCGAGCATCAACAGATCCAGAAGCCAGCTTCGCTCTGTCCCGCACAATGCAAATCCTGCAGTACTTGGGATTTTGTCATAAACCTCCCAAAATCTCATCTCGCCCTGTCTCAGTCCCTAGAGTTCATAGGGGCTCTTCTCGACACAAGGCAGTCAAAGGCTTTCCTGCCACAGCCACGTTGTCTTCCAATACTCCAGCTTGCTTCTCAAGCAGCTTTGAAAACTTTCCTAACTGCTCGAGAGATGCTTCAGCTGCTGGGGCATATGGCATCCACTGTCCATGTGGTTCCCTATGCTCGCCTTTACATGCGGGCAGCTCAGTGGACCCTGTCCTCTCAGTGGACACAGGCCTCGGGTCGTCTATCGGACAAAATCAGAAACTTGACACGTCTCATTTCGTCCCTACAGTGGTGGCAATCACTAGAAAACCAACTCGTAGGCTCTCCCTTCCAGCAGCCACTACATCAAGCAACCTTGAAGACAGATGCATCCCAGTTAGGCTGGGGAGCTCACTTGGACCATCTCTCCACTCAGGGTTTATGGACCCACCAAGAGGCTTGTCTTCACATAAACATCCTGGAACTCAGAGCCATCTTTTATGCTCTTCAGGTGTTCCAACCCACCTCAGCTGCAAGACAACTCTGGTACAGACAGATAATCAAGTAGCCATGTTCTATGTGAACAAACAGAGTGGGACGGGGTCTCAAACCTTGTGCAACGAAGCTCTACACCTCTGGGCCTTTGCCAGGAATCTTCAAATCCACCTTGAAGCGGTGTATCTTCCAGGCACGCAAAATCTCTTGGCAGACAAACTGCCGAGTACTGCTGCCACACGAGTGGTCTCTTCATCCAGAGCAAATTGCTCGAATTTTTCAGATCTGGGGAACTCCAGATATAGACCTCCTTGCAAATCCGCAAAATGCCAAACTTCCCCTGTTCTGTTCCAGAATGCCAGCTCAGAACTCTCAGGCAAGGGATGCCTTTCACCTCCACTGGGGTCAGGACTTCCTCTATGCCTTCCCCCTCATTCCCAAAACTCTCTTCAAGCTTCAGAGAGACACGGGCCATATGATCCTCATAGTCCCACGCTGCCACGACAACTGTGGTATCCTCTGCTCCTACGTCTCTCGAGAGCCAAACCTCTGGAGTTGGGATGTGCTTCAGATCTTCTTTTCCAAGAGAACGGGATGCTATTGAACCCGAATCCTCAGTCTCTACACCTCAGGGCTTGGCTCCTGAGATCCTAGAATTCCAGGATATCAACCTATCTCAACAGGAAAAGGATATCCTTTTATCTCCAGGAACAAGCAGGAATGAGTCTTCACATATGGGTACGTTGGTACCGACGGAGTCTGCACGGGAACGCTTCCCAGCGTCCAATCAAAAAGCTTTTGGAAGCATCCCACCACGCCTGCGTGCTGCCTTCCCGCCTTTCCCAACTGCCTCTCCTCAGTTTTCGTTTTCCGCGGAGCCGGCAGGACGTCCTCCTGTCACCACAGAAAATTCTTCTTTTATTTCTTTAGTTTTCTTGTGGTCGCGGCTGTCTTCCCCGACGCCACCGGTACCGCTGGTGTTTTCTTTTTCTTTTCTTGTGAAATTTTCCTTTTCAAGGAATATTTTTTCTTCATAGTGTCTCACGGTTTCTCAGGCCTTTTAGGCCTTTCCTTTTTCCTTCATGGAACCGCCAGCCACTTTCTCCAAGAAATGTTCATACTGTGGCGGTACAACTTTATTCTTAGACCCTCAAAGTCGGTGTCTAACCTGTTTGGGTCCTGACCTTTTTCCTCCACCCTTGGGCAACAGTATTTTGAGAGAAGGTTTTCAGCATCGAGTTTCCCTCGATACCCGGTTCCCTTCCAACTTCAGGGCACCGACCATTCCTCCTTCTACACAGGATCAGGTAACCCACAAACAGTCTGTTAAGACTAGCCAGTCCTCGAGCGGTAGATCTCATGCACAGCATAGAGATGCCTATGGCCTTGCCCTCGAGAATCCACTGGCTCCAGAACCCCGGCGGGAGTCTTCGGCCTCCAAAGCGTATGAGGGGTTTCGGGTTGTTCTTGGTGTTCACCCCCCACAAAACATACCTGAGCCGTGTCCGGTGGTGGCATCCGCTTCGAGCGGTACCGATACCCCAGCATCGGCACTGGTGTTGGATGAAACACTCCTCACCAGGGATCGTCGTCTGGCGTCCTCGGTACCTACGGGTCCGACGGATACGTTCCAGACTGACTTTCCAGTATCGATACCGGCACCGATAATACCTCCGATGTCGGTACCCTCCAGACATGCATCGACAGACTCGCTTCCTTCGATGCCGAGTCTGGAATCGATCTCCAGTCTGGAGGACTGGGTACCGACTCGCCTTGGTACCGGCTCCCGTCGGTACCGAAGGCTCGGTTCCGATGGTTCGGATCCACAACTCTCTGTTCCTCCGATGCCATTTGAATTGCCACCGGCTGGGTTTCATCTATCGGTATCGGACACGGTACCGAAGTCGGTACCGATGTCTACATTACCCTCGATGCCGAGTTTGGAATTGATCTCTAGTCTAGAAGACTGGGTACCGACACACCTTGGTACCGCAATCTGTCGATACCGGAGGCTCGGTGCCGAAGGTGACTGCCGAAGGTTTTCGGTTACCTCGGTACCGATTGAGCTGTCACCGATGGCTGTTCCGATGTCTGTGTCTGGTTCGGTTCCGACATCGGTACCGGTATCCACTGTAGCATCGTGGCCAGCTCCTTCCATGCTTCTTTCAACAAGATCGCTCCCTTCTATACCAATTTTGGAGTCGATACCTGGCATGGGCAATGTGGTACTAACTGTCACTGGTCCTGACCTCCAGTACCGGCGGCCATCCTTTAAGGATTCCACACTGCACCGTGCAGGATCTTCTATTCCTATATACTTGGATAGATCCTTCGGTGCCCAGGCTAGTTCTGCAAGTCTAACCTGTCCAAGGGAGGTTCCCTTTGGGGATCCTTCTTTTCAGAGTTTCCTCCTGGATATGGCAAGATCTCTTGCCATTCCCATTCCTAGGCGTGATCCTACCGAAGCAAGGAACAACATAATGTTTCCTTTGCATCATTCTTTGCAGGATCTCCTTCTAGGAATGTGGGAAGCACCTTTAAGGGTACCCCCACCTTCCAGAGCAACTGATCTCCTATATCAGGTGCCCCCTTCTCCAGGGTTTCAAAAGACTCAACTTCCCCATCATTCGATTGTAGTGGAATCAGCACTGAGGCGGGTGAAGAGTAAGAAAAAGCACTCTTCTTGTCCGCCAGGTCGTGAGTCTAAAACACTAGATGCCTTTGGACGTCAAACCTTCCAGACATCTATGCTTTCAGCAAGAATTCTCTCATATATTTTTTATATGAGTCTATCTCTTGAGGAGGTCACAAAGAAATTGCATCTTTTGACTCCTTCTCTTCCAGAACCCAAGAGTGCAGACTATTCCTCACTGCTTAGTCATATTCAAAATATCTCTTGGTTTCTTACTCGTGCTTCCCTAGACTCCTTTGAGTCTGTTAGCAGGACTTCTGCTATGGCTATAGGGGCACGACGTAGGGCCTGGCTCCAAGCTTCAGGTTTGGTAAAATGGGCACAGCACAGACTGGGAAATACTCCTTGCACTGGAGAAAATCTCTTCAACAAGGAGTCTTTACGTCAGGTTGCTCAGTTATCCACTGATTTACCTGTTTCTAGGGGCTGTTCTACGCCTTCTTCTTTCCCAGTAGGTTGGAAATGTCCTACCAAACTTTCTTCCCATAGGGGTAGAAGGTTTTATTCATCACCTGCCCATCATACAGATTTTCCCAAGCAGGGGGGAATCATCATCCTGGTCTGAAGAATCCAAATTCTAACCAGGCTCAGCAAACCCAGCAACCGTAGGGTTTCTGATTAATCAGTATCACATTTTTTGTGCTTCTTGGGGTTTGCAACTTGCAGTTTGCTTCTTCCCAATAGAGGCCTCCTACTGCTTTTATTCTAAACTCTAGACATGGATCTCTTTCCACAAGACATCCATTTCTATGTTATGCGAGCTGTTCATGCCTATAGGTCACAGGTTTCTCCTCTTCTTCCTGCTAAGGAAAGAGGTCTAACAACTATCAAATGATAGTTTCCTGTACCAGCATGTATTTTCTTTAGCCTCTCTAGTTTTTGTTACTTTTCAGTGCGTAGTTTTCCTTTCTGAGTCAACTCCTCTTTGTCAATCTTGCTTTGAGGCAGCTTATCAGACATGTCCAGAGTTTTCTGCCTCCTGTTCTGTCTGTTCTTTCTGTTTTTAAACAGAAAGATTCTTTCTGCTGTCTTGCTAGCAGCTGCCTATGCAGGAGCCCTAGTGATTGGACCACTGGTTTTTTTTCCACAAGTAACCAGAGTTGTCCTCCACTCGCATTCTTCTGGCCTTAGTAGTGCCTCCAAGACAGTGGAATCATCTTTCTTGGGCTATCACTACAGGCTTCTTGAATGATCTTCTATTCTTGCCATCTCCACTTCTCTTGGGTTTGGCAGCATAGTTGACGTAGGTACTTGCCTTTCTCCAGGACCAAGAAGGAAGTCAGTCCTCACATATGGGTGACGTCGGCGCCGACGGAGCCCTCGCGGAAGCAATTTCCCCAGCTTTCAAAGAAAGCCTTTGGGAATTGCAGCGCGCATGCGCGGTCCCCTTCCCGCCCAAGGGTGCCATCTTGCTCAGTCTTCTTTTTTCCGCGGAGCCCTACAGATGCTGTTTGTGATCGCCGCAGAAAAAGTTGATTTTATTTCTTATTTCTTATTCTTTTCTCGGTTCGACGCCGGATCCTTTTCCCGCCTGGACCCGCTATGCTGGTATCGGGTCCGTTCTTTATTTTTCGGTTTTTTGTCCTTCGTGACAAGCGTTCGTGCCATTTTTTATTTTTCACTGGCAGCCCTGTCTTTTGACCTCGCAGGGGCCCTTTTTCCTTCGATGGCTGCCAGCGGGTTTAAAAAGTGTGATCGGTGTAAGAAGCTTATGTCTCTTACCGACACACACGACTGCTGCCTCCGCTGCCTCGGACCCGATCATGACCCGATGATCTGCGGTTCGTGTAGCAAGATGTCTTCAAAAGCGTTGAGGAGTCGGCAGCATCAAAGGGAACGAATTTTCTCTGACTCAGAGTCTGGCCAGGCCCAGACCTCGTCAGAGGCTTCGACGTCCCGGGACTCCGGTTCTGAGCATCGTCGCAGTTTCTCTGTGCGGGGGTCTCCTGCCAGGGAACATCATAGGAAGAAAAATCCCGCGAGGGCGGTGTCGGTGGACGCTCCTGGTTCCTCGAGGGCCAGGTCGCATAGCCCCGATAGCCGTCCTGGGTTCTCGGAGTCGGAGAGGCCTTCGAAACATCCTTGTCTCAAAATGGAGTCGCCTGGACACGTGAGTACTGTAGTCCTCATGGACTCGCCTCCGAAGGAGCCGACGTCGGGCCCGATGCCGTCGGGGCCCGAGTCGGGGGCTGCTGGGTCTCCTGAGCTTGGACTCAGGTTGACTGCCTTGGAGAGCAGTTTGGCTGCCTTCGTGGACCAGCAGCGGGCATTGATCGCTGGCCTCGCCAGTGCCTCTACCCCGGCCACCGGGACGTCGACGTCCAAGTCGACCCCGGAGACCGAGCCGATCCTCGAGTCCATACGAGCTCGAGTCGATCCTCGGTCGCGGTCTCCCTCGGCCTCACGTTCGGGACCGAGGTCATCGACGCCGACACCCTCGGCGTCGGGGCGGAGGGCATCGGTGCCCGCCCGACCGGAGCCGCTCGATTCCTCCTCCGAGGAGTCAACCTGGGAAACGGAGGACGAAGAGTCACCTGGTACTTTTCGGACTCGGTGTGTCCCATCGGACTCACCCTAGTCCGAACCTTGTAGACGGTCCCCCCTGGAGGACACCCGGTTCTCGGACATCGTGCAGGATATGGCCAAGGCCTTGGCATTCCCCGCGGATCCCGAGGAGGAGCCTCGAGCTGAAGAGCTCGATGCCCTCCAGTATGACTCTCCCCCGAAGGAGGCCTTTACTGTACCGGTTCCTCCGATGCTGGAACGACTTCTCTTCCGCATGTGGGAGAGCCCGGCGCCGGTGTTAAGCAAGCGGGTCGATTCCATTTATCGAGTCCGCAAGAGCCCCGGGTTCCAAAAGGCACAACTACCGCACCATTCCATGGTGGTGGAATCGGCCATGCATCGACTCAAGAGTCAGAAGATGCACTCCTCGGTGCCTCCTGACCGGGAGGCCCAGAACCTGGATGCCCTTGGTAGGAAGTGCTTCCAGGGCTCTATGCTTGCTTGTCGAGTCCAGACCTACCAGCTCTATATGGGCATGTATCTCCGAGATCTGGCATAAGAAATTGCCGGGTTCTCTGCTGGACTCTCCGAGGGAACCATTGCAGAGGTTCCAAGCCTTGACCACTGGTATTCGAGAGTGCTCAAAGTTTATCTCTCGAGCAGCCTACGATGGCTTCGAAGCATCGGCTCGAGTAGCCGGGGCCGGCATCGGTGCCCGCCGACAGGCTTGGCTTCAGTTATCCGACCTCGAGCCATGGGTACAGGACAAGTTGGTCGATGTCCCCTGCAGAGGTGAAAACCTCTTTGGCAAACCCATGGCTGAAAGGCTGCACAGATCGAGATCGAGACTCTGACCAGGACTAGGCTGTCCAGAAAAACCTCTGCCCCTTCTCAGAAGAAGAAGGGCTCGGGGAAAAAGCCCTTTTACCCGAGGAAGGCGGCTGCCTATAAACACTACCCTCAGTATCAGACCTCAGCAGCTCCCCAAAAGGGTCAGCAGGCCAAGGGACGGGGTAATGGGTCCCGTAGGCAGCAGGCCCACAACACCGGCCCCTGCTCAGCAGGGTGGGGGTTTTTGACTCCATCAGCATAGCCTCTTCCCCTCTGCTGGTTTCTCTCAGCACAGGAGGCCGGCTGGTCCACTTTGCCCACAGGTGGTCAGCCATCACCTCAGATACCTGGGTGCTTCATATAGTTCAGAAAGGCTATCTTCTACACTTTCACCAGGTACCTCCCTCCTACTTTCCAGGGGAGCCTCCAAGACACCCTCTGCACAGGGACTTACTCCTTCAGGAGTTAGCAAGTCTTCTTCAGGAACAGGCTGTGGAACCGGTGCCCCACCACCTGAGAGGTCACGGCTTGTATTCCAGGTACTTTCTTATACTAAAAAGAACAGGAGGCCTCAGACCCATCCTGGACTTGCGAAACCTCAACAAGTTCCTGGCAAGGGAAAAGTTCAAGATGCTTACCCTTGGAATCCTGCTGCCCTACCTCCAGCAGGGAGACTGGCTATGCTCCTTAGATCTCAAGGATGCCTATACTCACATCCTTATTCATCCAGACCACAGACAATATCTCAGGTTTGTTGTGGGAGGAAATCATTACCAGTACAGAGTACTGCCCTTTGGCCTATCCTCCGCCCCCAGGGTGTTCACCAAATGCCTAGCAGTGGTGGCGGCCTATCTAAGACTTCAAGACTTGTGTTTCCATACCTGGACGACTGGCTCATCAGGGCCCAGTCTTCCCAAGAGGCCACTCAGGCCACTCATCGCACTGTGTCTCTGCTCCAGCACTTGGGCTTTGTCATAAACTTCGCAAAGTCCACTTTGCTCCCCTCTCAAGATCTCGAATTCATCGGCGCAAGGTTGAGCACACTTCAGGCGCAGGCCTTCCTGCCTCTAGACAGAGCACACAGGCTCATGGATCTCGCCAGCCACTTTCACAGCAATTCACTGGTCTCTGCCAGGCAATTTTTGAGACTGCTCGGCCATATGGCTTCCACGGTCCATGTGACCCCCCAATGCCCGCCTGAACATGCGACCTGCTCAGTGGTGCCTTCGCACTCAATGGCATCAGGCCACGGGGAGCCTGGCAGACTCAGTACAGGTCTCTTCTCTGCGGTGGTGGCTTCATCTGCCAAACCTGCTACTGGGAGTGGCTTTTCAATCTCCTCCGCCTTCTCAGGTGCTAACAACCGATGCTTCTCTCCTGGGTTGGGGAGCACATTGCCAAGGGACATGTACTCAAGGCCTTGGGAGTCTGCTCAGCAGATAAACTTCCTGGAGCTCAGAGCCATCCGCCTAGCTCTGAGAGCCTTCTCACACCTCACTTCTCACCAGTCTGTGCTGGTCCAGACGGGCAATCAAGTTGCAATGTTCTACGTGAACAAACAAGGAGGCACAGGCTCCTTCCTTCTCTGTCAGGAGGCACGAAAACTGTGCTCTTGGGCCGTCCACCACGGCATCCTCCTCAAAGTGGTCTATCTCCCAGGTCATGAAAATTACCTGGCAGACAAGCTAAGCAGGATCCTCCAACCACACGAGTGGAGATTGGATCCATTGGTGGTTCAGCGGATCTTTCTCAAGTGGGGCCTCCCCACCATGGATCTGTTTGCCAGTCCTCTGAACCGGCAACTTCCCAGATTCTGCTCTCGACAACCGCATCCTCTCAGAGTAGCGGCGGATGCTTTTCTGATTCCATGGTCCACAGGCCTCTTGTATGCCTTTCCTCCCATGCCGCTGGTGTCTCGAACACTCTTCAAAGTTCTCAGAGACAAAGCCTCGCTGATCCTAGTGGCTCCCCGGTGGCCAAGACAACCTTGGTTCCCGCTTCTAATGCAGCTGGCGGTGGACACTCCTCTTCCTCTGGGGTTTCAGCCCGATCTCCTGACACAGGATCAAGGGTCTCTCCTACACCCCAACCTCCGGTCCCTTCATCTGATGGCCTGGCTGCTGAAAGGGTAGTCCTTGCTCCCCTCCAGCTGCCTCGGGAGGTGGAAGAGGTTGTCTTGGCCTCGAGGAGGCCTTCCACCCGGATGTCCTACGCTCTTAAGTGGCGTCGGTTCTCCATTTGGTGTGCTCAGCAGTCTGAGAATCCCTTCTCCTGCTTGATAGCAGTGGTCTTGCGATATTTGCTTTACCTCTCCAATCTGGGCCTTAAGTCCAACTCTGTCAGGGTCCACCTCAATGCTCTCTCAGCGCATCATGCGCCGGTGGATGGCAGGCCTCTTTCCCACCACTCTTTGGTGGCTCGTTTTCTCCGAGGCCTTCTTCTCCTTAAGCCTCCTTTACGCCCACCAGCCCCTGAATGGGATCTGAATGTGGTCTTGCAGCGGATTACCTGTCCGTCCTTTGAACCTATGGCTACCTGCCCTCTTCGTTTTCTTTCCTGGAAAACCTTGTTCTTGGTAGCCCTTACCTCTGCTAGGCGCGTTAGGGAACTGCAAGCCCTAGTGTCTGATCCTCCTTACACTAGGATCTACAGGAATAGGGTCGTCTTACGGACTCACCCTAAGTTTCTTCCAAAAGTGGTTTCTACTTTTCATCTCAACCAGGAGGTGGTTCTTCCGACCTTCTTTCCCAGGCTTCACACCTGCCGGGCTGAAATGGTCCTGCATACCCTGGACTGTAGGAGGGCCTTATCCTTCTACCTTGACCGTACGCAGGAGCATAGAAGGGCTGTTCAGCTCTTCGTTTCTTTTGACCCCAATAAGTTGGGGCTACCTGTCTCCAAGCGTACTTTGTCCATATGGGTTGCTGACTGTATCGCTTGGGCTTATGGGGCGGCCGGCCTCTCGTTGGAGGGTCAAGTCACGGCTCATCGTGTTAGGGCGAAGGCTGCGTCAGTGGCTCATCTCCGCTCTGTTCCGTTGGCAGACATCTGCCAGGCCGCTACTTGGTCTTCAAACCAGACTTTTGCGGCCCATTACTGCCTGGAGAGGGAGTCCCGCAGGGACAGTGCTTTCGGTCAGGTAGTCCTCCATAATCTCTTTGAGGTTTAGGCAACTCCTACCCTCCGGCCCTGGTGTTGGGCTACCTGTCGGGGGCGTTTTCAGAGAAGATTCCTTCCTTCTGTGCTGCTGAGCTAGAGGGAGCTCATTTTTCCGCATGAGGTCTCCGGTAGCCTTAAGCTAGGGAGTCCCATATGTGAGGACTGACTTCCTGCTTGGTCCTGGAGAAAGAGTAGTTACTCACCTGTAACAGGTGTTCTCCAGGAGCAGCAGGAATCAGTCCTCACAACCCTCCCTCCTCCCCTTGGAGTTGCAGTCCTATCATTTCGTTTTTGCTAATTTTTTGCTATCTTTTAGCTATGTCATCAGACTGAGCAAGATGGCACCCTTGGGCGGGAAGGGGACCGCGCATGCGCGCTGCAATTTCCAAAGGCTTTCTTTGAAAGCTGGGGAAATGGCTTCCGCGAATGCTCCGTCGGCGCCAACGTCACCCATATGTGAGGACTGATTCCTGCTGCTTCTGGAGAACACCTGTTACAGGTGAGTAACTACTCTTTCCAGCAGCCAGTTCTATCTCCTACTCCTCCTGCATCTTGCTCTCTGCAATTTTACAGAGAAGCTCTGCACTATGGGCCCTTGCTAGAGAGCATTAGGATTTTCTCAAACAGCTATCCTAGATGGTTGGAAAAGGCTCCCTCAGTCATGCCCTTCATGACTGGAAGGGCTCTTCCTACCTTATTATCTCCTTTTTAAAGTAAAGGACATGGGCCTTCTCTTACATGAAAGCTTAAAGAGTTGACAATTCCCTGGTTTGGTCCACAAGATTTCCCACAGGGAATATGCTCTTTTTCACTTCAGCTCGTCCTCATGGTATTTCTAATCCTTCATGGACAGTGCATATTCAGCTAAAGAACGCATGATACCCTTTTTGCACCTCAAGTAGGTCAACATGGTATCTCATTCCTATGCGTCTTCTGTCCACTTACCATGCTAGAGTTCTTGAAGACTCGGGACTTGCTGCCTGCAGACGTATATTATCCTCTGCTTTTCACGTAACCATCCTGGTTATTTTCACTGGCTAGCACTCTTGCAGCAGTCTAGTCTGTTTCTTGTCAGGGAGAGTTTTCCTGTGACTCCCCTCCTTCATAACCAGGGAGAATAGATTCTCTATATATCTTCCCAAGTAGGTTCCACCTTCTTGTTAGATGAATCTCTCCACATCTCCTATATGGCTATACTTATATGGGCATATCTCCAGGAACAAGCAGGAATGAGTCTTCACATATGGGTATCTTCGGTACCGACGGAGCCTGTGCGGGAACGCTCCCCAGCGTCCAGTAAGAAAGCTTTTGGGAGCATCCCACAGTGCCTGCGCGCTGCCTTCCCGCCTTTCCTAACTGCCTCTCTCCAGTTCTTCTTTTCCGTGTAGCCAGCAGGTCTTGTTCCTGTCATCGCAGAAGAAGTTCTTTATTTTTTTCTTTATTTTTCTGTGTCGCGTCTGCCTTCGACGTCAGACCGGTACCGCCGGTCTTTTCTTTTCTTTCTTTCTTTCTTCTTCTTCAAAAAATAAAAAACCTTTTATTCTTTCAGCTGTGCATTTTTAGTTTGGGCCTTAGGCCTAAATATTTTCTCCTCATGGAGAAGCCCGCTTCCTTGTTCAAAAATTGCACAAAATGTGGCGGTACTATTTCTGTCACCGACACCCATGATTGGTGTCTGAAATGTTTGGGTCCTGACCATTCCATCACGGATTGTGTGTCCTGCACTATGATGTCTAAAAGGGGTCGGCAGAACCGAGCAGCCAAGCTCAGTACCCTGTTTCCCTCTGATGTAGCCTCGGTGGCATCAACGTCTTCCAGGTCTGCTTCTTCCTCCCATGGATCTCAGGTAACCAAACATAAATCTAGCCGGTCCTCGAAGGGCAAATCTCCCTCTAAGCATCGAGATGCCTCCGGGCTTGCCCTCGAGGATTCTGCTCCGGAAAAAATTACCCCGGCGGGAAGTTCCGGCTTCCAAAGCATTATCTATGGGGTCACAGGTTGACATCGATGGCTCGGTCTCGACCGATCACCTGTTGCCGTGTTCTGGGGTACCGGTGGCCTCCACTGGTACCGACATCCAGACTCTGGTGGCATTGGTGGATCAGAAAATTCTGTCTATGCAGCGCACCTTTACGGCGTTTATGCAGGCTTCGACGCCTTCGGCACCGCAACAATCCCCGTTGCCGGTACCGACTCCGGCATCGGTACCTTTCCATCGACATCGGCTTCGGTGTCGGCTGCAACGGTACCCTGTCCTATGATGCCCATCGGTACCGAACCGGTACCGCTTACTCCCAATGTCGATCCCACTCGGTACGCGTATCGGCCTTTACAGGAGCATCCAGACAGGTGATACTTCGATTCCTCCGAAGACTCTGATGAGTCGGAGGCTTCTGTCGATGCACCGGTGCTTCTTCCTCAGGAGTCTGATTCTCCAAAACGAAGAATGTCTCCTCCAGAGGACTTGTCTTTTCAAGACTTCATTAGGGAAGTGGCTAGAGGCCTCTCTATTACAGTGACCTCTGAGTCAGAGCCTAGAGCCAAGCAATTAGATATTTTGCAATATCCTAATGCTCCTAAGGAAGCAGCTACCCTACCTATTCATGTGATCCTCTATGATCTCATGTTGGGCATGTGGGAGACTCCACTCACCACCTCTCCTCATTCTCGCAGGTTAGACACCATGTACCATGTCCCTCCCTGTCCTGGTTTTCATAAGACTCAGCTTTCTCACCACTCTATTGTGGTTGAGTCTGCTATGAAGAAAATAAAGAGTGCAAAGAGACCCTCATCTAACCCTCCAGGACGTGAATGTAGGACTCTAGATGCTTTTGGCCGAAGGATTTTCCAGGCCAATATGCTTGCTGCCAGAATCAACTTCTATAGTCTCTATATGGGGATGTTTCTAAAAGAAGTCACAGATCATCTGCAGACTTTAGCTCCTTATCTCCAGGAACAAGCAGGAATGAGTCTTCACATATGGGTACGTCGGTACCGACGGAGCCTGCACGGGAATGCTCCCCAGCATCCAATCAGAAAGCTTTTGGGAGCATCCCTCGCGCTTGCGCTCTGCCTTCCCGCCTTTCCCACTGCCTCTCCTCAGTTTTCGTTTTTCCGTGGATCCAGCAGGACGTCGTCCTGTCACCGCAGAAACTTTTTTCTTTAATTCTTTCATTCTTGTTTCCTTGTGGTTGCGGCTGTTTTCCCGCCGCCACCGGTACCGCCGGTGGGTTTTTTCTTTTCTTTTTCTCAAACTCAGGGAGAGTTTTCCCCTCAGTTTCTGTGTCTAAATTTGTTGGGCCTCCAAGGCCTCTCCATCATGGAGCCTTCTTCTCCTAAGAAGTGCCTTAACTGTGGAAAAGCAGTTTTCTTTTTAGATTCCAACCACTGGTGTCTCACCTGTTTGGGTCCTGACCCTTTTTCCCCTGAACAATCAGGCTATAATACTGTGAGAAGTTCCCTATTTCGAGTTTCCCTCGATACCGTTTTCCCTCCCTCGGTGAGGGCACCGGCCATTTCTTCTCTACAGGATCAGGTAACCCACAAACAGTCTGTTAAGACTAGCCAATCCTTGAAAGGTAGGTCTCATGCCAAGCATGCTGACGGCCCTGGCCTTACCCTCAAGACCCCATTGGCATTAAAACCCCGGCGGGAGTCTTCGGGCTCCAAAGCATTTCAGGGGTTTCAGGTTGTTCCTGTGGCTCACCCCTCACAGAACATACCTGAGCCATGCTCGGTGGCGGCATCTGCTTTGAACGGTACCGATACCCCGGCATCGGCACCGGTGTTAAGTGATCCACTCTTCACCAGGGATCATCATCTGGCGTCTTCGGTACCTTCGGGACCGATCGATACATCCCAGATTGACTTTCCCGACTCTGAGCCATGCTTGGGGATGTCATCCGCTTCGAGCGGTACCGATACCCCGGCATCGGCACCGGTGTTGAGTGATCTACTCTTCGCCAAGGATCGTCATCTGGCATCCTCGGTACCTTCGGGACCGGTCGATACGTCCCAGATTGACCTTCCGGTATTGACAGCATCGCCGATACCACCACCGATGTCGGTACCCTCCAGACATGCATCGATAGACTCGCTCCCTTCGATGCCGAGTCTGGAATCTATAGTCTGGAAGACTGGGTACTGACGCGTCTCGGAAACGACGCTTATCGAGTCCGGATGCGCAGTACCGAGGATGTTCACCAAGGGGTTTTGGTTCCCTCGGTACCGCTTGAGCAGCCTCCGATGACTGCTTCGATGGCGTTATCGCCTCCGATTCCGGCACAGCTACCGGTGTCTGTATCGATGTCGGTTCCTGCAGTCACATCGAGACCAGGTACTTCCATGCTTTTTTCTCCATCGCTCCTTTCTATGCCTAGTTTGGAGTCGATACCTGGCATGGACGATGCAGTACTGACTGTCTCCAATCGTGACTGCCAGTACCAGTATCCATCTAGTGGGGCTCTATTTCTGCACCAGCCCAGTACATCCTCTGGTGCCCAGGCTGTTACTTCTACCTTAGCCTATCCAGAGATGTTTCCCTTTGGACATCTTTCTTTTCAGAAATTTGTCCTTGACATAGCAACATTCCTTGCTATTCCTATCCCTGGCTGTGATCCTACTCCAGGCTGTCCTGCAGAAAGGGAAAATATAATGCTTCCTTTACATCATTCTTTGCAGGATCTTCTTCTCAGATGTTCTGTATCAGGTGCCCCTTTCTCCAGGGTTTCAAAAGACTCAACTTCCCCATCATTCCATTGTAGTGGAATCAGCAATGAGGAAGGTGAAAAGCAAGAAAAAGCATTCTTCTTATCCGCCAGGTCGTGCATCTAGAGCACTTGATGCCTTTGGACATCAAACCTTCCAAACATCTATGCTGGCAACAAGGATTATCTCTTATATTTTCTATATGAGTCTGTCTCTCCAGGAGGTCACAAATAAATTATCTCTTTTGACTCCTTTTCTATCAGAGCCCAAGGCTGCAGACTATTCCTTACTTCTTAGTCATAGCCAGAATCTCTCTTGGTTTCTTTCTCATGCTTCTCTAGACTCTTTTGAGTCTGTTAGCAGAACCTCTACTATAGCCATAGGAGCACGACGTAGAGCCTGGCTCCAGGCTTCAGGAGGTAGTAGATGTCCTACCAAATCTTCTTTCCCTAAGAAAAGAAGGTTTCACTCTTCTCCTGCCCATCATCTAGATGTACCCAAGCAGGGGACACCTCGTCCTGCTCTGAAGAATCCAAATTCTAGCCAGACTCGGCAAACCCAGCAGCCATAGGTTCCTGAAGGCTGCAACCTACAGTTAACTTCTTCTTAGCAGACGTTTGTTCACTGTTTTGTCTTTAAAGCTCTACACATGGTTTCCTTTCTTCAGCTGAGCTGTCAGGATATTCATGTCTATGGTTACAGATTTCTCCTCTTCTACCTACCATGACGTGAAGTTAACAACTATCCTATGATAGTTTTCTGTCCCAACATGAATATTTTTTCCTTCAGCAGACTTACCATATGGTAAGTCACCCTTCAGCTCCTGTTTCTCTACCCTCTCATCCAGGGTTTCCCCGGGATGAGTGGTACCATACTGCAGAGCTTCTCTAGCCTTCTTTCCAGTGTAGAATCTTTTCCTTGACTAAATTCTCTGGACACAGACAGGGACAGGAATTTTTCCTCTCCCTTTGTCTATTTTTTCTGTTTTACACAGGAAGATTCTCTCTGCTGTGTCTTTCAGCTGCTGCTCATGCAGGAGTTCCAGTGCTTGAACTACTGGTACTTTTCTACACGTTTCCAGTCTGTCTTCCACTACTTTCTGTCTAGCCTTAGTAGTGATTCCAAGATAGTGCTTCATCTATCTTGGATAATCCTAATCACTTCAGGCTTCTCACATTATCTTCTTTTCTTGCCATCTCCATTTTCTTGGATTTGGCAGCACAGCTGACCTACAGTCAGTTTTATCTCCTAATTCTCCTGCATATGCTCTCTGCAATCTTCAGAGAAGCTTTCTACTATGGGCCCTTGCTAGAGAGCATTGGACTTTGTCTCTGATGGCTATTCTATATGGTGGAAAAGGCTTATCAGTCATTTTCCATGACTGTGAGGGTTCTCCACACCTTGTTGTCTCCAGTTACAATACAGGATATAAGCCTTTTCTGCGTGAATGTCCAAAGAGTTTTCCAATCCTGCAGGAATATGCTCTTTTTTTCCTTACAGCTTGTCCTCATCCTATCCTACCCCTTATGGACAGCACATATTCTACTAGTAACGCATGATACCCCTGTGTCCCTCCAGTGGGTCATCCTGGTATCTCCTCCTATGCGTTTCTGTCCATTTACTATGTCAGAGTCCTACAAAACTCAGGACTTGCTGTTTACAGACTGATATTATCCTCTGTTATTTCACATATTGTGATTGCTCTTCCAATATTTTTAATAGTAATTATCATATATACCAAGGACTCCTCTCCTGTAGTCCTTAGGTTAGCTGTTTTTCCTACAGCTCCTCTCTTTTCAACTCCTACCCACCATCCCTCATGGGATGCCAGAGATCCATGTGTGGGAAGTGCAGTCCTGTTCCACGGACACGCATTTTATGGGATCTCCCCCTGGCATCTATAGCTAGGGAGTCCCCATTTGTGAAGACTCATTCCTGCTTGTTCCTGGAGATAGCACAGTTACTTACCTGTAACAGGTGATCTCTGGGAACAGCAGGAATAAGTCTTCACAACCTCCCCACCTCCCCTAGGAGTTGTATCTATCTATCTATCTTCCTTTCCTCTTTCTCTCCCTTTGTCTCAGCTATGAAACTCAACTGAGGAGAGGCAGTGGGAAAGGCGGGAAGGCAGTGCGCAGGCGCGAGGGATGCTCCCAAAAGCTTTCTGATTGGATGCTGGGGAGCATTCCCGTGCAGGCTCCGTCGGTACCGACGTACCCATATGTGAAGACTTATTCTTGCTGTTCCCAGAGATCATCTGTTACAGGTAAGTAACTTTGCTTTATTTCAGAAGATAAAAGGCAGGAATTTCTCACTTGGCTCAAACATGCTCAAGATGTTTCCAAATTCTCCAACCGTGCAGCCTTTTACTCTTATGAGTGTGTAAGCAGAGCCACGGCTATTGCCATAGGTGCACGCAGAATTGCTTGGTTACAAGCCTCTGATTTGGAACTCTGGGTCCAAGACGAGTTGGGAAACCTTCCTTGTACAGGTGAAAACCTGTTTGGCAGGGATTGGCAAGCAAAGGCCACTCAGATGGATGCTGAGAACTCTGCTTTGAATCGACTTTCAAAGTCTACCTCTGCCCCTGTTAAGAAAAGGTTGTTTTGCTGCAAAGCGTCAGCAACCACCTAAACAGGCCAAGTCCAAGGCTGCCAGGCCTACCACAGCCCAGCAGCCTCAACCTCCTCAGGGCCTTTGACTTGCAACTAGAGAACTTAGCCTTTCTAGCTCTGGGAAACCCAGAGCCCCTCACCATTCCAGGAAGGTTGACTTATTTTGCTCCCAGATGGGAGCAAATCACAGCAGAGCAATGGACTCTCTCCATTATAAAGGAAGGATACAAGCTTCACTTCTTAAACCTTCCTCCTCACACCATGGTGAAACATTTCAATTCTCCAACATCTCTCCTCAGCCTTCGAGGTCAGGAGATTGTTATCCTTCTTGCCCAAGGGGCAATAGAAGAAGTACCTCTTCTTCAACAGGGCTCAGGGTTCTACTCCCCTTATTTTCTTTTCCCAAAGAAAACAAGGGGCTACAGACCCATATTAGATCTCAGAGAATTGAACAAGTTCCTATTCAAGGAGAAATTCAAAATGATTTCTCTAGGAGCTCTGCTTCCATACCTTCAGAGTCAGGACTGGCTTTATTCTCTAGATCTCAAGGATGCGTACACTCATGTCCTCATCCATCCAACACACAGAAGGTTCCTTCACTTCCTTTTTCAAGGAAAGTACTACCAATACAGGGTGCTTCCTTTCAGTCTGGCCTCTGCACCAAGGGTGTTCACGAAATGCATGGCAGTAGTAGCTGCATTTCTCCGCATTCTAGGAATATTCATATTCCCATATCTGGACAACTGGCTCATTCGAGCCCCATCCCTTTCAGAGGCTCAGACTTGTCTAACCTGCACAATGCGTATCCTTCAGTATTTGGGACTAGTAATAAACATCCCAAAATCCAATCTCATCCCTACTCAGTCTCTGGAATTCATAGGGGCCTTCCTGGATACCACAACTGCAAGGGCCTATCTTCCTCACGCCCGTTGCCTACATCTGGTGCAGTTAGCCTCCCAGATTCAGTTAACGTCCCAATTAACTGCTCGAGAGATGTTACAACTATTAGGCCACTTGGCATCCACCGTGCATGTGGTTCCATATGCTCGCCTTCACATGAGGGCAGCTCAATGAACTTTGTCCACCCAATGGACTCAGGCATCAGGTTGCCTGTCAGACAAAATAGCAAACTCCAGTCGTCTATTTTGGTCTCTCCAGTGGTGGAAGTCCTCTCAAAACCTGTTGCTGGGGTCCCCTTTTCAGCAACTGCTACCCCAAGTAACTGTCACAACAGATGCTTCTCCAAGGGGTTGGGGAGCTCATCTGCAAGATCTCTCCACCCAGGGCATCTGGTCTCCACAGGAGACTTCTCTGCATATCAATCTGTTGGAACTCAGAGCAATATTCTTAGCTCTCAGAGTGTTCCATTCCCTGCTCAGCTACAGGACAGTCCTCATCCATACGGACAATCAAGTAGCCATGTTCTATGTAAACAAGCAGGGAGGGACTGGCTCTCTGTCGCTTTGCAACGAAGCTTTGCGACTGTGGGCCTTAGCCAGAGAGCATCACATCTATCTTCTGGCAGTATATCTTCCAGGTATTCAAAACTCTTGGGCGGACAGACAGTCGAGTTTTGCTCCCACACGAGTGGTCCCTCCACATGGACCGGGTAGCCAGGATTTTTCGAATTTGGGGAACCCTGGACATAGATCTCTTTGCAAGTCCGTGGAATGCCAATCTTCCCCGGTTCTGTTTCAGAATTCCGTGTCAGGGAGTTCAGACCAAGGATGCCTTCCTCCTTCACTGGGGTCAAGACTTTCTTTATGCCTTTCCACCAATTCCCCTAATTCCCAAAACACTATTCAAGCTTCAGAGAGATCGAGGGACCATGATCCTCATAGCTCCACATTGGCCACGCCAAGTGTGGTACCCTCTACTTCTGCATCTCTCTCAAGCTCCTTCCCTGGACTTAGGCTCTGCACCAGACCTTCTGTCCCAGGAAGAGGGAACATTGTGGCACCCAAACCCCCAGTCGCTCCATCTCAGGGCTTGGTTGCTGAGGGCTTAGACCTTCAATATTTTCATCTCTCTCAACAAGTCAGAGATGTTATTCATGCCTCTAGGAAGCCTTCTACTAGACGTTCCTATGCTTTCAAATGGAAAAGATTCACCATTTGGTGTTCAGAGAAGGGTCTAAACCCTCTTGCAATACCTTTGAATTCTCTACTAGAGTATCTCCTGCATTTATCCCATGCAGGCCTGAAAACAAATTCAGTAAGAGTCCATTTGAGTGCTATTGCAGCGTCCCTCAAGCCTCTCAATGGACAACCTATTTCCTCTCACCCTCTTATAGCAAGATTCATGAGAGGCCTTCTTTTAACTAAACCTCCGAATAGACCACCTCCAGTGGCATGGGACCTAAATGTGGTTCTTGGCCAGCTTATGAAGCCACCCTTTGAACCTTTAGCCACCACCTCCTTGAAATTTCTTTCTTGAAAAGTTGTTTTTCTCATTGCAGTCACCTCAGCACGCCGCATCAGTGAGTTGCAAGCTTTGGTGGCTAATCCACCTTATACAAGATTCCATCATGATAAGGTAGTCCTCAAGACCAATCCACACTTTATGCCTAAAGTGGTCTCACCTTTTCATCTGAACCAGGAGGTATATTTACCTGTCTTTTTTTCCAGGACCTCATGCATCAAATGTAGAGAGGAATCTTCATACCTTGGATTGTAAGAGAGCTCTCGCTTTCTACTTACAAAGAACACAGCAACATAGAAAGTCTTCTCAACTCTTTGTTGGTTTTGATCCTTCTCATTTAGGACTTCCAGTCTCTAAGAGAACACTGTCCAACTGGATTGCTCAGTGTATTTCTTTCGCCTACCAGAGTAAGAACATTTCTCTGGAGGGCCAAGTCACAGCTCACAATGTGAGAGCCATGGCAGCCTCAATGGCTCATCTAAACTCTGTGTCCATCGACCAAATCTGTCGAGCGGCCACCTGGGCCTCGGTTCATACCATCACAGCCCATTACTATTTGGACAAGGACTCCCGCCGGGATGCCTCGTTTGGTCAGGCTGTCCTCAAACACCTGTTCCATTCCTAATCAACTCCTACCCACCTACCCTGGTTGGATGCCAGAGATCCATGGGGGGGAAGTGGAGCCCTCTGCAAGGGCACACAACCATGGGGTCTCTCCCTGGCATCTGCAGCTAGGGAGTCCCCATATGTGAAGACTCATTCCTGCTTGTTCCTGGAGATAACACAGTTACTTACCTGTAACAGGTGATCTCTGGGAACAGCAGGAATAAGTCTTCACAACCCACCCACCTTCCCTAGGAGTTGTATCTCTCTATCTTTCCTTTCCTCTCTCTCTCTTTGTCTCAGCTTTAAAACTCGAACTGGAGAGAGGCGGTTAGGAAAGGCGGGAAGGCAGCGCGCAGGTGCTGTGGGATGCTCCCAAAAGCTTTCTTACTGGACGCTGGGGAGCATTCCCGCGCAGGCTCCGTCGGTACCGACGATACCCATATGTGAAGACTTATTCCTGCTGTTCCCAGAGATCACCTGTTACAGGTAAGTAACTGTGCTATCTCTGTCGGCTTTATTGCAGACACCCATATATAGGCCTAAATATTCCTATCTATCTATCTATCTATCTATCTATCTATCTATCTATCTATATATATACACATCTCTATAGATCTATACCTATGTTCTTTGTGTGTATCTTATGCCCTTCTATATCTCACTTTAGATATATTTTCATATGTCTATCTATATCTATCTATATATCTATATATATATATATATATATGTATCGTTGAGATATTTTATTATAGGTAGATATGTATCTGCATACTTATCTATCTGACTGTCTATGCTCATATAGCTATATATATCTCTATATGTTTCTGACAGTTGGGCTCTACCCGTACCCATGCTGTTCCAGCATGTTTAGGGCTCTACACACACCACCACTTCCAGTGGTAGTTAGCAACCTTTTTACCATAACCTTCAGGTTAGGTACCTCTGAAGCTCTCCATGTTCCAGTATCTTTCCTACCTGACATCAGTTAGGAAAGACATTGCAAATCTTCAGTTATTCTGAGGTTAACGCTTTGAGCATCTGTCCTCTCTTTTGGGATATAAGGGTTTTCCATACCCCTTCTTCCCACAAGGACTAGGCCTGTTTGTCTAAATCAATCACCCTTTTCCTCTTATTGCTCTTATGAGTGAGCCACTCTGTAGCCAAAAGAGTTTGGGCTTTTTTCATAAAGCCTTCCGCTGACGGCTTACAGTTTTTGTACTACCCCAGTTTATCCCTGGGGTTACCTCTTACCTTTCAGAATTTCTGACCTCCATTGTGTTTTCCTACAGGTTTATTACCTCTACTTTCGCAGTGAGGTCCTCCTTGAGGTTCCTCTACTGGATCCCCAGTAGATCTCATGAGCCTCCATACGTTTGTACAGTCCTGTTAGGGGAGGTCCATATTGCAATATTTCATTTTCAATATATTTGATGATAATTGTCATCCACACAAGGACTCCTCCTCTGCAGTCCTATGTTAGGTTAGCTGTCTCTTACAGCACCTTTCTGTTTTCAACTCCTACCCTCCATCCTCAGGATGCCTGGCGATATGACGTGTAGCATGTTCCAGTCTCTAACATGCTGAGTCTCCAGGCATCTTAGCTTGGGAGTCCCCATATGTGAAGACTCATTCCTGCTTGTTCCTGGAGATAGCACAGTTACTTACCTGTAACAGGTGATCTCTGGGAACAGCAGGAATAAGTCTTCACAACCCACCCACCTCCCCTAGGAGTTGCATCTCTATATCTCTATCTTTCCCTTCTCTGTCGCTCTCTCTCTCTTTGTCTCAGCTTTGAAACTTATCTGAGGAGAGGCAGTTGGGAAAGGCGGGAAGGCAGCACGCAGGCGTGGTGGGATGCTTCCAAAAGCTTTTTGATTGGACGCTGGGAAGCGTTCCCGCTCAGACTCCGTCGGTACCGACGTACCCATATGTGAAAACTTATTCCTGCTGTTCCCAGAGATCACCTGTTACAGGTAAGTAACTGTGCTTTCTTCAAGGAAACCTTCCGCAAAGCGAGCTTACGCCTTCAAGTGGAAAAGGTTCTCTATTTGGTGTTCAAAAAAGGATCTTATTCCCTTTTCAGTGCCAGTGGAGGCCTTTCTGGAGTATCTCCTCCATTTGTCATCCTCTGGTCTTAAGACCAATTCGGTAAGAGTCCATCTTAGTGCCATTGCAGCTTTCCACAAGCCCTTGGATGGACAACCTGTTTCCTCTAAACCACTTGTAGGAAGATTTATGAGAGGTCTACCTTTAACAAAGCCTCCCATTAAGCCACCACCCGTGACATGGGATTTGAATCTTGTCCTTGTCGAAGGGCTCATGAAACCGCCCTTCAAACCCTTAGCCACTACATCGCTTAAGTTTCTTTCTTGAAAAGTGATCTTCCTGGTTGCTCTCACTTCTGCTAGACACATTAGTGATCTCCAGGCTTTAGTGGCTGATCCTCTTTATACAAGGATCCACCATGATAAAGTAGTCCTTAGGATTCGCCCTCACTTTATGCCAAAGGTGGTATCGCCTTTTCATTTAAACCAATCGGTTTACCTTCCTGTATTCTTTCCTAGGCCTCATGCCTCCAATGCAGAAACAAATCTACACACTCTAGATTGTAAAAGAGCCTTGGCTTTTTACCTTCAGAGAACTAAGCAACATAGAAAGTCTTCTCCAGGACCAAGCAGGAAGTCAGTCCTCACATATGGGTGACATCGACGTTGATGGAGCCCCTGCGGAGCATTTACCCAGCTTTCCATGAAAGCCTTTGGGAATGCAGGTACGCATGCACGGTCCCCTTCCTGCCTAAAGGTGCCATCTTGCTCAGCCTCTCTTTTTCCGTGAAGCCCGTCGGACGTGTGTCCTAGTCCTCCCAGATTATAGTTAGATTTTTTAGCGATTCCTTCGCTATTTTTTCTCTGGTTCGACGCCGGTTCCCCTCCCGCTGGGTTCGGTACGCCGGTATCGAGCCCGATCTTCTTTTTTTGGTTTTTTCCCTTCGTGGCTGGCATTCGCACCCTTTTTTTCTTTTTCCCTGGAAGACCAGTCCTTTGACCTCGCGGGGACTCTTTTTACCCGATGGCTTCCAGTGGTTTCAAGAAGTGTGATCGGTGCAAGAAACTAATGTGTCTCACCGACACACACAACTGCTGTCTTCGGTGCCTAGGTCCGGACCACAATCCTGAGAACTGTGGATCATGTGGAAAAATGTCCACCAAGGCGCTTCGAAGTCGTCAGCACGAAAAAGAAAGGCTTTTCTCCGACTCGGCCTCCGGCCAGGCCCGAACCTCGTCTGAGGCCTCGACATCTCGGGAATCTGATCCCGAGCACCATCGGGGCTCCTTGGACAGGGGGTCCCCCGACCGGGAACGGAAGAGGAAGAAGCGGCTCGCGAGGGCGTCGAAGGAGGAGGTCCCTGGCTCCTCGAGAGCTAGGTCTCGGACCCCCGATCGCCGTCCCGGGCCCGTGGAACAGGAGAAGCCGCCAAAAGTGCCTCATGTGGAGCCGGAGTCTGCTGGACACAAGTCCTGTAGTCCTTGTGGACTCTCCTCCCAGAGAGCCGACGTCGGGCCCGGCGCCAACGGGGCCCGAGTCTGTGGCTGCTGAGTCTCCTGAGCTGGGTCTCAGGCTGACAGCCTTGGAGTGCAGATTGTCTGCCTTCATGGAACAGCAGCGGGCGCTGATGGCCAGCCTGTCTGGCGCATCTGCCCCGACCACTGGGACATCGATGTTGAAGTCGACCCCGGAGACCGAGCCGATAATCGAGACCATGAAGGCTCGAAGTCGACCTCGGTTGCGGTCACCCTCGACCTCCCGTTCGGGACCGAGGGCGTCGACGAGGAGTCCCACGACACCTTCCGGACTCGGTGCGTCCCGTCGGACTCACCGCAGTCCGAGCCCCGGAGTAGATACCCTCCATGGGATACCCGGTTCTCGGAGTTGGTTCGGGATATGGCCACGGAGTTGGCCATCCCTGTGGATCCCGAGAAGGAGCCGAAGAGCTCGAGGCCCTCCAGTATGACTCTCCTCCGAAGGAGGCCTTTACTGTTCCGGTTCCTCCGATGCTGGAATGGCTCCTCTTCCGGATGTGGGAGGCACCGGCCTCGGCGCCGGTTCTAAGCAAGTGGGTCGATTCCATTTATTGACTCCGATAGATCCCTGGGTTTCAAAAGGTGCAGCTACCACACCATTCCATGGTGGTGGAATCGACCATGCATCGTCTGAAAAGTCAGAAGAAGCACTCCGTGGTGCCCCCTGGCAGGGAGGCCTGGAGCCTCGATGGTTTTGGTAGAAAGTGCTTCGAGGGCTCGATGTTTGCTTGCCATGTCCAGTCTTACCAGCTGTACATGGGCCTGTAATTACAGGACCTGGCCAAGGAGCTGGCCGGGTTCTCTGCTGGTCTCTCCGGCGAACCCTTGCAGAGGTTCAAGTCCTTGTCTTCAGGGATACGGGGGAATGCTCCAAGTTTGTTCCGCTCTGCCTACGATGGCTTCGAGGCTTCGACCCGTGTTGTGGCAGCTGGCATCGCTGCTCGACGCCAAGCGTGGTTGCAGTCATCGGGCCTCGAGCCATGGGTTCAGGACAAGTTGGTCAATATTCCTTGCCGCGGTGAGAACCTTTTTGGCAAGCCCATGACCGAGAAGGTCGCACAGCTCGAAACCGAGCACCTCACGAGGACAAGGCTGTCTAGAAATACTTCTGCCTCTTCTCACAAGAAGAAGGGCTCGGGTAAAAAGTGCCCTTCCTCTGGTAAAAGGGCTGCCTACAAACAGTACCCCCAGTACCAGGCCTCCCAAGCTCCCCCACAGGATCAGCAGGCCAAGGGGCAGGGGAATGGGCCCCGTAGGCAGAGGACCCCCAAGCCTCCGGCCCCTGCTCCCAATCAGCAGGGTGGGGTTTTTTGACTCCTTGGGCATAGCCTCTCTGTCCCTGCTCTCCCAACCCTGCACAGGAGGTCGACTTACCCTGTTTGCCCACAGGTGGCCACTCATCACTGGAGACAGTTGGGTGTTAAGCATCGCCCACAAGGGCTATATGCTACACTTCCAACAACTGCCTCCTCCATACTTTCCATTGGAGCCTCCAAGGCCTCCCCTGCACACATATCCTCTCCTTCAGACATATCCTCTCCTTCAGGAGCTCTATGGTCTGTTGCGAGACAAGGCGGTGGAGCCTGTGCCTCCCCACCTCCAAGGTCAAGGGTTCTACTCCAGGTACTTTCTCATACCAAAAAGAACCGGTGGCCTCCAGCCTATTCTCGACCTCAGAAATCTCAACAAGTTCCTAGAGAAAGAAAAATTCAAGATGCTTACTCTTGGAACACTTCTGCCCTAACCCCAGCAGGGAGATTGGCTATGCTCCTTAGATTTAAAGGATGCGTACACTCACATCCTCATTCATCCAGACCACAGAAAGTACCTCGGGTTCATTTTGGGAGGAAACCATTTTCAGTACAGAGGCCTTTCGGCTTCACCTCCGCCCCCAGGGTCTTTACCAAATGCCTGGCAGTGGTGGCGGCCTACCTGAGAAATCAGGGTATCTTTGTCTTCCCCTATCTGGACGACTGGCTCATCAGGGGTCAGACGTGCCAGGAGGCCAGACAAGCCACCCTCCGAACTATTGCTCTTCTTCAAAACCTGGGGTTTATCATATTCTCCATCACCAACAGGAACGCCCCTAACGCCTGCATGCTCTCTAATCCGTTGCGCTAAAGGTTCAATAACTAATGCAAAGAGCAGAGGTGACAAGGGGCATCCCTGCCGAGTGCCCCGCTCCAGCTCAAATTCTGCAGAGTAGGTACCATTCACTCGAATCCTAGCTTTCGGCTGATCATATAATGCTCCAATCCACTATTGGAACCCTGCCCCAATCCCCATGCTCTGCAACACAGCAAACATAAAGGGCCATTCCACTCTGTCGAATGCCTTTTCGGCATCCACCGCCACTATCAATGCAATGCAATGTGTGCCTTCGAGTCAGTCCTGACTCCTATCAAAGAATCGATATTCCCTACCCGGGCCGCCCAAATAATATTTAATAATTTCCTTATTATCACTAGCCTGCCTTTCAGGGATGAAACCCGTTTGATCATTATTTATCAACTTCGGTAAGTAATTCTGCAGTCGGGCTGCCAAAACCTTTGCCAATATCTTCGCATCCAGATTAATTAGGGATATAGGCCGGTAGGACTCACTCACTCCCTTATCCTTCCCTGGTTTGGGTATCAGGGCTACCCCCTCCACCGCCATAGATCGCTGTAATAACCCCCCCCCCCCCCAATCTGGATCCCATTAAAGACCCTGGTAAGTTCTCCACAGATTTCAGGACAGAAAGTCTTATAAAACCGGGCCGTAACACCGTCTAACCCCGGCGCGTTGCCCTCTTTAAGGCCATTAATTGCTACCCGAACCTCCCCTTCTTCAATCGCCCTGTCCATCCATAGCTGTTCCGTCTCCTCCAGCTTTGGGAGATTAAGCTTTTCTAAGTATTCTCTAATCTCCACCTCCGAACCGCTCCACTCCGTTCTATACAATGCCCGATAGTATCTACAAAAAATCGCCTGAACATTCTCCGTTCCATGCTCCCATTCCCCTCTTTCATTCTCTAACTTATATAGCTGCTGCTGCTGCACCTGCCTTCTCCTAAGCTGCCGAGCTAATTATCTATTATTTATTTTTATTTATTACATTCTCTTATATACCGCGCTATTCTGCATCAGTGCGGTTTACATTGAACAAACAGAAATTACATTGAACAGGGCATTATAACTTGGAGATAACTATTTTACAGGGAACATGGGCTATGGAGGGTTAAGTGGCTTGCCCAAGACCACAAGGAGCACCTGTGGGACTAGAAACCCCAGTCCTTCCGGCCCAAGGTTGCTGTCCTCTAGTGGGATTTGAACCCCCGACCTTCCGGCCTGAAGTACCTTGCCCCAACCACTAGGCCACTCCTCCACTACCCGGTTTATTTCCCCCCACATAAAAAGCATGTTGCAGCCTCTTCATCTGGAAGGCCACATCCCCCAGTCTCAACGCCTCCAACTCCTCCCGCACCCTAGTCAACCGTTGCAGGATCACCCTGCCCCCCGTCCTTTGATGCTCTCTAATCAGTTGCTGTAATTGAGCTCTCAACCCCCTCCTCCAACTCACCCACTTTCCTCTTCTTTTTTGCCGCCATAGCTATTAACCTCCCCCGTATTACCGCTTTCATACCATCCCACACTACCTCCCGGGCTACCTCCTTTCCCCCGTTTAATTGAAAATACTCCTTAATGCAATCCCTCATGCTTGCCACTCCCTCGGGATCTGCCAACAACGATTCATTCAGCCTCCAAAACCGGAGCCCAGCTCGCTCCTTATAATATGCTAGGGCCAAAGTTACCGGTGCATGATCTGTCCAAGACACCACCCCAATATCCATTGCCCCCACTCTTTCCAACCACTTTGAGTCAATCCACAACATGTCATTTCTACTGTATGATTGATGTGGATGAGAGAAAAAGGTATAAGCTCTCTCTCCAACATGACTATACCTCCAAACATCCACCAACCCCAGTGCTGACATCATTTTAACCAACTTCTTTCTGCCCACTTTATCCCATTGCCTCCCCCCCCCCGTCGAATCCACACGTGGGTCCACCACTAAATTGAAATCCCCCCCCACTATCAGACACCATCGTCTATGCTCTTCTATAAGTGGAAGCACACTGTCGAAGAAAGGTCCCTGGGATATGTTGGGTGCATATATGCAACAAATAGTAGCCTCCTTCCCTTCCAATAAACCACACCATAGCACATACCTCCCTTCCTTATCCCTAATGGCTTCCCTGGTTTCCACCTGCAGATCCTTTGAAAACAATATCCCCCCCCCCTTTTTATAGGAACTACGATTAGCAGCAAAGAATCCTCTATCATATTTACCCTGATATAGACCCCCCCCCCCTGGAAAGCTCTTTAAGTGGGTCTCCTGCAAGAAATGTATATCAGCTTGGGCTCGAGCACCTTCTCGTACTACTGCCCTTCTTTTCTGCCAGGAACTGAGACCACGCACATTGAGCGTAAGGATTTTTAATTCACGCTCCATTCCCGGGCTTCTTTGTTACTCTCAACCTAGGCCAGACCCTGGAGAATCCCCCCCAACCCCTTCCCTTCTCCCTCCCCTTCATCACAAATCCATTTGAAATGACACTCCCCCCCCCATCCCCCACCCCCAGGCACCCCCCTCCCCCTCATCACCCTCACCCATATCCCTCTACCATGCACACCCGTCCCCCATCCACCCCACTCACTACACCCCATAACCCCTAATCACTCAGCCCCCTCCCCACCACTCACCATCCCGTCCATCCCAGTTCATCCTACCACAGATCACATCCACACTACTCCAAACATGAATTCACTTACTCTTAAACATTATCCCAACTCCCTCCCCACCACCAACATCTTTCCCCCCCACATTTTATGCAAACAAACATATTCAGTCTTCAACTTCGAAAAGGTGTTTTCTTTCCTCCCTGTATGGATTTCCTCTCACGTCTGTCGACTCTCTGCCATCTTTCCTCTGGTACTCGCTGCTGCTTGCTCCCCAGCTGTTCCAGCTCTGGTAACCGCTGAATGCCTGCCTCTTTCATTGTCTCCTTTAGTGCTTGTAAAGTCTCCGCCCGCCGAGTCACTCCATCCATAGTAAAAGTGAGTCCCACTGGATACAACCACTTATATCGTATATTTTCCTCTCGTAGCCGTACTGTAAACTCCCGCCAGGACCTCCGGCGCTGCAACGTAGCTGTAGCCAAATCTGCAAAAATGGCTATCTCAATTCCATGCCACTTAAACTTTCCCAAGGCACGCATCTTACTGGCTGTTTTGTCCTTAATGTGATAATCATGGAAACAGATGATAATGTCTCTAGGTTGCTCTCGTCACACTGCTCCAAGAGATCGGTGTGCCCGATCCAGCACCACCTCTCCCACTTCCTCTCCAGCTTCCTTCAAGACCGCCTCACAAATGGCTTTAGCTGTATTCTTACAGTCTGAGTACTCGCTCACTTCAGGCACTCCTTTTATACGCAAGTTCTGCCGTCTGGCTCTGTTCTCCAAATCCTCCAATTTCAGTGCCATGTTCTCCATGTCCACTTCCCAGTTCTTCATACCTTTTTCAAGCACCTCAGTACGCGCCTCCAAGGCCTTGAGGGACCCTTCAACGTCCACCACCCGGCAGCCGACTTCAGTTATATCAGCTCTCAGTTGTGCAAACATCCCCTCCACTTCTCCTTTGAACCCAGCAATGTCCATTTTAATCTCATGAAACCACGATTTAAGTTCATCCTTGGTGATATCCACAAGAGCACTGGCAGCAAGAGAGTCCTTCTTACCAATATCAGAGGCCGCCCCACCCCCTGGCAGGTCCTCTGCCTGTTGTTTTTCTCTATCTTGACTGTCTGCCTTTGCACTGCCATAGGCAAACTCTTTCAGGTCAGCAGTTTTTTTTCTAGTAGACGTCATATTGAGATCTGTATTGATGGCCCCCACTCCCTCTGCGAGAGCCCCTGCTTTTATTTGGCTGCAGGTGCAATGTTAGATCACTGCCTCCCTATTCCACCACCAGATGGCACCAGAGCTTTACTTTTACATTGCCATGTGCTCCGTTGCCAATATGAAAAGTGCCATGGAGTTTTATGATCAATTTATATATATTGCAGTCCACTTTCCTCAAGGCCCCGCAATCAGCTTCCGATTTCGTTCTTGCAACACTGCTCACCACAGCTAGCTGCACATTAGCCGTTTCTGGGAGACAGCCCCCCTCCGGATTAACTCCACAGCAGGCACTTTTCTCTCAACAGGCCCCACTTAGTTCATTCTGCTCTCCTCCACCAGGCTCGGACTTCTACCGAGGGCTCCAGCTTAATTTCAGCCCCTCCGTTCCTTTCAGGCACTCACACTGTGATCTTGCAAACTTGGCAATATACCGCAGCACAGCAGTCACCGATGCCCACTCCGAAATTCAGGATGACAGACCGCATCGGGGAGACCCACAAGTAATTTCAGCTGCCCTTTTCTTTATTAAAGCCCAGCTCCACAAACTCGCTCTTACTGTAAATTTTTAGCGGGGAGATCAGCATTCACAGCCTGGAAGGAGCGTAGACAGGTGTCCAACGTCGCGCGGACGGTTTTCAGGCCCCGCATCTCTCAGCCTCACTCCTCCGTTCCAGCACTCTGGGATGTTCCGACCAGGCCTCACCTCTCCGCATAACAGGGGGTATATTTGAAGGTACTTTAGTGCTCTCTCCTCCATTTCCCACTCATCCGCTTCGGTACAGTTTCCGCCACCTTCAGCCACCCTTCGGCTCACCCTAAATGCGGGTTCATAGCCTCCTCACCGGCAAATGCGGGACGCTTAGCAAGGAGCTTCAGGGACCTGCGGCCATGTTAGTCCGGGCTCCCCTGGGGTTTGTAATAAACTTCGCAAAGTCCACTTTGCTCCCCTCCCAGAACTTGGAGTTCATAGGAGCAAGGCTGGACTCTCTGCTGGCAAAGGCTTTCTTGCCAGAAGACAGAGCCCAAAGACTGATAAACTTGGCAAACCAGTTTCTCAGCAGGTCACTGGTCTCCGCCAGACTCTGCCTGAGGCTTCTTGGCCACATGGCTTCGACAGTACATGTGACCCCCAATGCCAGGCTTCATATGAGGCCTGCACAGTGGTGCCTCAGAACTCAGTGGACACAGGCCACAGGAAGCCTCAGAGACAGAGTAAGGGTGTCCAAACCATTCCTGAACTCCCTCCGCTGGTGGCTGCACCCACCCAATCTGTTGCAAGGGGTGCCTTTTCAGATTCCTGGGTTCACAGTGGTGTTGACCACAGATGCCTCCCTGCAAGGCTGGGGGGCTCATTGTCTGGGCAAGTGCACCCAGGGCTGTGGTCTCCCTGGGAGGCCACGCAGCAGATCAGTCTACTGGAACTCAGGGCTATTCGTTTAGCCCTCAAAACTTTCTCTCAAACTCTGGCTCATCAGTCTGTTCTAGTTCAAACAGACAACCAAGTAGCCATGTTTTATGTGAACAAGCAGGGCGGAACAGGGTCCAGGCTCCTTTGTCAGGAGGCACAGGACCTTTGCTTGTTTGCTCTCGGGCACAACATGCTCCTCAAGGCTGTGTATCTACCTGGCCAGGAAAACTACCTGGCAGACAGGCTGAGCAGGATTCTGCAGCCCCACGAATGGCAGCTCCATCCCTTAGTGGTTCAGAAGATTTTCCTGAAATGGGGACTTCCAACCATAGATCTGTTTGCCAGTCCATCGAACAAACAACTGCCATGGTTCTGCTCCAGGCAACCTCATCCTCTGCGGCTAGCAGCGGATGCTTTTCTGATTTCCTGTTCCCAGGGCCTCCTGTATGCGTTTCCTCCCATGCCCCTGGTGGTCCGAAACTTATTCAAAATTCTTCAGGACAAGGCCTCGGTCCTGCTGGTAGCTCCCAGATGGCCGAGACAGCCTTGGTTTCCACTTCTGCTTCAGCTGGCAGTGGATCCCCCACTGCCTCTGGGGTTGCAGCCCGACCTTCTCTCTCAGGATCAGGGTTCCCTTCTGCACCCAAATCTCAGAGCTCTCAATTTGATGGCACGGAGGCTGCAAGAGTAGTTTTGGCTCCCTGGGGCCTACCTCAGGAGATTGAGGTGGTTGTCCTAGCCTCTAGAAAGCAGTCCACTAGAAAAGCCTATGCCCTGAAATGGAAAAAGTTTTCTGTGTGTGGTGTCAGCTACGTACAGAGGATCCTTTCTCCTGTACTGTGCCATTAGTGCTCCAGTACCTGCTGCACTTATCCAATCAGGGACTTAAGTCCAATTCTGTTTGGGTCCACCTCTCAGCTCTAGCAGCTCACCACTCACTGGTGGAGGGACATTCTCTGTCGGTTCACCCCTTGTTGTCCAGATTTCTTAGAGGCTTGCTCTTGCTAAAGCCTCCAATCCATCCTCCAGCTCCTGAGTGGGAGTTGAATGTGGTCTTGCAGCAACTGACTCGCCCACCTTTTGAGCCAATGGCTACTTGTCCTCTCCGCTTCCTGTCCTGGAAGACACTCTTATTGGTAGCCCTAACCTCGGCCAGGAGAGTGAGTGAGCTTCAGGCCCTGGTTTGTGACAGGCCTTACACCCGCTTCTATAGGAACAGGGTAGTCCTTAGGACTCATCCAAAGTTCCTCACAAAGGTTGTCTCCTCTTTCCACCTCAACCAGGAGGTGGTTCTTCCGACATTCTTCCCTAGGCCTCATGCAAGCCAGGCTGAAGCAGTTTTGCATACCCTGGACTGTAGGAGGGCCTTATCCTTCTACCTTGACCGTACGCAGGGGCATAGAAGGGCTACTCAGCTCTTCATCTCTTTTGACCCTAATTGACCCTAAGGGAGGAGTGGTCTAGTGGTTAGGACAAGGTACTTCAGGCCAGAGGGCCGGGGGTTCAAGTCCCACCTGGGGACAGCAATCTCAGGCCGGAGGGACTGGGATTTCTGGTCCTGTAGGTACTCCTTGTGGTCTTGGGCAAGCCACTTAACCCTCCATTGCCCATGTTCCCTGTAAGTATTAGTGTATGTGTCTCATATCCCCTTGTGTTAAATGTATCCCCCAATTGACCGCTTTGACCCGGTGAAAAGCGGGATATAAATACAGCTAAATAAATAAATAATTTGAGGGTTAGCTGTGTCCAAGCATATCTTGTCCATCTGGGTGGCTGACTGTATCACCTGGGCTTACAGGGCGGCTGACCTTCCTTTGCAGGGTCGGGTCACAGCCCATCGTGTCAGGGCAATGGCTGCCTCAGTACCTCATCTCTGCTCTGTACCGTTGGTAGACATCTGCAGGGCTGCAACTTGGTCTTCAAGCCAGATGTTTGCGGCCCATTACTGTCTGGAGAGGGAGTCCCGTAGGGACAATGCTTTTGGCCAGGCAGTACTCCGGAATCTCTTTGAGGTTTAGGCAACTCCTGCCTTCCAGCCCTCCGTTGGGCTACCGGTGGAGGTTCTTTCAGTGAAAAGCCTTTCTTTGATGCTGGGACTAGAGGGAGTTCTCTTGTTCAGCCTGGGTTCCTGATAGCCCAGAGCTAGGGAGTCACCCATATGTGAGGACTGACTTCCTGCTTGGTCCTGGAGAAAGAGTAGTTACTCACCTGTAACAGGTGTTCTCCAGGAGCAGCAGGAATCAGTCCTCACAACCCTCCCTCCTCCCCTTGGAGTTGCAGTTGTACATAGTTTAATTTTTTCATTTTTTGTGTGCTGTTCTTAGCTATGTCATTTGACTGAGCAAGATGGCACCTTTAGGCGGGAAGGGGTCCGCGCATGCGTGCCTGCATTCCCAAAGGCTTTCATGGAAAGCTGGGGAAATGCTCCGCAGGGACTCCATCGACGTCGATGTCACCCATATGTGAGGACTGATTCCTGCTGCTCCTGGAGAACACCTGTTACAGGTGAGTAACTACTCTTTCTCAGCTTTTTGTTGCCTTTGATTCTAGTCATCTTGGACTACCAGTTTCCAAGCGAACTTTGTCTAAATGGATTGCGAATTGCATATCCTTTGCATATGAGAGTAAGGGACTTTCTCTCGAAGATCATGTCACAGCTCACAATGTGAGAGCAATGGCAGCCTCTATGGCTAACCTTCGCTCTGTGCCCATTGACGACATCTATAGAGCAGCTACTTGGGCTTCAGTACACACCTTTGCAGCCCACTACTGTTTAGACAAGGACTCCCGTTGGGATGCCTCGTTTGGCCAAGCTGTTCTCCAGCATCTCTTTCAGACTTGGCACTACTCCTACCTGCCGTCCCGGGTTTCGATGCCAGAGATCCATGGGAGGAAGCATAACCCATCTCAACCTGGGTTTCGTAGCTTTCTGGGGTCATCTCCCTGGCATCTCTCAGCTGGGAAGTCCCCATAAGTGAAGGCTACATCCCTGCTTGTTCCTAGATATAGCGTAGTTCTCCAGGACCAAGCAGGAAGTCAGCCCTCACATTTGGGTGACGTCGGTGCTGACGGAGCCCCCGTGTGGAGCATTTTCCCAGCTTTCAAGGAAAGCCTTTGGGAATGCAGCGCGCATGCGCGGTCCCCTTCAAGCCCAAGGTTGCCATCTTGCTCAGTCTTCTTTTTTTCTGCGGAGCCCGATGGACGTGAGTTCGTGTCATCCGGTAAAAAAGTGATTTTCTACGGTTTTTTTCGTGGTTTTATCCGGTTTGACGCCGATTCCGCTTCCCGCCTTGGCCAGGTACACCGGTATCGAGCCCGGAGTTAGTTTTTTGTTTTTTGTCCTTTGAGACAGTGTTCGTGCTTTTTTTGTGTGTTTCACTGGCAGCCCGGTCTTTTGACCTCGCAGGGGCCCTTTTTTCCCCGATGGTTGTCAGCGGGTTCAAGAAGTGTGATCGGTGCAAGAAACCTATGTCTCTCACCGACACACATGACTGCTGCCTCTGATGCCTCTAGCCCGACCATGACCCGCTGGCCTGTGGCCGGTGCGGCAATATGTCGTCGAAGGCGCTGAGGAGCCGTCAACATTAGTGTGAAAGAATCTTTTCTGACTCCACGTCCAGCTGGGCCCGGACTTTGTCAGAGGCCTCGACATCTCGGGAGTCCGATCCCGAGCACTCTCGAGGCTCCTCTGAAAGGGGGTCTCCTTCTCAGGAACACAGAAGAAAGAAAAAGCTCACGAGGGCGACGTCAGTGGACGCTCCTGGCCCCTCGAGGGCCAGGTTGCATAGCCCCAACCGACGCCCCGGGCTCTCGGAGTCGGAGAGGCCTTCGAAGTTACCTTGTGTGGAGCCGGAGTCCCCGAGTCATGTGAGTGCAGTTGTCCTTGTGGACTCTCCCCTGGGGGAGCCGACGTCGGGCCCAACGCTGTCGGGACCCAAGTCGGGGGCTGCTGAGTCTCCTGAGCTCGAACTCAGGTTGACGGCCTTAGAGAGCAGCTTGGCTGCCTTCATGGAACAGCAGCGGGTGCTGATCGCCGGTCTGACCGGTGTATCTGCCTCGACCACTGGGACCTCGACATCCAAGTCGACCCCGGAGACCGAGCCAATCCTCGGTCGAGGTCCCCCTCAACCTCCTGTGCAGGGCTGAGGTGGTCGACGCCAATACTCTTGGCGTCGGGGCGGGTGGCATTGAGGCCCACACGGTCGGAGCCGCTCGATTCCTCCTCGGAGGAGTCTGACTGGGAGACAGAGGACAAGGAGTCCCCAGACACCTTCCGGACCCGATGCATCCCTTCGGACTCACCGGAGTCCGAGCCTCGGAGAAGGTCCCCCCCGGAGGATACCTGGTTCTCGGACTTCATGAGAGACAAGGCCAAAGCTTTGGCCTTCCCCGTGGATGCCGATGAGGAGCCTCAAGCTGAAGAGCTCCATGCACTCCAGTATGACTCTCTGCCTAAGGAGGCCTTTACTGTACCCAGGGCCGGATTTACCTGTACGCCATGTACGCCATGGCGTAGGGCCCACAGCTGGCAAGGGCCCACAAAAAGCTGCCGCGGCAGCATGGACGTTCCCGCGGGGCCCCCTCTGCCCTGCCGAATCCCCGGCTGAGCCCCTCCGTGCCGGCTTTGAGAGGCGCGAAGGGAGAGTGTCTCCCTCGCGTCTCTGTTAAGCCCGCAGGGGCTGCTTAACAGAGACGCGAGGGAGACACTCTCCCTTCGCGCCTCTCAAAGCCGGCACGGAGGGGCTCAGCCGGGGATTCGGCAGGGCAGAAGGGGCCTCTGTATCTCTGGCTGGTTATTATCTCCTTCTCTACGTGATTACTGGACGTGTGAGAAAGTCACCTCATCAGATGGGGACATGCTTTGGGGCTTTGGTTCACTATCCATTTAGAGAAATTAAGACAGGTGTAATCTGAGAAATAAAAGACTATGTGCACATCTATTGATCATGCTTTCTTCGTGCCCCATAAACAGAGAGTAGAGAGAATAAGGTGTAGATTCTCAGAGGGCACCCCGTTTTCCCCGGTACCATTATTCAATATTAATTTTAAAAAATCTAAAAGCAAATAAACAGAAACTTCTGACAGTGCGTTGCCCTACAGCAGACAGAGGCAATGAAATAGATAGCTCCTGTAGGTGTGCATTTGCTTACAAGTCTGTCAGGGAGGTGTAGCGGGGCCCAAGAGCCTGCAGTGAGAATTCCTGTGCCAAGCAGTGAGGAAGTCCAGCAGCCGCTCCAGAGGGCACATATCTATGAAATACACATGCCACGTTTAATTAGCATAAGGCGTGAATAGCCAGAGATCCCCACCTGCATTCTCCGCATTGCAGCCCCGACACATTAAGAGCTAGGATAGTGGACTCTATTTTCGAATGTACTCATTATTTGAATGCCGCGGCCTTGGTAGCAGCCAGCGGTTTTGCTTTTTTAAATTTTCATTTTACTTGAGCCGATGGGGGGGGGCTGGGGGTGTTAGGACTGGTAATGGGCTATGGGGGGGTTAAGACTGATAATGAGCTGTGGGCTGATGGGGGCTGTCTGGTAATGGGCTATGGGGGGGCTAGGACTGGAAATGGGCTGGGGGGGGTTAAGACTGGAGGTGGGCTGATGGGGTTAGGACTGGTAATGGGCTGTGGGCTGTTGGGGGGGGGTAGAGCTGGTAATGGGCTATGGGGGGGGTTAAGACTGATAATGGACTGTGGGCTGATGGGGGCTGTCTGGTAATGGGCTATGGGGGGGCTAGGACTGGGAATGGGCTGGGGGGGTTAAGACTGGAGGTGGGCTAATGGGGTTAGGACTGGAAGTGGGCTGATGGGGGGTTAGGACTGGTAATGGGTTATAGGGGGGGCTTAAACTGAAAATGGGGTGATGGGGGGTTAGGACTGTAAGTGGGTTGGGGGGTTGCTAGGACTGGAAATGGGCTGATGGGTGGCTAGGACTGGAAATGGGCTGATGCAGGGACTAGAAGGGAATGGATGCTGGGTGAGGCTGGAACTAGAAGGGAGCTGATGTTGGGGGAGGATAAGAATGGGATGGGGCTGGAAGAGTAAAATGGAGAAGGGAAAAATATTTTGTGTGGGAGGGATAAAATATCTACAATTGGCTGGGTATTGGGAGAGTAAGTGGGGATTGAGGATGGAGGGGTAAAATTTGAGTGGATGAAATAGGAATGAGGAAAGAGCAAAAGGAGAAAGATTAGTATGTTAAAGATGTAGAGAGAGAATGGAAAAAAACTAGAAGAGAGAAGAAAGGACAAATGGACAGCAGACGATGGAGAGTTAGCAGAAGACACGAAGAAACCAGAAGAAAGTGGCTGGAGCAATTGCAGCTGAAAACAAATGCACAAAAGGTGGAAAAATATCTCTTTATTTTGAATTTATTAATTGGAATATGTCAGCTCTGGTAAATGTGCATCATTAACGTCTGCGCTTTGTTTAGTACAAGAGCAAATTAATGTATAGTTTTATTTCTACAGTGTTGTACATTCCAAGTTTGGCTTTTGGGATTCCCAGTTTAATTATTGTCTTCCTGTTTCTAAATTGTGATTACTTGTTTGGTGATAGTCTATGTTCTGCATGTGTAACTGAGCTGAGGTGTTCTGTTTATATAATTCCTATTTGACATTGCCACTTGTTCTCTTTCCCCAGTAGGTCATGTATTGTTGTTCTCTGAAATGTATTGGTTTAATATTTGCAGTGTTGCCTTTTGATTGGTAGAGTATGGTGCTTTGTGAGTCCTGGTAGTGCTGTTAGGATACGGCGGGTTTGCTATGGGTTCTAAATGGGCAGTGTTTGTAGTAGTTCCTAATGTGTCTGGCAGTTGGCACTGGATTATAGTAATGTAGAAATCTTTTAGTCTTTCTTTATCCATACACTCATTAAGAGGCACGTTTACTAAAAGTTAGTATATGGTAACATTATGCAAATATTTATGCAAATGAGGCCCCTTATGCAAATGAGGCCCCGCACCCCCCTTGGGCCGCCCCTGCTGGGGGCCCACAATTTTTGTTGGCGTAGGGCCTCACTCAAGGTAAATCCGGCCCTGACTGTACCGGTTCCTCTGATGCTGGAACGGCTGCTCTTCCGCATGTGGGAGGTACCGGCCTCGGCGCTGGTTCTTAGCAAATGGGTTGATTCCATTTATTGGGTCCATAAGAGCCCTGGATTCTAGAAGGCACAGCTACCGCACCACTCCATGGTTGTGGAATTGGCCATGCATCGTCTGAAGAGTCAGAAGATGCACTCCTTGGTGTCCCCCGGCCGGGAGGCCCGGAACCTGGATGCCCTCAGTAGAAAGTGCTTCCAGGGCTCTATGCTGGCTTGCCGTGTCCAGACTTACCAGCTGTAAATGGGCATGTACCTCTGAGACCTGGCGAAGGAAATTGCCGTGTTCTCAGCTGGCCTCTCCGCGGAACCTTTGTAGAGGTTCAAAGCTTTGTCATCGGGGATTCGAGAGTGCTCAAAGTTTATCTCTTGAACAGCCTATGATGGCTTTGAGGCTTTGGCCCGGGTAGCCGCAGCCGGCATTGGTGCCCGCCGTCAGGCCTGGCTACAGTCATCAGATCTTGAGCCATGGGTACAGGACAAGTTGGTCGATGTCCCTTGCCGAGGTGAGAACCTTTTCGGCAAACCCATGGCTGAAAAGGCTGCAAAAAACGAGACTGAGACTCTCACCAGGACAAGGCTGTCCAGAAAGACTTCTGCTCCTTCTCTGAAAAATAAGGGCTCGGGAAAGAAGCCCTTTTTCCCCGAGGAAGGGGACTGCCTACAAATCCTACCCTCAATTCCAGGCCTCTACAGCTCCTCAACAGGGTCAGCAGGCCTAGGGGCAGGGACATGGGCCCGTAGGCAGAAAACCCCCAAGCCGCCAGCTCCGGCTCCTGCACAGCAGGGAGCGGGGTTTTGACTCCCACTGCATAGCCTCTCCTCCACAGCTGGCTCCACTTAGCACAGGAGGCCGGCTGACACTGTATGCCCACAGTTGGTCAGCCATAACAGGGGATACCTGGGTACTGAGCATAGTCCAGAAGGGCTACTTGCTCCACTTCAATCAGTTACCCCCTCCTATTTTCCAGGGGAGCCTCCAAGATTTCCTCTTCACAGGTACCTCCTCCTTCAGGAGATGGCAAGTCTTCTAAAGGAGCAGGCAGTGGAAACGGTGCCTCACCACCTGAAAGGGCAAAGCTTCTATTCCATGTACTTTCTGGTAGCAAAAAGGACAGGAGGCCTCAGGCCCATCTTAGACTTGCGAAATCTCAACAAGTTCCTGGAGAGGGAAAAGTTTAAGATGCTTACCCTTAGGATACTGCTGCCCTACTTCCAGCAGGGAGATTGGCTATGCTCCTTAGACCTAAAGGATGCTTATACTCACATCCTCATTCATCCAACCACAGACAATATCTCCGATTTGTAGTGGGAGGAAATCATTTTCAGTACAGAGTACTTGGCTTAACCTCCGCTCCCAGGGCAAGACTAGATACTCTTCAGGCAAAGGCTTATTTGCCCAAGGGCAGGGCTCACAGGCTGATGGGGTTGGCCAAACAGTTCCAGAGCAGTTGGTGCAAGCCACAGGAGACTTAAGAGACAGAGTAAGGGTGTCTAAACTACTAGTGGACTCCCCGCGGTGGTGGCTTCATCTCCCAAACCTTGTCAGGGGAGTGCCTTTCCAAGTGCCGCCACACACACAGGTGCTGACAACCGATGCTTCCTTACAGGGTTGGGGGGCACATTGCCAGAGTGCATGCACTCAGGGCCTCTGGCCTCCTTGGGAGGCAACACAGCAAATCAATCTGTTGGCGTTGTGAGCTATCCGCTTGGATCTACAGACTTTCTCTCATGTTCTCTCTCACCAGTCTGTCTTAGTTCAAACAGACAATCAAGTGGCAATGTTCTCTGTGAACAAGCAGGGAGGCACAGGATCCAGGCTTCTGTGTCAGGAAGCACAAACTCTTTGCTCCCTGGCAGTCAAACAAGGCATGTTTCTCAAGGCAGTTTATCTACCTGGCCAGGAGAATTACCTAGCAGACAGGTTAAGCAGGATTCTACAGCATCACAAATGGCACTTGAATCCACTCGTGGTCCAACAGATCTTTCTAAGATTGTGTCTTCCAACTATCGATCTCTTTGCGAGTCCACTGAACCGGCAGCTGCCCAGGTTCTGTTCCAGACAACCGCATCCTCTGAGAGCAGCAGCAAATGCGTTTCTAATCTCTTGGTCTTCGGGCCTACTGTATGTGTTTCCTCCCATGCCTCTAGTGGCTCAAACCTTGTTCAAAGTTCTTCAGGACAAGGCCTCGGTGATTCTGCTAGTCCCCAGATGGCCGAGGCAACCGTGGTTCCCACTCCTTCTGCAGTTGGCGGTGGACACTCCACTCCCTCTGGGGATGCAACCCGATCACCTGAATCTGATGGCCTGATTGCTGAAAGGATATTTCTAGCCCCCTTAATTCTACCTAAGGAAGTGGAAGAGGTGGTGTTGGCCTCTAGGAGGCAATTCACCTGAATTGTCTTATGCCCTCAAGTGGCGTATGTTCTCCATCTGGTTGCTCAGTGCCAGGAGAATCCTTTTTCGTGCCTAGTGCCGGTGGTGCTGCAGTATCTGCTTCACCTGTCGGACCTAGGCCTTAAAGCCAACTCTGTTCGGGTCCACCTCAGTGCACTATCGGCGCACCACTCACCGGTGGAGGGACAGTCTGTCGGGCCACCTCTTGGTGTCCCGCTTCCTTAGAGGCCTGCTTTTGCTCAAGCCTCCGGTTCATCCACCAGCCACTGAGTGGGATTTGAATGTGGTCTTGCAGCAACTTACCCGCCCACCTTTTGAGCCGATGGCTATCTGTCATTTACGCTTTCTTTCCTGGAAGGCGTTGTTCTTGGTAGCTCTTACCTCGACCAGGCATGTGAATGAACTCCAAGCTCTGATTTCTGATAGACCATACACACGGTTCTATAGGAACAGGTTGGTCATATGGACTCATCCTAAGTTCCTTCCGAAGGTTGTCTCTTCTTTCCACCTCAATCAGGAGGTGGTGGTTCCAACATTCTTTCCCAGGCCGCACGCCAACCGGGCTGAAACAGTCTTGCATAACCTGGACTGCAGAAGGACGTTGTCCTTTTACATAGACTATACGCAGGGGCATCGAAGGGCTGCTCAGCTCTTCGTATCTTTTGACCCTAATAAACTGGGGTTACCTGTCTCCAAGCGTACGTTGTCCATTTGGGTAGCAGATTGTATCACCTGGATGTACAGGGCAGCTGGCCTCTCCTTGCAGGATCGAGTCATGGCCCACCGTGTCAGGGCGAAAGCTGCTTCAGTAGCTCATCTCCGCTCTGTTCCATTGGCAGACATCTGCCAGGCCGCTATTTGGTCTTCAAGCCAGACTTTTGCGGTCCATTACTGCCTTGAGAGGGAGTCCCGAAGGGACAGTGCTTTCGGACAGGCGGTACTCCGTAATCTCTTTGAGGTTTAGGCAACTCCTACCCTCCGACCCTTGTGTTGGGCTACCGTATGGGGGCGTTCTCAGAGAAGATTCTTATCACAGATGCTGAGGCTCTAGAGGGAGCTAATTTTTTCAGCTTTGGGTTCCCAGTAGCCTAGAGCTGGGGAGTCCCATATGTGAGCACTGACTTCCTGCTTGGTCCTGGAGAAAGAGTAGTCACTCACCTGTAACAGGTGTTCTCCAGGAGCAGCAGGAATCAGTCCTCACGACCCTCCCTCCTCCCCTGGGAGTTGCAGTCATATACTTCATTTTCGTTTTTTGCTGTCTTTTAGCTATGTCATCAGACTGAGCAAGATGGCACCCTTGGGTGGGAAGGGGACCCCACATAGGCTTTCCTTGAAAGCTGGGGAAATGCTCCACACAGGGGCTCCGTCGGCAGCGACGTCACCCATATGTGAGGACTGATTCCTGCTGTAACAGGTGATCTCCAGGAACAGCAGGAATTAAGTCTTCACAACCCACCCACCTCCCCTTGGAGTTCTCTCTCTCTCTCCTTTGTCTGAGCTATAAACTCAGCAAAAGAGGGAGAGACGGAAAGGTGGGAAGGCAGCATGCAGGCGCAGTGGGATGCTCCCAAAAGCTTTCCTATTGGACGCTGGGGAGCGTTCCTGCGCAAGCTCCGTCGGTACCGACGATACCCATATGTGAATACTTAATTCCTGTTGTTCCCGGAGATCACCTGTTACAGGTGAGTGTGGGTTAGTCCTTACCTCCCTAGAATTTACCAAGGTGTATTTTTGCTGTCTGAGGTGGGAGCAACATCAGCAGTTCCTAAGCGTCCCTCCAGTCCAGTCCCTCACCTCTGCATTGTGCTCCCCTTCCAGCAGCTTGGAGACTGAACACGTCATCTTTTTAATGACCCTGGGGTATGTATACCACTGGCACCTCCCACCAGCTCCAGTATGCTCAGTCTCCAAGCAGCTGGAGGGAACAGTAAGCCAGGGTGTTAGGCTTCTTAGAGAGGCTGTTAAGGAGAGTGTAGGGTTTTCTTTGGTTTTGTTTCCCCATTTGCCTCTATTATTTTTATTTCTTGCTGCTGCTAATCTGGAAGATACTGGGTGGAGCAGGGGAAGGCCCCTCACCCCCGCTCTTATTCTTATCGGGCCAGGCCAGGAGAAGGCTTCGGGAGAAGTGTGTGAAGCAAGGCTTTTGTCTCCAGAGTGGCTCCCAATCCCGTGGGTGGGTGAGGAGCCACTGTCCGCATTAAACAGAGTCTGCCCGGCAGTGCAGCTGGCGCCATTCTGCCTCGCTTACGAAGCTTGTCAGGCAACTGAGCACAGGAGTGGGACGGCGACACAGGAGACGCCCTATTTAAAGTGTTGAGGACTCCGGAAAGGTTGGAGCTCAGTGGCGGTCCACGTGGTAAGGTAAGATTCTCCAGGACCAAGCAGGAAGTCAGTCCTCACATATGAGTGACGTTGGCGCCGATGGAGCCCCTGTGCGGAGCATTTCCCCAGCTTTCAAGGAAAGACTTTGGGAATGTAGCGCGCATGCGCGGTCCCCTTCCCGCCCAAGGGTACCATCTTGCTCTGTCGTCTTTTTTCCGCGGAGCCCGACGGACGTGAGTTCGTGTCACCCAGGAAAAAAGGGATTTTTCTACGTTTTTTCGGGTTTTTGCCCGGTTCAACACAGTTTCCCCCTTCCCACCTGGTCCCGGTACACCGGTATCAAGCCCGGAGTTAGTTTTTCGGTTTTTGTCCTTCGAGACTAGCGTTCGTGCTTTTTTTGTGTTTTTCAGTGACAGCCCGGTCTTTTGACCTCGCAGGGGCCCTTTTTCCCCCGATGGCTGCCAGCGGGTTTAAGAAGTGTGATCAGTGCAAGAAACTTATGTCTCTCACCGACACACATGACTGCTGCCACCGATGTCTCGGGCCCGACCATGACCCGCTGGCCTGTGGGCCGTGCAGCAAGATGTTGTCGAAGGCGCTGAGGAGCTGTCAACATCAGCGAGAGCAGATCTTCTCTCAATCCGTGTCCGTCTGGGCCTGGACTTCGTCAGTGGCCTCGACATCTCAGGACTCCGATCCCGAGCACCGTCGAGGCTCCTCTGAGAGGGGGTCTCCTTCTCTGGAACACAGAAGGAAGAAAAAGCTCGCAAGGGCGGCGTCGGTGGACGCTCCTGGCTCCTCGAGGGCCAGGTCACATAGCCCCGACCGCCGCCCCGGGCTCTCGGAGTTGGAGAGGCCTTCGAAATTACCTCGTGTGGAGCCGGAGTCCCCAAGTCACAGAGTGCTGTTGTGCTTGTGTACTCCCCTCCGAGGGAGCTGTCGTCGGGCCCGAAGCCATCGGGGCCCGAGTCGGGGGCTGCTGAGTTTCCTGAGCTTGGACTCAGGTTGACGGCCTTGGAGAGCAGCTTGGCTGCCTTCATGGAACAACAGTGGGTGCTGATCACTGGTCTGACCGGTGCATCTGCCTCGACCACCGGGACCTCGACGTCCAAGTCGACCCCGGAGACCGAGCCGATCCTCGAGTCAATGAAGTCTCGAGTCGATCCTTGTTCAAGGTCCCCCTCAACCTCCCGTGCGGGGCCGAGATCGTCGGGGCAGGTGGCACCGAAGCCTTTGCGGCTGGAGCCGTTCGATTCCTCCTTGGAGGAGTCTGACTGGGAGTCAGAGGACGAGGAGTCCCCCGGACACCTTCCTGACCCGTTGCGTCCCTTCGGACTCACTGGAGTCCGAGCCTTGGAGAAGGTCCCCCGGAGGATACCCGGTTCTCGGACTTCATGAGGGACATGTCCAAAGCCTTGGCCTTCCCCGTGGATGCCGAGGAGGAGCCTCAAGCCGAAGAGCTCGATGCACTTCAGTACGACTCTCCGCCTAAGGAGGCCTTTACTGTACCGGTTCCACTGACGCTGGAATGGCTGCTCTTCCGCATGTGGGAGGTACCGGTCTCGGCGCCGGTTCTTAGCAAACGGGTCAATTCCATTTATCGAGTCCGTAAGAGCCCTGGGTTCCAGAAGGCACAGCTACCGCACCACTCCATGGTTGTGGAATCGGCTATGCATCGTCTGAAGAGTCAGAAGATGCACTCCTTGGTGCCCCCTGGCCGGGAGGCTTGGAACCTGAATGCTCTCGGTAGAAAGTGCTTCCAGGGCTCTATGCTGTCTTGCTGTGTCCAGACTTACCAGCTGTACATGGTCATGTACCTCTGGGACCTGGCAAAGGATATTGCTGGGTTCTCAGCTGGCCTCTCCGAGGAACCTTTGCAGAGGTTCAATGCTTTGTCATCAGGAATCTGAGAGTGCTCAAAGTTTATCTCTCGAGCAGCCTCTGATGGCTTTGAGGCTTCGGCCCGGGTGCCCGGGATACCTGGGTACTGAGCATAGTCCAAAAAGGCTACTTGCTCCACTTCAACCAGTTACCCCCCTCCTATTTTCCAGGGGAGCCTCCAAGACTCCCTTTGCACAGGAACCTCCTCATTCAGGAGTTGGCAAGTCTTCTAAAGGAGCAGGCGGTGGAACCGGTGCCTCACCACCTGATAAGGCAAGGCTTTTATTCCAGGTACTTTATGGTACCAAAAAGGACAGGAGACCTCAGGTCCATCCTAGACTTGTGAAATCTCAACAAGTTCCTGGAGAGGGAAAAGTTCAAGATGCTTACCCGTGGAATGCTGCTGCCCTACCTCCAGCAGGAAGATTGGCTATGCTCCTTAGACTTAAAGGATGCTTATACTCACATCCTCATTCATCCAGACCACAGACAATATCTCCAATTTGTAGTGGGAGGAAATCATTTTCAGTACAGAGTACTACCATTTGGCCTAACCTCCGCTCCCAGGATTTTCACCAAATGCCTGGCGGTGGTGGCGGCCTATCTCAGAAACCAAGGCATCTTTGTCTTTCCATACCTGGACGACTGACTCATCAGGGGTCAGTCTCCACAGGAGACCAGACAAGCCACCCTTCGCACTGTATCTCTTCTCCAGCATTTAGGCTTTTTCATAAACTTCGCAAAGTCCACTTTGCTCCCCTCACGTAACATAGAGTTCATAGGGGCAAGTCTAGATACCCTTCAGGCAAAAGCTTATTTGCCCGAGAACAGGGCCCACAGACTGATGGGGTTGGCCAAACAGTTCCAGAGCGGTTCTCTGGTCTCCGCCAGACACTTCCTGAGGCTGTTAGGCCACATGGCATCCACGGTTGATGTAACTCCGAATGCCTGTCTGCACATGCGGCCTGCTCAGTGGTGCCTCAGAGCTCAGTGGGTGCAAGCCACAGGAGACTTGAGAGATAGAGTGAGGGTGTCCAAACTCCTAGTGGTCTCCTTGCGGTGGTGGCTGCATCTCCCAAACCTTGTCAGAGGAGTGCCTTTTCAGGCACCGCCACACACCCAGGTGCTGACAACCGATGCTTCCTTACAGGGTTGGGGTGCACATTGCCAGGGTGCATGCACTCAAGGCCTCTGGTCTCCTTGGTGGCCTCACAGCAGATCAATCTGTTAGAGTTGCGAGCTATCCGCTTGGCTCTGCAGACTTTCTCTCATGTCCTCTCTCACGAGTCTGTCTTAGTTCAGACAGACAATCAAGTAGCAAGGTTCTATGTGAACAAGCAGGGTGGCACAGGATCCAGACTTCTGTGTCAGGAAGCACAAGCCCTTTGCTCCCTGGCAGTTAAACAGGTCATGTTTCTCAAAGCAGTTTATCTACCTGGCCAGGAGAATTACCTAGCAGACAGGTTAAGCAGGATTCTACAGCCTCACGAATGGCAATTGGATCCACTGGTGGTCCAGCAGATCTTTCTAAGATGGGGTCTTTCAACCATCGATCTCTTTGCGAGTCCACTGAACCGTCAACTACCCAGGTTCTGTTCCAGACAACCGCATCCTCTGAGAATAGCATCAGATGCGTTTCTAATCTCTTGGTCTACGGGCCTACTGTATGTGTTTCCTCCCACACCTCTAGTGGCCCGAACCTTGTTCAAGGCTCTTCTGGACAAGGCCCCGGTGATTCTGGTACCCCCCAGATGGCCGAGGCAGCCGTGGTTTCCACTCCTTCTGCAGTTGGCGGTGGACTCTCCACTCCCTCTGGTTGTGCAACCCGATCTCCTGTCTCAGGATCAGGGATCTCTCCTGCACCCCAACCTCAAATCCCTCAATATGATGGCCTGCCTGCTGAAAGGGTAGTTCTAGCCCCCTTAATTCTACCTAAGAAAGTGGAAGAGGTGGTGTTAGCCTCTAGGAGGCAATCCACCCGGATGTCTTATGCCCTCAAGTGGCGTAGGTTCTCCACCTGGTGTGTTCAGTGCCAGGAGGATCCTTTTTCGTGCCTGGTCCCAGTGGTGCTGCAGTACCTGGTTCACCTGTTGGACCTGGGCCTTAAATCCAACTCTGTTTGGGTCCACCTCAGTGCTCTATCAGCGCACCACTCACCGGTGGAGGGACAGTCTGTCGGGCCACCCCTTGGTGTCCCGCTTCCTCAGAGACCTGCTTCTGCTCAAGCCTCCGGTTCGTCCACCGGCCACTGAGTGGGATTTGAATGTGGTCTTGCAGCAACTTACTTGCCCTCCATTTGAGCCGATGGCTACCTGTCATTTACGCTTCCTTTCATGGAAGGCGTTCTTGGTGGTTCTTACCTCGGCCAGGCGTGTGAGTGAACTCCATGCTCTGGTTTCTGATAGACCATACACACGGTTTTATAGGAACAGGGTGGTCTTACGGACTCATCCTAAGTTCCTTCCAAAGGTTGTCTCTTCCTTCCACCTCAATCAGGAGGTGGTTCTTCCAACATTCTTTCCCAGGCCGCACACCAACCGGGCTGAAGCAGTCTTGCATACCCTGGACTGTAGAAGGGCGTTGTCCTTTTGCATAGACCATATGCAGGGCATCGAAGGGCTGCTCAGCTCTTCGTATCTTTTGACCCTAATAAACTGGGGTTACCTGTCTCCAAGTGTACGTTGTCCATTTGGGTAGCAGATTGTGTCGCCTGGGCGTACAGGGCAGCCGGCCTCTCCTTGCAGGGTCGAGTCACGGCTCACTGTGTCAGGGCGAAAGGTGCGTCAGTAGCTCATCTCCGCTCTGTTCCGTTGGCAGACATCTGCCGGGCTGCTACTTGGTCTTTAAGCCAGACTGCAGCGCATTACTGCCTCGAGAGGGAGTCCCGAAGGGACAGTGCTTTCGGACAGGCGGTACTCTGTAATCTCTTTGAGGTTTAGGCAACTCCTACCCTCCGGCCCTTGTGTTGGGCTACCGTATGGGGGCATTCTCAGAGAAGATTCTTATCACGGATGCTGAGGCTCTAGAGGGAGCTAATTTTTTCAGCTTTGGGTTCCCGGTAGCCTAGTCCTGGGGAGTGCCATATGTGAGGACTGACTTCCTGCTTGATCCTGGAGAAAGAGTAGTTACTCATCTGTAACAGGTGTTCTCCAGGAGCAGCAGCAATCAGTCCTCATGACCCTCCCTCCTCCCCTTGGAGTTGCAGTCATATACTTCATTTTGGTTTTTTGCTGTCTTTTAGCTATGTCATCAGACTGAGCAAGATGGCACCCTTGGGCGGGAAGGGGACTGCGCATGCGCACTGCATTCCCAAAAGCTTTCCTTGAAAGCTGAGGAAATGCTCCGCACGGGGGCTCCGTCGGCGCCGACGTCACCCATATGTGAGGGCTGATTCCTGCTGCTCCTGGAGAACACCTGTTACAGGTGAGTAACTACTCTTAACCACGTGGCCATCGACCACATGTTTGAGGGAGAACTGTTATTGAGGGCCGGGAAGAAAGGAGCCCTGGAGGAGTCAGGCCTTCTCTTTTCACAGGTTTTTTTAAAACTACCTTACCTGTGGGTTTTGAAACTGGCATTGGTTATCTAGTGAAGGGAGGGGGGTTTGAGTGCTATCTTTTATTTAGTTTTATTTAGTTTTATTTAGTTTTAATCCTATTGGGTTTATTTTTGTATTTGTTAAGTTCAAAAAAAATGAGAAAGAAAAAGAGATAAGGAGGGGGTATAGAGCAGGATATAGTCTGCTATTGCTTATTCCTTGGCTGTTTTCCCCCTGTGTGTGTGTGTGTATTTTAGGTCAAGGGAGAATCAGACAGAGCTGCTTCTGGCATCATGCCGGCGAGACCGCAATGCTTGGTTTGCGGGACCCGGCGAGGGACTGTCTCTCGGACGCAGGCATGTGCAGGAGATGCACTATGGAGGCCACATTCTTGGAACAGGGTATTCAGGCAAGTATAATTCAGGAGCCCCCTCCTGCCCTCTCCCAGGAGTTGAGGAACTCCACAGAAGCGGAGGTCTGGGCTGGAACCCCTCCTTCCTCCAGGCTGGAACCCCTCCTTCCTCCAGGCTGGAACCCCTCCTTCCTCCAGGCTGGAGCCTCTCCTTCCTCCAGGCTGGAGCCTCTCCTTCCTCCAGGCTGGAGCCTCTGTCCTGCCTTCAACCCCCTCCCAGAACTCTCCACTTCGCGGGGGAGGGGGCAGGCTGGGGAGGTTTTTCTCCAGAGTTCATCTTGTTGCTGCACAAGGCGTTCTGTCTGTGCCAGCAAGGGGCACAGAGGGTCCTGCGCTGCTGCAGGAGCATGCTGGGAAGTGGACTGCGGAACTTGGGCTCGCGGGGATCGTCAAAATAGGCCAAGTTCGCGGATGACAGAGGACAACATTCTCTTAGGTCTGAGGTACAGGAAGGGGAGTCCCCAGACTGGGTAATGGAAGAGGAAGATAAGCTAGAAGAGGACGAGATCCTGGAGGAGTAACAGGCCCGGATTGTTTGGATCTTCTGCAGAGAAGAGTTGCCATCGCTGATTGGCGAGTCCCTAAAGGCCCTTAATATCTCCACAGGCCTCCCATCTGAGGAAGAGGCGCTAGAGGATCTGCTGATTCAGGCGTTATGAATGTCACAATGTCACCGGATAGTTAAGCAGATGATCCAGGATGAGTGGAAGCAACCAGAGGCTGGGCTGCGCGGGGTGTGGTCCATGTCACACTTGTACCCATTGCCGGAGCAAGTAAGAGTGTTACTTCGGTCCCGAGGCTGGACGCTGTGGTGTTGGCAGTGACCAAGAAGATCACTATCCCAGTTGAGGGCAGTGCGGCCTTCAAAGACTCCCAGGATAGGAAGCTGGATACTTTATTGAAGCAGGCTTTTGATATCATTGCCCTGGCTCCCCAGGAATTGATGTGTGGGGCCTGGTTGGCTAGAGCCTGCCTACGTTGGTCTCAGCAGATTCAACAGCCAGGCAACCTGAGGCGACCTGTCCGAGAGCTCGGTAGCGGAGGCTGCAAGGATTGAATAGGGGGCAGCCTACCTCGGGGATTCTCACTATAATCTCATCAGGGTTCTGGCAAAAAGTATGGCATCGGTGATGGCAGCCCACCGCTATCTTTGGCTCCGGAACTTGGCGGTTGATGGTTCCTCCAAGGCCCGACTCAGCAGGCTCCCCTTTAAGGGAAAGCTGCTGTTCTGTGAGGACCTGGACAAGTTGATAAAGGAGTTGGAGGACTCTTAAGGGAGGCAGGCTCCCAGAGGATAAACCGAAACAGAGTCGCACCCCACACCCACACGTACTCAGCCTCGGGAATTCCGGAGGTTTCGGTCAACCCGTTTGGCACCTTATCAGAGGGGGCATTTTCATCTGAAGAGTCAGGGTTTCCGGGGATTTCGAGGAGCAGGTAGGGGATTTAGTTCCTCCTCCTCTTCCTCGGCACCTTGGAAGACACAATTAAGCGAGGGGTGCCCAGGCAGGGGTGCTGCCAGTTGGGGGGTGACTGCGTCAGTTTCTCTGCCTGGGCCCAGGTCACTTCTGATCAATGGGTCCTGGAGGTCATCCGAGACGGTTATGCCCTCGGACTGGTAAGACCAATTCCCCCATTATTTGACCAGTCTACCTGCAGGGCTCTTGCCAAGACCGCAGCAGCAGTGAAGGAAACCTTGATGTGGCTTCGGCTCCTGGGAGCCGTGATTCCGGTGCCTGAAGACCATTGCGGCTGCGGTTGATACTCCATTTATTTCATGGTGCCCAAAAAGGAGTGTTCCTTTCGGCCAGTACTCGACCTCAAGGGTCAACCGTTGCCTGAGGGTGCCATATTTCTACATGGAAACACTGAGGTCAGTGATAGTGGTGGTTCACAGAGGGGAGTTCTTAACATCCCTCGACCTCACCGAAGCATGCCTACATACCCCCATCCGCCCGACTCATCAGCAGTTTCTTCAGTTTGCGGTACCAATGGGGCACTTCCAGTTTCAAACATTGCCATTCAGCCTGGCAACGGCCCCCCCCCCCCCCGTACCTTCACCAAGATCATGGTCGTGGTAGCTGTGGCACTCCGCAAGGAGGGGGTCCTAGTTCATCCCTACCTCGGCGACTGGTTGATCCGAGCCAAATCTAAAGAGGAGAGCATAAAAAGCAACTACCAGAGTGGTGAGTCTCCTGAGGAGTCTTGGGTTATCAACCTATCTAAGAGCAGGTTGATTCTCTCTCAGAAGATCAAGTACCTCGGGGCCAGGTTAGACACTTGCAGTGGCAAGGTGTTCTTGCCGGTGCATTGGGTACAGGAGCTTCAGCAACTGGTGTGAAGATTCTTGACTATGAGGGAGCCCTCGGCCTAGTACTATCTTCAAGTACTGGGCACGATGGCAGCAATTCTTGAGCTCATTCGCTGGGCAAGGGCCCATATGCGGCCATTGCAATGGTCCCTACTCCGGCGCTGGTCTCATCAGACTCCGCCATTGTCAAGGAATCTCCCCTCAACTTTAGGCAATGCCTTACTTCAATCATAGTAACCTATTAATATGATACCATTGACAATTCTCAAAAAACGTATTAAGTTTTGGACTACGGGTCTCAGACTCGCGGTTAGCTCACTCCTTTAATTTGTATCTAAGGATGTGTGCTGCGCATTACATCAACGACCCATGATGTTAATTCAGGTTATTTATTTATTTATTTTATTTATTTATTTATATTCTCTTATATACCGCGCTATTCTGCATCAGTGCGGTTTACATTGAACAAACTGAAATTACATTGAACAGGGCATTATAACTTGGAGATAACTATTTTACAGGGAACATGGGCTGTGGAGGGTTAAGTGGCTTGCCCAAGACCACAAGGAGCACCTGTGGGACTAGAAACGACATTTTAAATAAAAGGTAGCAGAACACGTATATGCTTATCTTAGGCTTCCCCGACGCCTTCATCCGGCTGCCGTTCTGCGTTTCACATAACGGGTTAGTTTCATCAGGGGGTTGGTTCAAAATGTCTGCTGAACCGTGGTAAATCCTGCCATTCACTGGTTATACATGTCTCAAACCTGATATTTTTCAAAAGACAAAAAACGGTTACTTTGTAGAGAGATTGCATGCCTTGAGTAAGAAATGTAAAGAATTGAAGAGACCATTTGCCAACATGCAGACTTCGCAGAAATAAAACTTTGATACCTTACTGTTGAATTTGTTAGCCTTGATGTTCGGCAAGCTGAGTTAGACCTCCTCGGTGTATACCGGAACTTTTCAGTTTCTCCAAAAAGACGCCGCGCATGCGGACTAAGTGAATGAAACGCTCTTATCTTATGGAAAACTGACTACGTATACATGACGTCAACATGATCAATCAGTCTAAAGACTTTTTCTAAAGACTTTTTCTAAAGTCATCTTTTAATGGACCAGTGATTGACGATACAAAAGTTTGCTGATTACTTTTGTATAAAAATGTTATAAAAATATTATAGGCATGCTGCCCAGTCAATCATATTATTCATGCCATGAGGGTGAATCATTTGTAAAGTGTGGATCCAGCGTTGTTCTCTGATGATTAAGGTTTGTTCTCTAGTCTTGCCGTTCTGCCCTGTATGAATCATATCCAAACAAAAGCAGCTAAGGTGATCAAAGGTGTGTTGAGCTGAAAGACAGTGTGCCACTATAGGTGCCTCCAATTTTTTACATTTGAGTCTGCTGCAGTGTTTGTTGATGCGAGTCTTGAATGATCTTTCTGTTTTCCCTATGTATAATAAACCACAAGGACAACAAATGCAATAGACTACATAACTAGAGGTACACGTGGTTGACTGTCGCAATATATAATTCCTTCCTTTGTGTTGAAAAGCTGTCAACGTTTCTGAAATATTACAAATGTTGCATTCCCCACAAATCTTGTGCCCTAGGGAATCTGTTGGATGGATATCTAAAGATGATTGTAGTACTGTCGGGCTGAGTCGCTCCTTCAGGTTTTTTTGACGTGTCCATACACATCTAATCCATTTTTGCTCAAGGCCAGGGAGAGTACTGATTACATTCATATGTTTTTTAAGCGTCCTTTTAATAAAGGTGCTGTGAGGAGAATATCTAGTAATCAAATTAATGACCGAATCATCCAAAGGGGATTTAGTCCTGGTTTGGAGAAGCAGCGTTCGATTATTATACAATGCTCTCTTATAGGCTACTTTTAGAATATGCTCCGGATAGCCTCTAAGTCAGGGGTCTCAAACTCAAATTGCTTCGAGGGCCAAATGAGGACTTGTAAAATAACCCGGGGGCCGCATGAGACGTGGGACCTCATTTGCATAAGGGACCTCATTTGCATAAATATTTGCATAATGTTACCATACCCTAACTTTTAGTAAACATGCCTCTTAATGAGTGCATGAATAAAGAAAGACTAAAAGATTTCTACATTACTATAATCCAGTGCCAACCGCCAGGCACATTAGGAACTACTACAAACAAACACTGTCCATTTAGAACCCATAGCAAACCCGCCATATCCTAACAGCACTACCAGGACTCATAAAGCAGGTTGGCCACAGGTGAATTGGCCGCAGGTAAAGGTGTTTATAACAATCTGATGCAAGGAATGCTTCAAAGCTGTGTTAGAGATGCCATTTGGCTTCAACACAGCCAAGGGGGTCAGATGTGGTTCCTGTAGATAAGTGCACTTTTTACACCACAGTCCCTCTTCTAATAAAAAGAACACATGTACACACACAAGTGCATATGTATACATGTGTACGATATGCACACAAACACATTAATTAAAAAAATCTCTTATACAACTTTCTCCCACTAAAAAGGACTGCAATTAAAAATCTGCAGAACTGAATCATCAGCCCAGCAAATAAAGGTGGCACTGTACTGGTCATGGATACATAGGAAGATACAGAAGAGAAGTAGGCAATTGCCAAAAAATAAATACATTTCAGAAAAAAAATTAGCAAGGAGCCAACACAGGAATATACAAACAGAAAAATGTCAACATATCTCCAAGGCAGCTACAGTCTCTGCAGAAAATCCTGACATCAATCCATCCCTCTATTGTTAACTTCTACATACTAAATAAAATCCATAAACCCTGGCAGACAGATTATATCAAATACTGGCATACTTAGAGAAACTATCTAAAAAGGGTATCCTCAAGCCCTAGTGAAAACACAAACAGCTTCTATAACTCAAAAGACCCTGCGTCAGACCAAAACTTCCCCACAGAATTCTAAGGACCGTGGAAGGACAAACAATCCCAGTGGAACCCATTTTAAAGAACAGACCAGGGTCTCACGTCGCAACTACTGATTGGTTACTGCTCAAGCCAATGGAAAGGAGAAAGCAACAATGCAGACCCCTGACCAATAGGCTAAATTCACATAGGACTGTGCCAATCAAGTTCCAGGTTCAATCCCGATGTAGCAACCGTATTCCATCTGAAAATCCAACGCTGTTCGCATGATTGTAAAGCAGCCTCCCGATCACCACCTCTGATTGGGGGAGGAATCCAATCCAAAACACGCCATTGAAATTGGGAAAAGCGGCGGCTTTCAGAGCCGCGAAGAGAGAGAGTTTCTCTCGCGCGGTTCTGAAGAGCAGCGAGAGAGTCTTCAGAACCGCGCGAGAGAAACTCTCTCTCTTCACGGCTCTGAAAGCCGCCGCTTTTGGAGCTGATGAGGAGAGGACTCTGCCAGGCAGAGGAGCCCGCGGGACGCTTAATGCGGCGACGGCAAGTTTGGGGTTTTTTTTTTTTTTTTACATGCCGGTAAGTGCTTCGCGGGCCGCATAAGATGCCGTCGCGGGCCGCGTGTTTGAGACCCCTGCTCTAAGTTGAAAGTCCACCATTAATTGCTTGGATTGTTTTTTGAAGGTTCGTATATCAGAACAATTCCTACGATACCGTAGGAATTGAGAAAAAGGTAGACCATCTCTTAATTGTTTTGGGTGGCCACTACTATAGTGGAGAAATGTATTGCGATCCGTTGGTTTCTTGAAGATGGAAGTATTCCACCCTGCGGCACTCTTTTCAATCTCAACATCCAGAAATACTATCTTAGTGGCATTAGATGCATATGTGAACTGAATGTGCCTATCTTGTGAATTGAGCCAAACAACAAATTCTTCCAATTGGTGTACTGAACCTCTCCACAACATGAACACGTCATCTATATAACGTTTCCACAGGACTATTCGTTCTTGATATGGGGATGTTGACATCCAGTCATGTTCATAAATCCCCATGAACAGATTAGCTACAGAAGGGGCACAGGTTGCCCCCATGGCCACCCCTGATATTTGCTCAAAGATCTGATGTTCAAATTCAAAAGAATTATGAAAAATCGCCAACTCCATCAAACGTTCAAGAAACTGCAATGGGCTGCGGTTAAATCGTTCCTTGTGCGTAAAGCAGTCATAATGGTAACTTGGGCCGCTATTTGATTTTGATTTTGAGGTTTTTTGGCATTTTCATATATGACTAGCTCTCTCTGAAATGACCACATTTTGAAGGAATCTCCCCTGTCCGCCAGTGACCAGAAGAGCACTCAGGTGGTGGCTCCATCTGGGGAACCTGGAGCAGGGCATGCCCCTCAGGTCTCCCCAGTGGATTCAGCTGATGACGGATGCCAACTTGGCCGGCTGGGGAGCCCACTGTGAGGGACATATTGCTCAGGGATGCTGGAGCGTGCTGGAAGCCAAATGGTCGATAAACAGACCGAGAGATGCGGGCAGTGGCTCGCGCTCAGGGCCTTCGAGTGCTGGGTTCACGAAAAGGTGGTCCGAGTGTTCTCAGACAATGTGACTTCAGTGGTCTCTATGAACCGCCCGGGTGGCATGGGCAGTGTCACCTTGGAGGAGACAGAGGAGAGTCTGTTGGAATGGGCAGAAGCACACCTTCAGGCCTTGTTGGCAGCACATGTGGCAGGGGTAGAAAACTTCACTTCAGAATACCTGAACTGTGTCTGGGTGGACCACAGCGAATGGGAGCTCTGCCCAGAGGTGTTCGGTCAGATGGTGAGCCACTGGGGCACTCCTATCATGGACCTCTTGGCAAGGTGGGGTTCAGCCAAGGCAAGCCGATTCTGCAGCAGAAAAAGGGAAAGGATGTCAGAGGGCTTGGATGCCCTGGTCCGGAAGTTGCCCATGGAGGGGTGTCTATATGTGTTCCCTCCGTGGGCGATCATAGGCAGGGTTGTCCAAAATATAGAGGCTCACCAAGGACTGATCATTCTGATATCCCCAGATTGGCCAAGGTGTCCGTGGTATGCCAACCTTTTGCGGCTGCTAGTGGATCGTGGTATGCCGACCTTTTGCGGCTGCTAGTGGCGGTTTCCAGTGCGAGGGGATCTCTTGACCCAGGGCCCAGTCCAAATGCTGCAGGTAGATCAATTCTCACTTAATGGCATGGCTCTTGAAAGGTAAAGGTTGTTGAAGCGAGGGCATTCCGGCTCGGTAATTTCAACTTTGCTGAAGGCTCGGAAGAAGTTGACCTCCCTCTCCTATGTTAGGGTTTGGCACATCTTTATGGGATGGTGCGCAGACCGGGAGAGGCGTCCTACTGTGGTTACTGTCTCAGATGTCCTAGACTTCTTGCAGGCTGGCTTTGAGAAGGTCCTGGCTGCCAGCTCCCTGAAAGTGCAATTAGTAGCGGTTTCCTGCTACCGGGAAAAGTTCCAAGGGAAGTCACTGGGTGAACACCCAGACGTAGGGCGGTTCCTGAGAGCAGTGAGTTTCTTTCGGCTACCTCTGAGTATGGTGATCCCATCCTGGGATCTCACTCTGGTTCTGGAGTCCCTGACAGGAGAGCCCTATGAGCTGGTAGGGCGGGCGGGCTTCCCTGAAGGACTTGACTCTCAAGACGGTGTTTCTGGTGGCGGTCCTGTTAAGCTAGGTGGATTTCGGAGCTCCAAGCCCTTTTGTGTCAACCACCATTTCTTGTCTTCTCCAAGGAGAAGGTGGTCCTGCGGATGGTGGCCTCCTTTTTGCCCAAGGCTGTGTCAGTGTTTCATGTGAATCAGCCAGTTTCCCTATTGTCCTTGGTAAAGGTGAGTGAAGAGTCTATGGATGCCCATCTGTGCCATTTAGATGTTCATAGAGCGCTGAAGCATTATCTAGAGAGGACTGAGGCGTTTTGCAGATCGGACGTCTGTCTTCTTCGGGGGGGGGGGGGGGCACGCAAAGGAGAGACAGTGGCCAAGGCTTCCATTTCCAGATGGATCAGGGAAGCCATTGCTTTGAAGTACATTTTGAAGGACAAGTCTGTTCCGATGGGTTTATGGGTGCATTCTACACGAGCCCAGGCGACCTCGTGGGCAGAGTTCAGTTTGGTGCCGCCTCTGGATATCTGTAGGGCAGTGACGTGGACCTCCTTGCATATTTTCATTGAGCATTATCGTTTGGATGTCCAGGCAACAGGGGCTGCAATTTTTGGTGAAACAGTTCTTCGGGCCGGTCTCGCGGGTCCCTCCCATGGTTCAAACTGCTCTGTTACATCCCAGAGGTGAGGGACTGGACTGGAGAGACACTTAGGAAAGAATAATTAGACCTTATCTGCTAATTAGCGTTCCTGAAGGAACTCCAGTCCTGTCCCTGTTCCTGCCCAGTGTTTTCTGTGTTAGATATTGCTGAGGCAACTCCGGCTCGAATGTTCTGGTGCAGGATCTTAAGAATCATGATTGGGCTCAGCGCTGGCTGGTTGGAGGTGGTGCAACAGAATGGTCAAGCTCTCTGCCCTCAAGGGTGAGCTGTTTCACAGGTAAGCCGCCTCCTCATCGGGGGAGAGGGGGAATCCCTTCCAGGGTGAGGAGGAGATCATAGTTTGGTCTTTTTGTTGAAGTTCCAGTTGGTTTATTGGTCTATTTAATTGTTTCTCCGTTTAAGTCTGTTTTGTTAATAGGATACTGGAACTGGTGGGAGGTGTCAGTGGTATATATACCCCACGGTCATCAAAAAAATGACATGCTCAGTCTCCAAGCTGCTGGAAGGGGAGCACAACCCAGAGGTGAGGTGAGGGACTGGACTGGAGTTCCTTCAGGAACACTAATTAGCAGGTAAGGTCTAATTACTTTTTTCTCCATGTCCCTATTCTGAACTGCTTTTTCCAGTCACAAGCCCTGCCCTTTGACCTAGACATGACTCTGTACCTTTCAAAGATGGTGGTAGCAGTGTTTCTGTGCAAGCAGGAAATGCAGGTTTTTCCATCCCTGGACGTCTGGCTGGAAAAGTCCAGATACAAGACAGGTCTGGTGATTTACTGGCGGAAAAGTCTGGGTAATCATCTATGCTAGGAACATCCCAATTCTGTCACAGGATTTAGAGGATCTGGGGGCTTGGTTTCATATTCTCATGAGTCTATTTTCTTGACACTGGAGAGGGCCTTCAAGCTTCAGAGCCAGCTCAGGGCATTTTATGCTCAGTCAACTACACGGGCTTGGGCTATCTCCAGATTTGGGTCTACGGTATCAAACCTGGATGGTAGTTCCTTGGACCAAGGCACACAGGCACCTGCAGCAGGGGAGTCTATTAATCTTCTGGTTTAACTGTCCCAAGTTGTTCAGTAAGACCCTTCCTATCCCCAGGGGGACAAGGAGCAGTTGAGATTCTGCCTTCTGATAGCAAAGATGAAATTAATACTGGATTACATGATTTTCACTTCTGATGCCTGCTTACAGGACTGGGATGCGCATTGCCTGGACTTGTTAGCCTAGGAATTCTGGTCCCCTCAAGAGGCCCCCTGGGCGCTCATCTGCCTGGAGGCAAGAGCAGTCCACCTGGCCCTGAGAGCTTCATGTCTCTAATAGGCAAAGCGATCTAGATGTTATCAGACAATGCCAAACCCCAAAGAAACACTTACTAAGGCACTCAACAACAACCTTTATACAAAATCCTCAGTAACACATTACAACTAATTACTCATCCAAAAATCTTTCCAAAGAATTACTGTACCCCTGGAAGAAATCCTAAAATGGAGGAGAAAAGACCTCTGTAATCTTGCTTTCCCTCCATACGGCAGTCAACATGTGCCTGAAGGGGAACTGCTACAAAGTACCATCACAGGTCTAAAAAACTCCTCCTTCCAAGTTTTTTTTTTATTTATTCATTTATTACACAAACCTTCAATATCAAAATCTTTCACATCAATATAATAGCTACTGTACTTAAAAAATTTTTAAGCCGCAACAGAATGCAGAGTCAAGGTCACAGCCTTTAACAACTCTGCACTCAAAGTCTAGCACCCTAGATAGCCGAGTGCAGAGCCCAATTGTTGCCTTAATGGCTCTGCACTCCAGAGTCTACAGCAATTCATCATCCCTAGAAAAGAGACAAACCAAAGCCAGAACATCTCATAGATATATCAAAAGACTCATAATCTGCTACTTAGCGTAAAGGATGTCTTCCAGAAGAATATCATATCACAAATGCCCTACGAAGATCTTCATTTCGTGAACAAATCGCTTAATTGGAGGCTCACAAAGTCCTCAATGGACCATCTCATTATCTGGCTATCATCTCATCTGTTCTCAGACAGTGCCATGGCTGTGGCATATGTCACCCCATGGAGAGGACTGGCAGCAGCCAAGTTCTTTTACATGCAGTATTAAGAAAACAATTTGTTCATTGTACCTCATATCTGGTAAACAGGTGTTTATTATTTATTTATTTATTTATTAACAATTCTTATATACCGCACTATTAGACATCAGCGCGGTTTACATTGAACAGAAAACATCCGACAGTTTACACATGTCTGGTCGTTACATTTAACAGGAAGTATAACTTGGCGAAATAGGGGAAACTAAATACAATGCAGGGTTATCTGATAAAGGATATCCTGGTTAACTATATACAACAGTAGTACAATAGTATATGGAACAACTTGTTATTTACATTGTGAAGTTGGTCTGTTGCGGGGTCTATCTGTTTGACCACTTCTGCTATTCACCTGGGGGTTATGTTTGGAGCTGTCATTGAGATATTTAAGGAAGAGGAAATGCTTTAAAGCCTTTCTGAACTGACTTAGATTAGGTATTGCTCTGATTTGTGCTGGTAAGGTGTTCCATAGAGATGGGGCGCAGAATTGGAAGGCTCTGTTGGCTGTTGATCTAGTGCATCTTGTGGTGTCATTTGGGATAACTAGTGTGTTTAATTCTGCTGTTCTTCGTGGCCTGTTTGGTGCAAGTGGTTGTATGAGGTTTGAGAGAGAGGAAGAGGTGAGCCCCTTAGCCGCTTTGAATGTTAGCAGTAAGGTCTTGAAACTGATCCTTGCTTGAATGGGGAGCCAGTGTAGCTGTTTTAGAAGGGGTGTTACGTGATCTCTCCTGGATGCCCCGAGGAGTACCCTCGCTGCACTATTCATGGCTAATTGCAGGGGGTTCAGGGTGGACCGGGGGAGTCCTTGTAGTATGGAGTTTGAGAAGTCAAAATGGGGGAGTATAAGGGCTTGATAAATGGTACGGAAATCATCCGGTTCGAGTAGCATGCGTAGGTGTCTGAGGGATCTGATTTTAAAGTAGATTGCCTTGACTGTGTTGGCTATGTGGTTCTTCATATCAAGGTTTTGGTCCAGCGTTACTCCCAGGTAGCGTATTGCCGGTTTAACTTGGAGTTGGGCATCCTTTATGTTAATACAACTAGGAGGGGTGAAGTTGGTGTTCCTCGAGACGAACAGGACTTCCGTCTTTTTGTGTTGTATTCTCAGGTTTTGTGATAGGAGCCACTCTGATATGTTTATGTTTATGTTTATTTCAAATTTGATATACCGCTCAGGCCATGGTGTCAAAGCAGTTGGTCAGCGGGGTAAGGTCTAGGCAGTCCAGTGATATTGGCATATATAGTAGCACATCATCTGCATATATCATGTAACTGACATTAAAGGATCTGATGATGTCACAGATGGGTTGGATGTATATATTAAACATCAATGCAGATAAAGAGGATCCTTGGGGTACACCTTGACTTTGTTGGAAAGGTTCAGATGTATCCCCGTCGACTCTGACATGCTGCCATCTGTCGGACAGGTAAGATTTGCACCATTCGAGTGCTGTTCCACAGATGCCTTTTTCCCTTAGTCGGCAGATGAGAATTTCGTGGCATACCGAGTCAAAAGCCGCTGCTATATCTAGGAAGACAAGAGCGAAGCCCTGGCGTATGTTATCCACACCTGAGGTTATATTGTTGAGGAGTGTTGTGAGTAGTGTTTCTACTCCATGTGACTCTCTGAAACCATGTTGAGCTGGATCCAGTGGGGCTGATGTGTCTATATGATCCTGTAATTGCCTGTGCACTATTTTCTCGATGATTTTTGCTAGCATAGGTATGCTAGATATGGGCCTATAAGATTCTACTTTTTGAGGATCAAGTTTGGTGTTCTTTAGCAGCGGTCTTACAGAGGTCTGCTTGAGCGTAGATGGGAAAGAGCCAGTGGTGAAGGAATAGTTTAAGATTTTTGCTATAGTTGAGGATATGTCACATCGCAGGTCCTTTATCCAGTGCGCAGGGCAAGGGTCTGTGTGTGCAGTGGTTGTGTTTAGAGCTAGGATGGTGTCTTCAATAGTTTTCTTCGAGGGAGTAAAGAAGGATGCCAGTGATACTGGGTAGTCTTGTTCATCAGGAGGGTCTGGTATTAATATTTTGTTGGTCTTGCACATTTTAGATTGCATGTAAATTGCATAGTCCTGTGGGCGGATCCTGCTGTGGTGCTCAGGGGTTGGCTCTTTGGCAAGTGTTTTAACTAAGTTAAACAAGTCGTGAGGTTTATTCAGTGACCGTTTCAGAGTATCTGTGTGGTGTTGTCTGATTTTATCTGAGATGGCTTTACGATGCTCTGCCAGGTGTTGGATGTAAGCTGATTGGTCACTGCTGGTACGTGACTTTCTCCATCGTTTTTCTAGCCTTCTTAAAATGGTTAGTGAGGTTTTTAAATCGGCTGTGAACCATGGGGCGGTAGATCTCTTCTTTGGGTTCTTGTTCGTTGGAGGGCGGATAGCGATTGCGCTGAGTTTTTTGTTCCAGGAGGAGATCAACTCTTCTAGGCTTAGTGAGGTGTCATCAAAGAGTGTGCTCATTTCAGTGAGGATGCGTTCTCTGTTAAATGGGTGGAATCTTCTGGTAGCTGAGTTAGCGGGCCTGCTTTCATCCGTTTTCGTCTTGTGTGAACAGATAGTGGTAGGCATCTGAAAGGTGATGAGTTTGTGGTCAGTCCATGGGACTGCAGATATCGATAATACGATGTTTTGTGGTTGGTCCAAAATTAGCTGCGGTGCGAATATTAGGTCGAGGATATTGCCTTTCTCATGAGTAGGTTCTTGCACCATTTGTGTGTATCCTAGGCTGTCGGGTATATTCGTAGCACAAAAATAAGTTAGACTCTCTGTTGTTGTCTAGGGGAGATAGCTACTAATATACAGCCCAAGGTTCGGAAGTTATTCTGGCAATGAGCCACGAAAGAATTCTGTTCTGCAGATATATATTAGACTTTATTATAGGCAACCAAATAGAAAAATATACAAACACACATATATGGCTAATTAGAAACATAAAGTAACAATTTGTTATTGTACAGATATACAATTGGACAACGCAATAAATCACAGACTAGTAAACCAGACGTCACTGATTCGCTCTGCACTTAGGAAAAGTAAGAAATATATTGCTAACCCCTTTGCCCTTCCAGGAGAGGAGAGATAGTACCTTAGCTCCGTTGGCACTCAGAAGCAGCTTCTAGCTGGTGCGGGCTCTAGCCTCGTCAGGCGAGCCGCAGTAAGTCCGAACCGGAGGGATCAGTGAAAGTCTTATCTCAGACCTGTGAAGGACGGCCTAGCCCACACGTCTGGCGAAAGGCTCAGGGCTCAGGAATCAGGTACGCAGTGCACAGCAGCAGGACCGGTGCAGAAGTCTATGTCCAGGTGGGGAGAAAAACCCCCAACTCCTTCTCTCACCGCTACTTAGAACTCAGCACTTTTCCAGCGCAGAATGCAGAATTCTGTGTGTGAATCCTCCGTCATAGGTCCGATGATTGGTTGGCAGCAGGCAGTCTGAGGTGTTCTCAGCGAATCAGAAGGTCGATGATGAGCAGCTTCTTGCAAACAAAGGAGCCATGGTAAAAGTCAGGCAGAAGCAACAGTATGTAACTTCTGGGCATGTACAAGTGTCCAAGGCCAGCCACGGACAATAGCCTCTGTATGCATGCACACTTAGAAACGCTGATCCAGCAGTTGCATGAAGGACCGGCTTATAGCTGAACACAGCAAAAGTGAAGTGTAGAATCCATCTTGTCTTGTGCAGTTTGGTTCAGGCCTGAGTTGCTGAGCAGGCCAGAGATTTGCATGTAGAATTGCAGGGGTACCAGCCCTACATCTCCCCCCCCTTGTAAGATGGAGGATGCTACAAGGGAGTACACTCCATCGTACAAAGCCTAACTAGCAGTACTACCGTGCAGGTCAGAACCAAATGACAAATGATTGACTAATACATGACAAGTGGATAAGACTTCAAGCACAATATGCATGAAAACAATACTGCATGAGGAATAATACAGTGAATACACTCAAGCAATAAAAGAAGTCAAAATCAAATGACATAGATACAGGCAAGTCAAATCAATTAAGATAAGACATGTTAACTTCAAACTCAAAGAGTATATATATAGTATCCAAACCAAAAATGCATATCAGTAATGCAATATAATGTGTTAGTGTAACACTAAGGTGAACACTCAAAAGTAATGAGAAGCCATGTGTAACTGTGTTAGTAAAATGAACACATGCTATCTATGAAAAAAAAACCAACTCAATCAAGAGTAATGGATAATCTTCAAAGAAAATGGTGACACTTATTCAAAAGCGTGACGTTCCAGCAAATCCTGCAGACGCATGGCAGGCAGCAGAGGTGCAGGATGCATAGTGCGACGAAGAGTACGAATCTGTCTCAGTTGATACAAAGAGAGAAGAAAGTGGAGCACCAATAGAAAGAAAAGACCAGGAACAATGACATGTGACATAAAATCAGTTTGTAAAATGTCCACATCTCGTGAATCAAAGTTATAATCAGCAATGGCAAGGGCGTCCTGGTCAATGGACAGTTCAACTGTGTGAGAGTCCTTATAGTCCAAAAGATAGTTCAAGGCTGCAGTGAAGTCAATCTCATGACCGCGAAACACATCCAAAATCTGGAGCTCCGTCGAAACAGGGTCAGCATCAAGATAAAACAAGGAAACTCCACCAACATTAACAATGGAGTTCTTGGGAACATCAATCAAGCAAACATTGCAGGGTAGAGGAACTCTATTATGAATGTCATGTTTATTCATGGTGACCAGGAGTTCACTCAAAGGGGTGCTAACCAGCCAAACATTGTTGACAACAGCAACTTTCGTCTCTGAAAAGTCATCGAACTTGGTCATGGAAACTTTACATTGTTCTTTCACATTTTCAGCAGACAACCCACAAAGAGCTGTAGAAGTGTCCTTCAGGAAAGGTTTACCAGGACATAACCAATGAATGTCTTTAGAGCGTTGGCACATGCCAAGATTAGGCACCACGTATATTAGTGATGCGTGCAACAGACGACGCAAAATGTTTCTGTAAAACATGTTGGGGATCTAGGGACACAAAAACTTTCTGTGTGACAGTCTGGGACTGTGTAATCAGGAAACCAGGCGTATCCTGTAGCACGACACCAGAAAGAGGGCCAGGCTCAATCAATCTGGCCACCTCGGATCCCGCTAACATCAAAATCAGGAACAGGACCTTCAAAGTCCGGGACTCCATCTGTAAAAGAAAATAAACAGGCTATCCCGCCTCAAGGTTAGAATCACTCACAACAGCAAGAGGTTCTTCAGGAAGGAGCTTACTGGGATGACACGGTCTAAGCTGATTAATGTGGACCCATTTAAGGGAGCCTTCCCTCTCAGTACTGGACTTCATGCGAATTTGATAAGCAACAGGGGAGGCTTTATCCACAATAAGAAATGGACCGTTCCAGCTAGGTAGAAATTTACAGTCCTTGACCTTATTCTTACCAAAATTGTAGTAGAATACCTTATCGCCAATCTGGTATTCTTAGAGGTAGTCCTCAAATCATAGTAGGCCTTCCTACCCCTAGCAGCAGTGTCCAAATTCTTTTGGGCAAAGGCAAAGGCACTTTGCAAGTGTTGTCTTAAATGGGCAACATATTCATGAGCAGTTGTAGCAGCAGCGAGATTCACATCATTAGTCCTGTAAAGAAGATGAAGGGGTAAAACCATGTCCCTACCTGTCATCATCTCAAAAGGGGACACACCAGTAGCACGATGACGCGTGGCTCTGATAGCCATCAGGACCAAGGGCAGTTTGATGTCCCAGTCCTTCCCAGAGGAAGAAACATACTTTTTCAAGATACTGATGATAGTTTTGTTTGCTCTCTCCACTTGTCCAGAGGATTGTGGACGATAAGCAATGTGGACTTTGGCCTTCACACCTAGTACCTTCCACAGATGCTTAATGACTTGTCCTGTGAAGTGGGAACCCTGGTCGGATTCCACTCGCATGGGGAGGCCCCACCTGCTGAAAACATGGTTTAACAACAAGGTGGCCGTGGTCTCGGCGGTACAGTTGGGTGCTGGGATGCACTCGACCCACTTAGTAAATAAGCAGGTAACTGTCAACATATTTGTTTGCCTCGAGAGGATCGGGGCACGGGGCCGATCCAATCAATCTGGAGATCAGACCAAGGCATGGTCAGACCTCTGTTTCTCAAAGGTGCTCTATGAGAAGGAGCTGCAGGTTGAAATCTGCAACAGGTCAGACAACCTTTAGTATACAATTGTACATCTTGGTACATGTGGGGCCAGTAGGCCACTTGTTTCAACGTTTCATAGGTTATTCGGTCACCTCTATGACCGGCACAAGGCTCATCATGAGCATGCTGTAACATAACTCCACGGAAGGCCCGAGGTACCACCCATTGCACAATACCATGCTTACTTGTCCGTATCAACAGATCTTTCTGGAGTTGGAACATGTCCTTGGAGATGTAGAGGATCCTCAGTTCCTCATCGTCCTGACAATCCTCCAGAGTTAATGGGTGTTCCTGGGGGTTCTGCAGAAAAAGGTAGAAATGTCCAAGAGTAGGATCTTGTTTCTGGGCTTGCACGAGGTCGAGATCTGTGCTCTCGCCACACCATTGAACCACAGGGGGCATGGTGGATAATTGAGCTTGTCGCCGGGTAACCGCCGTCACCATTTGAAGCCCATTGGTCTCGGGAGCCTCCAACTGCCAGAGGTCTCCAGAGACAGCACCCTCCTTGGCAAGCTGATCAGCTAGATCATTTCCAATCTTGTCAGGATTATCAACACGGGAGTGACCTTTCACTTTCTTCCAGTAGATGGTCATGTCATTTTCATGAGCTACCTTGTCCAAGGCCAGAATCAATACGGCATGTTTGACAGGTTTCCCTTTGGAATTCAGCATATTGTTAGATTTCCAAACGGGTAAGTGGGAAACAAAATTCTGTCGGACGTAGTCTGAATCAGTACAGATGGTTAGGGTGTGAACCCCTCCCTGAGCAGCAGACTGGAGAGCTGCCAGGGCTGCAGCTAGCTCTGCATACTGATTAGTTTTGGTACCCAGACGGTACTTGAAGGGTTCACAAGGGTGGTTCTGGTTCCAAACCACACCTATACCTGCTACCAGTTCATGGTCAGGCTCTCGACGGTAAGCACAACCGTCCACATACACCTTGGGGTAGCCTTTACAGAGGTTCTCATCATAAGGACAATGACGAGAAGGCTCAGGCGTACATGACTCCATATCGGTGTCTAAATTACCCACTAGAGGTTCTCTGGCAGTGCAATCGTGCAATTCAGCCAGCCCTGTGTGGCGGCATCCTTGCGGTTTTGAGCATACCTGACCTCCAGGGGCCAGCCCTGAAGTGCTAAGGTCTAGGAGACAATGCGACTGTTTGACACTTGTCCCGATTTAATCCGATCACTGCCTAGGAACTTGATGGGTTGGTGATGAGTCTCAACAACCAACCTCTCACCTTGGATATAACTGCGGAAATATTGGAGGGCCCAGACTGTGGACAACAAGGATTTCTCACAGTCAGAGTATTTCTTCTCCACTTCCGTTAAAGCTTTGCTGGCATAGGCAATAACTTTCCTATCTGTGTCATGCATCTGGTACAGAACAGCACTCATAGAGTGATCAGTGAAACCTAGTTCCACGAAGAATTCTTTGCCACTCTCTGGATAGGCAAGACAGGGAGCTCGACTCAAAGCTGCCTTCAGCTCTTCTAGAGCTGCCTCTTGGTCGGGATTCCATACCCAAGGTTCATCTCTTTTGAGGAGTTTGACCAGGGGTTGGGAAATCTCCGCATATTGATCCACAAATTGGCGTGAATAATTGCAAATGCCCAAGAATGAGCGCAGCTCACTCACGTTGGTCGGACGTTTGAGTTGTTGCAAGGCCGCAATTCTCTTCCTTTGAGGTCGCAGTCCCTCAGCAGAAACTTCGTAACCCAAATAATTGAGGGATTTCCGGCACCATTGGCCCTTTGACAAGGACAGCTTTGCTCCCGCAGCTTTCAGTTGCTGGAAGACATGCTCTATTTCTTGCAAATGGTCAGTGAAACTGGTGTTCTTCACCAGTATGTCGTCGACATAGACGAGGGTGCCTCTAGTCTCAGCATCAGGCAAAGCCTTATGGAGGAAAATATTGAAGTCTGCTGGGGCATTCAAATAACCAAACGGTGTCCGATTCCAAGTATATTGTCGCCTACCGAAGGTAAAAGCCAGCTTATGCTGATCTTCTGGATGGACAGGTATAGTCCAAAATCCTGAGGCCAGATCCAGGCTGGTAAAGTACCTGGCACCCTTGATGGTGGCTAAGTTCTGTTCCAGATGTGCCATAGGCCATCTGGATAGAGGTACCTTTTTATTAAGCTGGCGATAGTCCAAAGCTAAGCGCCAGCTAGAGTCCTTCTTGATGACAGGCCACAGTGGGGCATTATAAGTACTGTTGCATTGACGTATAATCCCCTTTTGTTCCAGGGAATTAATGATTTCCTGAACGGATTCATAGGAGGCCAATGGGATTTTATACTGCCTCACAAAGACAGGTTTACTGTTTGGATCCGTAGGAATACGGGTGACATGTAGGTCGGTGAGACCACAGTCATAGGTGTCAGTGGCAAACAGGTCCTTGTGACGGTACAGCAGTTCTTTTAATTGGGCCTTTTCTGACTCATCAGTGCAGGCGTCTGCTTCAGCAAGTTTTCCCGCAACCATTTCGTCAAATCCCAGAACAGGTTTGTTTGAAGGTATTTCAACCTTCTCCTCAATCTCATCTTGGAGAGAGGAGACCTGGATGGCTTGGACGGCATGAGGCTCCCCCCCCTGGTGGGTGAGGGAACTAACAGCCTCATTGAGTTTACTTGACAAAATCAGATGGTCAGACTCGAGGTCCACCTGTGAGGTCACAGCACTATGTGGCCAGACAAACTGTAAGGTGAGGAGGCCTCGGGGTGAGGATCGTACACACGCAGGGGTCCCCCCCCTTCACAGATGTTCCAGGAAACAGGGGCTTCCCCAATAATCTGGAGACTCAATTCCACACTTGGGAAAGATTCTGCCACTAGGAATCCCAGAGGTTCGCCTTTCACAAGGTGAATGCGATCTGGATTTGGATTGGTGAGCAATAAGTGTAAGGAGGGAGCTGTGGCCTCCATGCAGGGTACGGGACCCATGGCTAGGCGCCTAGCTCCTCAAAACGGGAATTTGGACTGAAGAAGACCAAGTTGTCGGAGACCACTTGTCCTCGGGTCACCTGTATCGGCAGGGGACAATCCTGTACCCTCCCAGGTATGTGGATGTCTTCTGCACAGACCACTTCACAGACTTGAGGAATAGTCTGACCAGCCCGTAGGGATGGGCGGGCACCAGAGAAATCCACCGGATCTCCTTCCATCCTACTCCAGAGGATGTTGTTCACGAAATCCACATAAGTTCCCAGTCGAACAAGGCAATCTGAGCCTAAGGAGAGGGGCACCTCAAGTCCTCTGATGATGGAGAAGGTGTGCCGAAAACCTTTGACCCCAACTTGCAAGGGGAGATTGCAGTAGCCCATTAATGTCTTGAGCCCTTCCCCAGGCACTTGGAACGAAGTCTTCGCTCCCATTACCCAATCAAGGGTAAGCTGTTGTTTGAGCCGATAGAAAAGAGTCTCACTGATGAGGGAGTGGTCACAGTGGGGTAATAGGTAGGCCCTTTCCTTTTGGGACCCGCCCACCTGCACATATATAAAGGGACCTTTCTCAGCTGAGAATATGTCCGTCAGTCTCCTAGGGTGATCTAGGCAGGGATGGGATGGAGGAGGGGTTTGCACCTCACAACCTTCCACAGGTTCCTTCAGGAATATCTGCAGGCAGTCAGTCAGTATCAAGGACAATGATAGCTACTGAACCCACTGCAATTGCAACCACATTGCTACTGCCCTGATTCTCATCTCCAGCCCTTTCATACTGGAGCTGTAGGATTTGGGGATCAGCTGACCTCTGGAAATTAATCCTGATGGACATGTTTGTGCGTTCCACCGAACAAGGACCACTGACTCTGCTGTCATGTTTTACCCTAGCATAAGGTATGGGATGTGTGACCTGTGTCCAGATCACTTCCTGGACGTAGTCCAGAATGGGGCGTAACCGTTTCAGGAGCTCATTACCAATCAAGAATTCTTCCCCAGGGCACATGGTAATGATGACAGGATGTTTCACCTGTAATTTTCCAATTTGGAGGTTAAGCCAGACCTGCCCCATAGACTCTATGGGCTGATTCCCATAAGCTGCGAGTGACAAATCACTGGGTGTGACGTGTAGGGTCCTCTGACTCCCCAAGGAAGCAGTGAGTCTATCAAAGAGACTCGAGGTCATCAGGGTAGCCTCAGAGGCTGAATCTATCAGGCCCTCACAGAGAAAAGCCTGCTGAATTGTAACAGGAACAGTGTACCTCTGTCCTTTTGGCTTGAGTTTACCCAGAAAGTACTTGTGCTTCCTGATGGTGTCAAAGACTGGACCCTCGCTGTCCATGGCAGAACTGTCACTCTGTGTCCATGGGGTGGCATCTATCTGAACTGGCTGCACCTGTGCAATAGTGACCTGTGGGACAGAAACAAAGTCGGTTAGTCATTCAGTCGCCTTAGAAGGGGAAGAGGAGTCAACCAGTTCCTCCTCCGGCTTTTGAGGTTTTGCTCGGGGCTTAGGAGGTGCGCTACTAGCAGGAGCCTCCTGTGAGGAGCTGAATGCAATGCTAGCCTTCATCATATCTGTCAGCTCGCTTATTCTCTTCTCCAGTTCCAGGTATTTGTCAAAACCAGGCTTTCTCTTCCAGTTCCGGTTCTGTGGAGTGAAACGCTGATTCCCAGAGCGCTGCTTAGACCCAGATGACTGGTTATTCTGGGGTGGCCTGGGAGGATTCTGTGGAACAGAAGGAGTAGAGTTTATTTTCTAACGAAAGAGTGGATTTTACAGCACTAACACACTGTTTTGGCTCTCTGGCCTTGCTGGGAGCCCTTACTGTGCTGCCAGTATTGGTTGCTCTCATGTTGGGAACAGCTTCCCAAATCCACTCAGCATGTTCTATCACACGTGACAGGGGCTCGTGACGCTTGTCAGACATATAAGGCTTGATAGATGGAAGGAGCAACTGACAGAAAAGATTACGAAACTCCTGATGGTGTTCTATTGTTTCCCAGGAAGGGTCACTCTGGAAGAAAGTCTGCCTAAGTCTGTAAGCAAACTCTCGGGGAGTTTCATTTTCCTTATGAGTCATACTAAATGCTGCCTGCTTTGCAGCAATATCATCAGGGTATGGCCCATAATGTTTCTTTAGAGCCTGTTCAAAAATGACAATGTCCTTCTTTTCATCATCTGCCATGGCCCGAATAAATTGCTGGCAAGGCACATCAAAAGACCATGGAAGATACAAAACCATGTCCTAAGGTTGATTTGGCATTCCAGAAACTAGCTTATCTGCGTGACTAAGGCAGAGAGCCTGTAATCTGGGTTCTGTCGTCTGTCTCACAGACAATGCTCTCTGGCTTCAAAAACCGTAGCATAAACAGAAAGATTACACAAATTCTGAGAGGCACATTCAGAAATACTCATCCCGGACGAGCCCCCCTATGTCGGGTATATTCGTAGCACAAAAATAAGTTAGACTCTCTGTTGTTGTCTAGGGGAGATAGCTACTAATATACAGCCCAAGGTTCGGAAGTTATTCTGGCAATGAGTCACGAAAGAATTCTGGTCTGCAGATATATATTAGACTTTATTATAGGCAACCAAATAGAAAAATATACACACACATATATATAATTAGAAAAATGAGGTAGACATTTGTTATGGTACAGATGTACACTTGGACAACGTAAGAATTACAGACTAGTAAACCAGACGTCACTGATTCGCTCTGCACTTAGGAAAAGTAAGAAATATATTGCTAACCCCTTTGCCCTTCCAGGAAAGGAGAGATAAGCCGGTACCTTAGCTCCGTCGGCAGAGACAGCTTCGTCCAAGGATGCAGCTGTTAGCTAATGCTGGCTCCAGCCCCTTCAGAGGCGAGCCGCAGTAAGTCCGAACCGGAGGGATCAGGGAAAGTCTTATCTCAGACCTGTGGAGGACGGCCTAGCTCACACGTCTGGCGAAAGGCTCAGGGCTCAGGAATCAGGTACGCAGTGCACAGCAGCAGGACCGGTGCAGAAGTCTATGTCCAGGTGGGGAAAAACCCCCAACTCCTTCTCTCACCGCTACTTAGAACTTAGCACTTTTCCAGCGCAGAATGCAGAATTCTGTGTGAGAATCCTCCGTCATAGGTCCGATGATTGGTTGGCAGCAGGCAGTCTGAGGTGTTCTCAGCGAATCAGAAGGTCGATGATGAGCAGCTTCTTGCAAACAAAGGAGCCATGGTAAAAGTCAGGCAGAAGCAACAGTATGTAACTTCTGGGCATGTACAAGTGTCCAAGGCCAGCCACGGACAATAGCCTCTGTATGCATGCACACTTAGAAACGCTGATCCAGCATTTGCTTGGAAGACAGGCTTATAGCTGAACACAGCAAAAGCGAAGTGAAGAATCCATCTTGTTTGGTGCAGTTTGGTTCAGGCCTGAGTTGCAGAGCAGGCCAGAGATTTGCATGTAGAATTGCAGGGGTACCAGCCCTACAGGTCCGAGTCAGATGGAGGAAGTAACTCTCCCTGACCACCCAAAGAGCCCATGAATTGGTGGTGGACGGACATCCACCTCTGGGTATGTGGGCTGCTGGTCTCCTTGTGGTAGAGAGGCTATGCTCAGAGTCAAAAGCTTCCCCCTGGCTGGGCTGGGGCCAGGGCCTGGGGCTTTGGAGCCTTCCTCCTGGCTGGGTTGCGGACCCAGGGAGTCTGGTAAGCAGTTCCCTTCCTCGGGTAAAAGGGCTTCTTACTTGAGCCCTTCCATCAGGGAGGAGCAGCAGTCTTCTTAGAGAACTTGGTCCTCATCATGAACTCTGTCTCCAGCTCGGTGGCCTTGTCAGTCATGGGTTTGCCAAAGACATTCATTCCTGAACCCATTGCTCGAGGTCGGACGACTGACGCTAAGCTTGGCGGCATGCACTGATGCCCGCCGCAGCTACCCAGGCCGGTGACTCGAACCAGTCATAGGCTGCTTGAGATGAATTTGGAGCATTCACGGACTGCCTTGGCCAGGTTCTTGAATCGCTTCAAAGATTCCTCGGCGAGACCAGTTGAGAACCCAGTGAGTTCCTTAGCCAGGTCTCTCAGGTACATGCCCATGTACAGCTGGTAAGCCTGGATACAGCAGATGAGCACTGAACCCTGGTTGCACTTTCTGCCAAGGGCGTTCAAGGTGTGGGACTCCCTGCCAGGGGGTACCGAGGAGTGCTTCTTCTGGCTTTTCAGTTGAAGCATGGCTGATTCCACCACCATGGCGTTATACAGCAGCTGTGACTTCTAGAAGCCTGGGTTCCGGCAGACTATATACATCAAGTCAAGCTGTTTGTTCACCTCCAGCACCAATGCCAGCATCTCCCACATTCGGAGCATGATACGTTCCAGGATGGGAGGAATTGGCATCGTGAGCGATTCCTGCAGAGGGGCCTCGTATTGGAGGATTTCCAACTCATCCGCCCGAGAGTCCTCCTCTGACTCTGTCAGGAATGCCAGGGCCTTAGTCATGTCCTTGACAAAGTCCAGGAAGCCCAGGTCCTCGGGTGGGGACCGTTGCCGAGGCTTTGAGACAGGACAGTCAGAAGGGATGTTGCGGTGGTGACAGGTATCAGGACTACTCATCCTCCATCTCCACCTTGGAGTAGTCTGTTGAGAACTTGTAGGAGGGCTTCTCCGTGGGCCTCAGGGCCCCCGATGCCCTGCAGCCAGTACCCAGCAAACTTGCCGGGGATGACTGCAGTCCCGTCAAGTGGGACTCAAAACAGAGGATCGACTCGAGGCCGAAGGACCTCTAGGATTGGCTCAGCCTCTGGGGACATCTTGGATGTTGAGGGCCCAATGGTCTGTGTGGATGAACCGGACATGCTGGACAACAGTGCCCGCTGCTGGTCCATGAAGGCAGACAAACTGTGCTCCAGGGTCACCATTATGGACTCCAGACCAGAAGGCTCCGCAGCCTTTGACAGGACACCGAGGGACTCTGGCCTGATGCCAGCTCCTATGAAGGGGAATTCTTGATGAGGATAGTGTCTGAGGACCGAGGCAGGTCCGTGGACAGATCCTTCCAGGGGACCTTCGTAGGCCGCTCCTTCTCAGACACCTCGGATGAGCGTTTTGGACTGCAGACCGGGCCCGGGGAGACCCAGGCTGGTCGTAACCATCCAAAGACACCGCCTTCGAGGGTTTCTTCTTCTTCCTGGGTTCCCTCGAGGGAGACCCCCCTCTCCAAGGACCCACGAGGCTCAGGATCGATGTCGGGGCCTCTGACGAGGCCTTGGCCTATGGAGGCATTGGCGACTCAGGGAAAAACTTATCATGCTGCTGCTGGCGGCTCTTGAGGGCCTTGCTGGACATCCTCTTGCGGAGACCGCAGACTGCCCGGTCATGGGCTGGCCCAAGGCAATGAAGACAGCAGTAGTGTATCGGTCAAAGACATGATTTTGGAGCACCGATCACACTTCTTAAAGCCACTGGTAGCCATGGGGGACAAAAGTACCTGTGCAAGGTCAAAGACTCCAGGCTGCCAGCAGAGAAAAAAAAAGGGCATGAAAACACCAGAAAGAGACTACAAAAATAAACTGAACCTGACGCTGAGGCACCGAGGTCAGTAGGCGGGAAGAGTACCGGTGCGATACCGGGGGCGAGTGTAACTCAGAGAAAAAAAATCAACTTTTCTCGGGGACAAGCCAGACATCTGAAGGGCTCCGCGGAAAAGAGGAGACTGAGCCAAATGGCACCCTTGGGCAGGAAGGGGACCATGCATGCTTTCTTTGAAAACTGGGGAAATGCTCCACACGGGCTCCATCGGTGCCGACATCACCCAGATGTGAGGACTGCTTGTTCCTGGAGAATATAGATGTAAACTAACAAGAAGCCGAGTACATCGATGGATTTTTACAGCTAAAACAGGACATACAAATTGAAATGTAACTTAAAATAGGGACATATTTATTTAAAAAGTCTCAGTAGAGGGGTTTTTCTGACCAGTGTTGGTTGATGTGCAAATCAGGAATGGTGTCTTGAGCATTAAATGACCATTGGCTTGTATATAGGACAGAGGTCTTATCCTCTCTTATTAAAAGGTGACCTTTACTTACCAGTTAATGCCTTTTCCTCAAGTCCTGCTACACCAATCCAGCCAAGCAGGGTTGTGTTTCCCTACCAGCAGAGTGGTGGAGACAAGGAGCCAATGAAAATCCAAGGTTTCAATGACATCACTCCCATGCCTCTATTCGTCTCAGCCACTAGAGGTCCCTCAGGATTCGTCTCAAAGCAAAACATGGCAAGCCTCACACTACCTCAATCACTGGCATCAAGGAGTAATAAAAAGTCCGGAACTGTGTCCAGGAAAGCATACATAGAAGACTGTCTTTTGAAGATGAACCTGCAGAGTAAAGTATAACATCATAGCGGACACAAGGGTACCGCAGCAGAAGAGCAGAGCAAATACAGTTTTAGGGATGGGCCCTGGACTGGTCTAGCAGAACTCAAGGGAAGGACATTATCTGGAAAGTAAAATGTCATCTTCCATATCGACCTGTTAGACCAGTCCAGACAAGTGGGATGTACCAAAGCTACACCACCAGTGAGCGGAATGAAGACATCAGCTCGCAAAACCCTCGAGCTGAAGGCCAAGTCTGCCCACATATGGACATCCAAGCACTGTTCCCTCTAAGCTGTGCGCGTGCACACACCTCGCCGAGCGAGCACACAATACTTTACAACAGAGCGCACAAAAATTACAGCTCTGATTCTGATAGAAAACACAGACGTCTTAAAATTTAAAAGTTATGATTGTAATTACTAGAAATTTCCCGCTTCATTTAGTAATTGTCTATTTTCATTTAATTTGATTAAAATCAATGTGGTGTACATACTGTATTCTGACGTGTAGTCAAATTTTAAAGTATATAACTCCGAGTGTCGTTATGTGGCGCACAAAAATTTAAACTTCCTTCAAAAGCTGCACACAGCTGATATTTTATGCGCACACAGCCTACAGAAAATTAGAGGGAACATTGCATCCAAGTGATAATGCTCAAAAGTGGAAAGTGATTCCCACATTGCTGCCTGACAAAAGACTGCAGGGGCTACTGAGCTCTGCTCCACTCACAAGGATGCTTGAGCTTGGATAGAATGAGCACGCAAGCCCTCCAGAACAGGCTGGTTCCTTAACAGATATGCCGAGACAATGGCCTCCTTAATCCAGTGCCCCAAAATTGACAGCCACTACTTCACCCTTGCACAGGCAGCAAAAGGCACAAAAAGATGGTCTTACTTACGAAAGGCATTTGTAACCTCCAGGTACTGGAGAAGCACCCTCCAGATATGCAGAAGACAAAGATCCTTATCCTTCCCCCAAACTACCTGGATCAGCACTCTCAACAAGAAGGAAGGCACAGGCCAAATGTAAACAGCCTCCATTAACAAGGACAGATAAGGATTTTAGCAAGACAGAGCCTGTAGCTCAGAAATCTGCCTTGCAGAACAAATCACAACCAAGAATAGTCTTGAGTGTCAAATCCTTTAAGGCCATGTGCTTCAACAGCTCAAAAGGGGCTGCCATCAGGGCCCTTAGCACTAGACCCAGATCCCAGGAAGGGATCACAGACATTGAACCCTCTGTAGAAAACATGAGATGTCTGGGTGCAAGACCAAAGACTTGCCCACCACCAAACCACAGAAACAGGCCAAAACTGCCACCTGAACCTTAGGGAGCTAAGTGAGAGGCCCTTCTCTAGGCCATCCTGCAGAAAGGCCAACAGGGAGGATACCTTGGCTGCCTCAGGAGCCAAGTATCACACGCTGCACTAGCGCTCAAAAAAGGCACCATATCCATACATATGCTAGCTTGATAGACCTCCTCTGGGTAACAAATATAGTAGAGATTACTGCTAGAGTAGCCCTTATGCGCTAGCAATCTCTTTTCAAAAGCCACGCTGTAAGCAAGAAGGGAGCCAGCCCCTGCTACAATAGCCCCCGAGATAAGGCAGCCAAAGAGGAGACACCTGCAGGAGTTACATCAAACCATGCTCTCCATGGCCAATCTGGCGCTACCAGGACAATCTCGCCCAGGTAGCACTCTATATTCCAAATCACAAGCCCCATTAGGGCCACAGAGGAAACATGTACAGCAGATGCTGACTTGGCCAAGGCTGGGTCAGGGCATAGATGCCCTCTGACCCCCATATTGGTATGGCATCTGAAGAAGCAGCAAACTTTGGCATTGGAATGGGTCGCCATCAAATCCATCTCAGGGCAACCCCAGCGGCACAGAATCAACTGAAATGCCTCCTGACTCAACTCCCACTCACCAGGATTCAGAGTGTGCTGGCTGAGGAAGTCCGCTTCCACATTGTCCACCAGGGCAACATGTTGGGCCACAAGGCTAGGAGGTTCTTCTCCATCCAGGCAAACAGGAGATCCATCTCTTAGCCACTCCTGTGCACCTTGTGCCGCCTTGCCAATGACACAAGCCACTGCCGTGGCATTGTCTAAAAAACCACAACCATCTGGCCCTTGATCAGAGGCCGGAAACACAAGAACCGACTTGATGGCCCTTGCATCGAGGTGGTTGATGGGCCTCACCACTTCCCTCAGTTCCAAAGGCCCTGGGCCATAGTCTTGGCAATGGGCTCCCCAGCCCAAGAGACTCGCATCAGCAGGATCAAGGAGAAATCATCCATCAGAAAACCCTTTCTCAGATGATAGAGCTGCTGCCATCACCATCAATGGGAGCCAAAGCCTGTGCTGGAACTCCTAAGAACTTGTGGACCATCAAGTCAAGAAGGACCACTGGAGTGGCAGCATGTGAACACATGCCCATGGCATCATCTCTATGGTCTCCACCATGAATCCGAGGAGCTGAAGAAAATCCCAGAGACTGGGGACTTGCTGCGCACAGATAACCACCAGGTAATCCAACAGTCTCCTGGCTTTCTCCTTTGAAAAGGACGACACTGCCCACTCGAGTGTCAAAATGTGTTCACAGGAACTTCAAGGACTGGGAGGGCAAAAACAGCTCTTTTCCCGATTGATCACCCAGCAGAGGCTTTCCAAAAAGGACACCACTCAGCTCGTCACTCTAGAGACTTCTGAGAGGGAACAGGCTTGGATGAGTCCGTCATCCAGATAGGGATGGACATAGATGGAGTGGAGTAGCAGTAGCCTAATGGTTAGAGCACTGGCTTGGCCACCAAGAGCCCAGGGTTCAATTCACACTAGCACTCCTTGTGGCCTTTAGTACACATTACCAAGTTACATAGAAACATAGAAACATGATGACAGAAAAAGACCACATGGCCTATCTAGTCTGTCCTTCCATATCAACTACAACAGTCCACTTTTTTTTTTTAAATATCTTTTATTTAAGCTTTTCTTGAGTATACATAAAACTGAAGAAATATACATTACAGTCCACTTTTTACCTTTAGAGATCCTGTGTGTTGGTCCCATGCTTTTTTGAATTCAGTTACTGTTCTCATCTCTACCACCTCCACTGGGAGACTATTCCATGGATCCACTACTCTTTCCGTAAAGAAATATTTCTGCATATCACTCCTGAATCTATCTCCCTTCACCCTCATCCCATGTCCCCTCGTAGCAGAACTTGCTACAATGTAAACTGAAATGATAAATCTGTTAAATAAAATAAATAAATAGATCCCTTGGTACCACATGACCTTGGAAAATGTTCTTGAGGTGGTGTAGTCCGAAAGGGAGGGTGGTGAACTGATAGTGGGAACCAGGCACAGCAAAAAGCAGACACTTGTGCTGATCTGCCCAGATCAGGATATAAAAATACACCCCGGCCAGATCCAGAGATGCCAAGAACTCCCCTCGATGCACTTCAATAATGGAGCGCAAGATTGCCATCCAGAAGCATGGGATGCACGTGTTCTCCCTTTGAGGTTCAGAATGAGCTGGAAAGAATAGTCCTCCTTTGGCACCACAAAATCAATGGCGTATATGCCCTTGCCCCACTCATCCAGGGGACGGGGACCAACGCCTTCAGGCATAGCAATTTGTCCACAAAGCGAGACCTGGATCACAGACCCACATGGGGAAATGATGAAGTAATCAAGAAACAACTCACTGCTTCCAGGACATAGCAGAACTGAATGGTGTCTAGCATCCAGCGATCTGTGGTGACCCGGGCCCATTCCTGCCCACCAGAGGAACCTGGGAATGGGTCTCCAAACCTTCGCTGCACAGCCCAGGAGGGTCCACCTCTGTAAGGGTCCAAATCCCTGGGCCCACGTGCTTATAGGAAGAACTAGGAACGAGACTGAGGCTGAAAGCAGAGGGGAAGAAAGGTTTTCCAGGTTGGTAAGAGCAATAGTCCCAAGATCCCCAGGAATCTGGCCAGTGTGCCCTTAGTGGATAGGCAGAGGCTGAAGATGATGTGGACCAGCCCTCTTCACAGGCCCCTTGAACCTGTCTTCCAGAAGACAACCCGCTCTTTGGACCCGATCCCTTCAAAATGGCTACTTGAGCCTTTGTTCACTTTTTTCCTTCTATCCTTTCAATGCTCAACACCAGTCGCTTCCCTGCCCCCTGGAAGCACTCACTGGTTCACACCCCATCCTTAAGCCTTCCCTTGACCCCTCTTGCCAACTGGCACCCCATCTCCAATATCTACTTCCTCTCCAAACTCCTTGAACGGTTTGTCTTTGCTCAGCTGTTCACTCACCTCACTTCCAACAATGCTCTCCACCCACATCAATCTGGTTTTCGGGTAGGTCATAGCACCGAGTCTATCCTTCTTTCTCTATTTCTCTATTCTTTCTCTATTAAAAGGAGCTTCACATTACCCACGAAACATGGGGAATTTTACTCTTGTCATTTCTCTGGACTTTTCTTCTGCCTTGTGGATCACTGCATACTCCTCATGTGTTTTTCTGATCTTGGCATTTCTGGCACTCCTTTGAGATGGTTTCAGTCTTTCCTCACTGCTCGTTCATTCTCTGTTCTGTTTACTTCCTCTGCTTCGCCTTCCATAACTCTGTCCTGTGGTGTCCCCCCAGGGCTCCATCTTGTCCCCCTTCTTTTCAATGTCTTTCTGGCTCCCCTTTCCCTCCTAATTCAACAATCTGGTATCTTCACATACTATTACGTTGACTATATCATCCTCCTTCACCAAACTGACTCCTCTTGCTCCTGATATTACCCTGCTCAATTCCTGTCTGGACACCTGGATTACTTCATTTGAGCCCCTCCAAATCCACTGCCACTTGGATCACCTTTGGGGCCTTCTCTCCCTCTCTGGCCCCCATACTCATCTACTGCTATCACACTGGTTTCCTCCTTCAGGAATCTCAGGGCTATTTTCTATTCCTCTCTCTTGTTCACATCTATTACCCATCAGTTATTCTACCATCTGTCAAATTTGTGCAGTCCGTCCATTCCTCTACCCTGCCTCTTTGACCACACTCCTCCTCTCTCTCTCGTCGTTACAAAAATTGATTACTGCTTTAAAACACTGCTACCACCATCCTCACCTAATCTTTTCTCCTTGCCTACCTTCATTGGTTACCAGTTCACTTCAGAATTCAATACAAAATACTCACATTTGTTCACAGGACCATTCACACATCCATCCCTCCATGTCCATTTATTGAACAGTTTTTTTTTTTGTTTTTTTTTAATACTGCTTTATCATTTCAGTCAAAGCGGTTTACATTGTAACTTAAACGTGGTAATGTACACTAAATAGAGACATTGATAACTTGGATTTTTCTGAGGCAATGGAGGGTTAAGTGTCTTGCCCAAGGCCATAAGGAGTGCTAGTGGGAATCGAGCCCTGGTCTTGGTTCCCAAGCCAGTGCTCTAATCATTAGGCTACTACTCTCCTTGCTGACCTCCATTTCCACACCCCTCACCATCTCCTGTGCTCAATTCACACTCACCATGTGGCCCACCCTTTCTTCTCTCGGGCTCATCTTGAACGCACACTGTGCTCCACTTTCTTCTTCCTGGGTCCTTACCTTTGGAATACCCTTCCCCACACCCTTCACCCCGATCCTTCTTTTACCAAGTTCAAGGCTGCCTTAAAAACCCACCTTTTTCAATTAGCCTTTGTCCTTTCCACCATAAACAGTCTAGTCATGCCATCATTATTCTATCTCCTGTCATCCTCTGCTGCCTTTCCTTTATCAACCTCTCTCTCTCTCTTCCCTTCCTTGTACCTTACTCTCTCCTCCTCTTTCCTGCCCTATAAGATGACGACGTTCCTTTTCCACTTTCATTCTGTTTGCAGTCTTTTGTATTGTCCACTGCCACCGCTTTTATGTTCCGGCCTAATCAGTCTATCAAGAAACTGAATAAAGATAAGATTTCATCTTGCTTAGGTCCTTCACCAGCTTCTCCAAATTAGTTCCAAACAGAAGCTCCCCTTAAGGGCTAGTTGAGCCAACCTTGCTTTGGCAGATGTGTCTGCTGCCCAGTGCCAGAATCAAATCCAACACCATGACACCACCATCAGGGCACCATCCCTGGCCGTCAAACATGCCAGGTCATACATGGTATCAGAGAGGAAGACCACAGCCAGCTCCAAAAGAGGGGTAGTATCAGGCAGAAGAGATTGAATCCACTGAAGCAGGGCCCGAAATGTCAGGTTGGTGCATACCGCCAGCTGTAAAATAGTTGCTGCCACAGCGAACTGGCTTCTCAGCAAGGAATCCACCTTGTGGTCCAGAAAATGCATTAAGGCTGATCAGTCTTTCACAGGAATGAAGGCCCATATGCTAACTGCCGTGACCTGTGCATCCACTCTGGGAATGTCAACCCACAGAACATGCTCCTCCTCTGGGAAAGGGGAAATCTTTATCTCTACACGTTATACACCGCCCTTGTCAAGACATTAGAACGGTTTACAATAAACATGTCTACGCGACAGAAAAATGAAAAGAACGCCACAATAATATATGAAATAAGTAGAAGCAGTAGTATATCAGCAGAGTAAGCAAAAGAGAACAATACTTAGGTAGGGATATCACAAGGGGTGTCACAGGGGAGGTCAAAGGCCTGTTGAAACAAGTGAGTTTTTAACAACTTTTTGAACTGTGGGTATGAGGGCTCCAGACAAAGGGAAGAAGGGAGGGCGTTCCAGAGTGCGGGGCTGAGAAAGAAAAAGGCAGCGTGGCGAGTCTGTTCTAAGTGAGCCTGGGAGGGGGAAAGTAAGGACAGCCGGTTAGCATGCAATGAACAAAGTTGATAAGGAGTATGAAGGGAAATGAGATTAGCCAAATAGAATGGATTCGCTGTATGGATGACCCGATGTGTCAAAATTAAAAATTTGTATTGGAACCTGTAGCGGAGCGGCAACCAATGAAGATGGCGAAGAGGAGTAATGTGATCGAATCACCGAGTATGTGTAATAAGACAGGCTGCCGTATTTTGTATTAATTGTAAACGTTGGAGCTGATAGGAAGGTAGGTTAGCAAAGACGACATTGCAATAATCTAAACGACTCATAACCAAGGCCAGTACTAGAGTGGTGAGTGAACAGGGAGGGAGAAGAGAACGAACTGCTCTGATTTGTCGCAGAGCAAAAGAACGGTGAGTAAGGGTAGACACATGGTTGTGGAAGGAGAGGGGAATCCAAAATTATGCCTAAATAGCGGAAGGAAGAGGTGAGAGGGATAGGAGTAGAATTGATTTGAGGAGCAATCACTGGACATGGAGTACTCAGGGAGACCCACATGGCTGTGGACTTAGCAGGGTTTAGATGAAGGTAATCAGAGGAAAGCCATGAGGCAATGTGGGCAAGACAATTATTGAACTGTGAGATATCTATGTTAACTGGAGAGGTATGGAAGAGGAGTACAATATCAGCGTAAATATAGGCTGAGAGCGGATACTGTTGAATTAGAAGTGGTAGAGGAGCAAGGAAGATGTTAAATAGCAAAGGGGAAAGGACCGAGCCCTGGGGCACCCCACATGCTAAAGGGAGAGGAGAGGAAGACTGGCTGTTAGAGTGGACAGTGAAAGAGCGGGTTGTGAGAAAGGACTGAAACCAATGCAGTACCATGCCCCGCAACCCAGCATCATAAAGGCAAGAAAGGAGAATCTGGTGATTAATTAAGTGAAACGCTGAAGAAAAGTCCAGGGACACTAAGCGTGATATCTCCACGGTCATGGGCAACATGAACCTCGTTTAGTAGGGCTAGGAGAAACAGTTTCCGTACTATGTCCTGATCGAAATCCTGCCTGCTGAGGGTTATATACCCCTAACCTTTTAGGAAGGGAGTCAGAGGTCCCACTCTAACCGGATCATATCCTTAATCACTTCCAGGAATTAGAAGACAGTAGTGGATTTCTACAGCCCTTGAAGGAGCAGACGTACCTTAGGTTCCTGCTCCATGCCAGAAACATCCATCAAGTTCAAAAGCAGATGAAACCCTGGTAATCAATGCTGCCAGCTCCTCCTTCTGGTACAGGTGGACTATGTCAACTTCTGCATAATCTTCTGAAGGTGGGAGCACTTCCTCATCCACATCAGAGCTCATCAGCAGAGGCATATTCAACATCTCAGATAGTTCCCAGCCATTTTCCAGCTCCAGGAAACATTTAGCCAAAGGTAACGCAACCCCCCCCCCCCCCACCCCCCCCCCAAAAAAAAACCCCTCAGGGAATGCAGGATTCTTCCTTCCCTTTGCCGCAGCAGGCCAATCAGGACACTTTTTCCACCAATGAAGCCTCTCCAGCAGGGAATATAAACAGCGCTCAGGTGCTTCTTGAGCCGGCCACTGCTGCCCCAATCGGCATCCCACAGAACAGGGGCAGGAAACACAGGATTCTCCCATCCCTCTGCTGCAGCAGGCCAATCAGGACATTTCTATCACCAACGAAGCCTCTCTAGCAGGGAATATAAACAAAAGCACTCAGGCGTGTCCTCAGAGAGCCCTTTGGCTTGGCCCTTAGGTGAGGACCGTGGGCGAGGACAAACAAAACACCTAAGACGATACATCCAGGACAAACCAACACCACTAAAAGCACAAAAACTGAAAAAGCAAACGAGATGGACAAGCAACAGAAATATAGGAAAACTCCAACCGAAACTACTAATAAGACAAGGTACAGCAGAACACATGCCTCCTTTTCTAACACCACCATTTCTACTAACAGCATTTCTGTCTGCACTACCTTATCCAATTTATGATGCAAATATAATACACAAAAAACGTCTCTTACATAATACACCACAGTATCAACAGACTAGGCACCACCAACAAAACGCACCCACAACAAAGTCTCATACCCATTCCACTCATCATACCAGGGCACACCACACCACCGGCACCCACACGAACACTCCAAATCACACTCAAACTCCCCATATTCCAAGACCTCATCACATCTCAAAAGACTGATATCCTCTGTATAACAGAAACATGGCTATCAAAACAGACACCACACTAATGAACCAGATCACACCCCAAGGATACAGTCTCTACAACTGCTCCCGCACTCACTCCAGGGGAGACGGAGTAGCCATAATAGCAAAACTAACCTCCACCTTCGGAAATACGCAACAGAAAGCAGAGGAAGCGGACTAACTCACAATCATCAACACCTATCAAATGCAATGTGTGCCTTCGAGTCAGTCCTGACTCCTGGCAACCCAGAAGCTCCTGGGTTTTCTTGGCAGTGTCACCGGAAGTAGATTGGCCTTTCTTCTGAGGCAATGGAGGGTTAAGTGACTGCCCAAGCCTGATATACAGAGCACTGTGATAAGGAAGCTTATCATAGCTCAGGAAGGAGCTATAGAAAAGGTGAAGTGTCTCTGAACAAGCATCCTGTCAGTGCTGGTAGAAATGAGAAAACAGAATTTTGCCATAAAAGACTACCAGTCCCAGAATGCACCAGGTTTCCAGCAGCCATTAGAGGAGCTGAAGTGGGGAAACGTGTGTTCAATCAGGAGGGCTATGAGGTAATCCCTAAGAACTCATCTCAAAGGGCAGGGCCTGATTCAGCACAGCTGCGCTGTATTAGGGAGGAGCACTCATCAAGGCAGAATAAGAATAGAGTTTGTTCTACAGATGACAAGCATCAGCTCCATGACCATCTTCATGATCACCTTGGATATGCAGAGAAGGATCATCAGTTTCATCTGAAGGATCAGCAGAAGCAGAAGCCAAACCGGACGGATAGAGAAGGAAAGAAACCCTCTGGAAGGAAGAGGAGAAAAGCCTTTGAGAGGTCTAGAAGAGTCCAAGGCAGTACGTATACTGGGAGGTATTCCAAGGGCCAGCATAGACCACTGGACTGGGGAAAGCCAGAGGAATGGTGCTGCAGAACAAGGAATCACCAGAGGCTACCTGTGAGGGAGACGGCTGCACGTGGAAGGGACTCTAAGACCTATGCCAGAAGGTATGTGAAGAGAGATCCAGTGTCCAGGGATCAGGACTGGAAGGCTGGACATAAGAACTGGACTACATACTGGCCAGGCTATATAGAGAGGAACTATAGCAACAATGGAAGCTCAGATATGAACACTGATCTATGCCCTAGCTATAACCTTGAAAGACAGCAGGGAAATAAGTGTTCTCCTGAAAGTGCTCCATTGAAAGATTCATCTGTGCCAATTCATGATAGTGACCCTATGCTTGTTGATGAAGGGGAAATAATAGCAGATCAAGATATTGTTTATATGGACTGCTCTCTATCCAAACTCTGTTGGTAACTTTCTGTGATAAAGCATAGCAGCCATCACAAAGAAATATAAATTTGTTCTTTATTCCACTAAGAAAAGCTCCTGAAGCAGGATTTGACTCACACAGTAGAAAGCCAGCCTGCTAAAGGGTTTCAGCTGGATAACTGATAGCAATTGAGCCTGCACCTAATTGCCTGTGAGCTAGGAGAGAATTACTTCTGGATCTGTGTGGAAAATAATCAGAAGTTAACCTTACAAGAACAGTTTATTTCTTTCTTATTGGCTTATCGTTTGTTAGAGATATGCTAAGAAAACATTAGCTAATTGCCTGACAAGTTTGAAGGTTGTTTTCCTGATTTTGATTTTTGACTTTGTTTTACCAAGTTAAACACTGCAAGCAAGTAACCTAATTTATGTGCTACCAAGCATATCTGTGCTGGGAGAAATAACCCCATAAATAAAGAAGTATCTTATTGGCTTTAACACTTGTGCACAACTAAATTATTGTCAGCAGCTGTGTCTGGTGTGAATGAACTACATTACCCACAATACCTTGCAAAAATCATATAAATATATGCATTGTCAAGACTGTGAAGATTCTCACCCAGGCAGCCGTCTGACAGCACTTACAGCAAACTCAGATCTGTCAAACATTCTCAAGTGTCAGAGACACCAACACCACAAAAGAGCAGATAATACTTGGTGATTTCAACCTCCCAACCATACCAATGAAAGCAATGGAACTGACACAGATCGTCTGTGCACCAACGCATGATGAGGGCAACACCCTAGATTTCATATTCCTCAAATCCCAATCCACCAACATGAATAAGAATCCAAAGATCACAGCTGTACCATGGTCCGACCACTTTCTCATTACCTTCATCAGTTCCAATCAACCAATGGCCACCAAGGAGAATATGCACCCAACAAGAAGGTTCAAACCATTTAATGAAGAGAAAGCACAGTTACTTACCTGTAACAGGTGATCTCCGGAACAGCAGGAATTAGTCTTCACATGTGGGTACGTCGGCGCCGACGGAGTCCGCACGAAAATACTCCCCAGCATCCAAACAGAAAGCTTTTGGGAGCATCCCTCGCGCCTGCGCGGTGACTTTCCGCCTTTCCCACTGCCTCTCCTCAGTTGAGTTTCATAGCTGAGACAGAAGGAGAGAAAGAGGAAAGGAAATAGATAGATACAACTCCTAGGGGAGGTGGGTGGGTTGTGAAGACTAATTCCTGCTGTTCCGGAGATCACCTGTTACAGGTAAGTAACTGTGCTATCTCCAGGAACAAGCAGGAATGAGTCTTCACATGTGGGGACTCCCTAGCTGCGGGTGCCAGGGGAGATCCCATAAAATACGTATCCCTGGAACAAGACGGCATATTCCAAACCTGGATCTCCGGCATCCCCTGGGGGATGGGGGGCAGGAGTTGAATAGAGCAGAGCTGCAGAGGAACAGCGAATCTAAAGACTACAGGGAGAAAGTCTTTAGAATGTAGGTCAAGTACCAGTAAAATATTTAATGAACTAGCACAATATAGAGCTTACCTACTGGATTGTAGGAAGTAGACAGCAGATGCAGTAGTGGAATCTTCGAGGTAACTCCACAGCAGTGAGGAAGAAGTTCCAATCTGGAATGGGCAGGCAACCCAGGTGTCAACCGGGGAAGGAGAAGATCGGCAGACCTCCAATGAAAAGCTTTATGGGAAAGCTGAGAACTCTTTTAGATACAGAGTCATAAACATTGAGGACTAAAAGAAGAAAACTGACCGATCTGGAAAATTTAGCCCAGTTCGGAAGGGAAGAGAGGGTATGGAAAAAAGCCCCTATTCCCAAGGAGAACAGAAGTGTACCCAGGAATACTGAAGAGGTACACTGTCTTTCCTAGCTGGTAAGAGATAGGAAGACATTGAAGTTTGAGACTGCATAGAAAGGGAGATGTATAACAAAAATAGAAGCTGTTGACGTCACAGCAGGAATTGTCAATATAACCAGTCCCAGTTACTGAGCCGTATGATAATAGGCAAGTATACTGTCTGGACCCCATAAGAAAATAAAATCTAAGCACCGACAGTCAGGGAGATAGGTTAGACCTAGGGTGCTATGGAACATCTCCCAATATGCGCATACCTATATATGTATAGATAGAGACGGGGTGGCTGATGCCCACCCAGGGTATAAAAACATGTATGCACAGGACACATACATACAGGAAAATAATTTTAAAAATACATGCCTGCAACCGAGCCACAGAAAAACATTCACATGGGGAATGTGATGGGCCAATAGGGGGTGAAACCCACCTGAAGAAATATAGAGAAAACTATTACCGTGGAGCAGGAATGCAGGTCAGTGGAAGAACCAGCATGGTTGCGTGAAACACAGAGGACAACAGCAGGCTGGCCAGAGTGCGTTAGTAGTACCTTAGGACTCTGATATGTCCAAAGGACAAGAAGAATGCAGAGACGAAGATACCAAAGTGACCCAGCCAAGGGGTTCAGGGGTATCATGTACGATAAAAGAGTATGCGTTGTCCGAGTGGAGTAGAAGACATAATGCCAAGCCGGAAGGAACAGGAGTATATTCCGGCCAGATTGGAAACTCCATGGACATGCACGTAGAAAAAAACTTGTCCTCTGGATAAGAAAGACCCTCAGAGACAAAGTTCAATGCTCTGTAGCAAAGGCCCACAGCAGAAAGCTTCCCTGAAGATTGCAGGGAGCATTGTGCAGGAGAATTACAAGATAAAACTGACAGAAGTCAGGTGTGTTGCCACATCCCAGGAAAGGATATGGCTAGAAGATAAGCTGCAGTGCATAGCATTACGCAAGATAGTTGCAAGTAGCTTGCAATGAGCACTAAGGTAATCACTGGAACTCCTGCATATACAGCAACTGAACCAAACAACAGAAGGGATTCTCCTGTATGAAAAACAGAGAGAAAACAGACAAGGCAGGCAGCGGAGAAGACTTCCGTTCCTGTCTGATGAGTTGTTCAGAGCACGCATTGAAGGGAAAACAAACAGTCTACAACTGTGTTCCAGTATGGCACCAACTCAGCAGGGGAGACCCTGGAAGAGAGGGGGTCGGAAAGTGACTTACCATATGGTGAGTCAGCTGAGGGAAAGGATGTCCATATGGGGACAGAACTATCATGGGATAGTTGTAACCTCCCTTCATTGTAGTAAGAATGGGAGAATTCTGTGACCCATGGACAAAAAGCATCCCAAGAGCATAGCATACTGGAAAAGAAAACCAGTGTAGAGTTTGAAGAATTGAGTGCAATACACAGGAACCTACGGGTGCTGGTTATGAGTAGACTGGGTAGAGTCTGGAGACTTCAGACTAGGATGAGATGTCCCTTGCTTGGGTACACCGGGAGGATGGGCAGAAGAAGGATGAAACTTTCTCTTCTTCGGGAAAGACGGTTTGGTAGGACATTTCCTACGTCCTGGGGAAAAAGAAGGCTTAGGATGGTTTCCAGAACCAGGAAAGTCAGCGGAGCAATGAGCAACCTGACGTAAAGCCTCTCTACTGAAAAGGTTTTCTCCAGCACAAGGAGAATTACCTAGTGTACGTTGTGCCCATGTGCTCAAGTCTGAAGCCTGCAGCCACGCTGTACGGCGCGCTCCAATGGCAATAGCAGAGGATCTGCTAACAGACTCAAAGGAGTCTAGAGAAGCCCGGGAAAGAAACCAAGAGATATTCCTGCTATGATTAAGAAGCAAGGAATAGTCAGAGGCCTTAGGTTCTGACAAAAAAGGAGATAGAAGAGATAACTTCTCTGTGACCTCCTGAAGTGTGAGACTCATATAAAAAATATATGGAATAATTCTTGAAGCCAACATAGAAGTTTGGAAGGTCTGACGTCCAAAGGCATCAAGTGCTTCAGATGCACGACCTGGTGGGAAAGAAGAATGCTTCTTCTTGCTTCTGACCTTCCTCATTGCAGATTCCACTACAATGGAATGATGCGGAAGTTGGTTTTTCTGAAAACCCCGGAGAGGGAGGCACCTGATACAGAACATTCATGGCTGTAGAAGGCGCAGGAACCTGTAAAGGTGATTCCCAAGTCCTCAGAAGAAGGTCCTGCAAAGACTGATGCAAAGGAAGCATTACGGTTTCCTTTTCTGCAGGATCTTGGCCAAGAGTAGGACCAGGAATAGGAATGGCAAGAAAGGTTGCCATGTCAAGGAAAAATTCCTGAAAAGAAGGATCTCCCAGAGGAACTATTCCTGGGTAGGCTGAGGTTGAATGAGCAGCGTGAACACCAGATGACCTACTGGACTGGTGCATAAAAGGAATCCTGCTAGATGGAGAACGATACTGACAGTTCTGATTCGAGGCAGTTAGTACTGCACCGTCGGTTCCCGGGATTGATTCCAAGCTAGGCATAGAAACGACATAGATACCGGTACCGGCATCGGGGATGGTAATGCCATCGTAGCAGGCATCGGAGGTTGCCGAAGCGGTACCGAGGTAACCAGAGAGCTTTGGTGATTATCCCCGATACTGCATAGTCGGAGGCGACAAGGATCGGCTCCGAAACGCGTCGGAACTAAGTCATCTAGACTGGATATGGATTCTAGACTGGGCATCGACCTGAGCATCGATGGTGGAATCGGCGAAGCCGCCACATGAAGGTCAATCGTATCGATCGGTACCGAAGGCCCCGAGGACAACGCCCGGTGAAGAGAGGAACACTCGACACCGGCGCCGATGTCGGGGTATCAGCACCGCTCGAAGCCGGTACCCCCTCCAAGCATGGCGCCCAGGACACCCGATGACGATCCCCGGTGAAGAGTGGAACACTCGACACCGATTCCGATGCCAGGGCATCGGTATCGCGCTCGACGCCGGTTATCGACCCCGCGGTTGGCTGGAATACAGGAAAAGCTAGACTGGGTCGTATCGATCGGCCCCGAAGGCACCGAGGACTCCGGACGACGACCCCTGGTGAGGAGCGGAAGCACTCGCCACCGGTGCCGATGCCGGGGGATCGGCCCGCTCGAAGCCGGCACCAACCCCGCGCACAGCTGGGAAGCAGAAAAAACCAGTCTGGGTCGGGTCGATCGGTCCCAAAGGTACCGAGGACACCAGACGACGAGCCCTGGTGATGAGTGGAGCACTCGACACCGGAGCCGATGCCGGGGGAGCGGTACCGCTCGAAGCCGGTACCAACCCCGTGCATGGCTGGATGCAGGAAAGCCAGCCTGGGCCGGATCGATCGGCCCCGAGGGTACCGAGGACACCAGACCACAATCCCTGGTGACGAGTGGAGCACTCGACAACGGTGCCGATGCCGGGGGATCGGTACGCTCGAAGACCGGTACCAACCTTTCGCATGGCTGGGATGGAGGAAATCCACTCTGGGTCGTATCGATCGGCCCCGAAGGTACCGAGGACACCAGTTGACGATCCTTGGCGAAGAGTGGAGCACTCGACACCGGTTGCCGATGCCGGGGAATCGGTACCGCTCGAAGCGGATACCACCCCCAAGCATGGCTCAGGTATGTTCTGTGAGGAGTGAACCCCAGGAACAACCTGAAACCCCGTAAATGCTTTGGAGCCCCAAGACTCCCGCCGGGGTCTTATTGCCAATGGGGTCTTGAAGGCAAGGCCGGAGCCGTCGTCATGCAGGGCATGAGACTTGCCCTTCAAGAATTGGCTAGTCTTAACAGACTGTATGTGGGTTACCTGATCCTGGAGAGAAGAATAAAGCACAGTTACTTACCTGTAACAGGTGATCTCTGGGAACAGCAGGAATTAGTCCTCACATATGGGTACGTCGGTACCGACGGAGCCCGTGCGGGAAAGCTCCCCAGCTTCTTAGAATAGAAGCTTTTGGGACCTCCCACGGCACATGCGCACTGCCTTCCCGCCTTCCTGAACAGCTCTCCTCAGTTTCGAGTTTATAGCTGAGTCAACAGAGAGAGGACAGGAAGATAGATAGATAAAAGATACAACTCCTAGGGGAGGTGGGTGGGTTGTGAGGACTAATTCCTGCTGTTCCCAGAGATCACCTGTTACAGGTAAGTAACTGTGCTATCTCCAGGAACAAGCAGGAATAAGTCCTCACATATGGGGACTCCCTAGCTTAGATGCATGGGATCCCCTGTAAAGGTTCGCCATCTTCGTATGGATCTCAGGCATCCATTCTGGGAAGGTGGGCAGGAGTTGTTTAGGAATGGAACAGGTGCTTGAGGACAGCCTGGCCAAACAAGGCATCCCGGCGGGAGTCCTTGTCCAAACAGTAATGGGCTGTGAAGGTTATGAACCGAGGCCCAGGTAGCGGCTCGACAGATCTGATCTATGGAAACAGAGTGCAGATGAGCCATAGAAGTTGCCATGGCCCTCACATTGTGAGCAGTGACATGGCCTTCCAGAGAAATGTTTTTTGCTCTGGTAAGCAAAAGAAATACACTGAGCAATCCAATTGGAAAGTGTACGCTTGGGAGACTGGAAGTCCCAAATGGGAAGGATCAAAGGCCACAAAAAAGTTGAGAAGACTTTCGATGTGGCCTGAGTCCTATTACGGTAAAATGCGAGAGCTCTTTTACAATCCAGAGTATGAAGGTTCCTCTCTGCATTGGATGCATGAGGAGCTGGAAAAAAGACAGGTAGATATACCTCTTGATTAAGATGAAAAGGCGAGACCACTTTAGGCATAAAGTGGGGATTCGTCCTAAGGACCACCTTATCATGATGAAATCTTGTGTAAGGTGGATTAGCCACTAAAGCCTGCAGCTCACTGATGCGGCGAGCCGAAGTGACTGCAATGAGGAAGATGACCTTCCAGGAAAGAAATTTCAAGGAGGTGGAAAACATTGGCTCAAAAGGTGGCTTCATAAGTTGACCGAGCACTAGATTCAAATCCCATGCGACCGGGGGTGGTCTGATGGGAGGTTTAGTGAGAGTCAGGCCTCTCATGAATCTTGCAACAAAGAGGATGAGAGGAGATAGGTTTGTCCATTTATATGTTGCAAGGATGCTGCAATAGCACTTAAATGGACTCTTAAGAATTCGTCTTGAGGCCTGCATTGGATAGATGCAGGAGATAATCAAGAAGAGAATTCAAAGGAAGTGCCAGAGGGTCAAGACCCTGCTGGAGCACACCAAATGGAAAAACGTTTCCATTTGAAAGCATAGGAACGCCTGGTAGAGGGTTTCCTAGAGGCAGAAAGGATATCTTTCACTGGTTGGGAAAGATGAAAGCTCCCTTGAAGGACTTGTAATGACCTTCAGTAACCAAGCACTGCAGGGTGAAGCGGATTTTCGCGGGTTTGGGTGCCACAAAAGTACACCCCTCTGCTCCTGAGACAGGAGGTCGGGGGGCGCATGCTCCCAGATCCAAGTAAGGAAATTACCCTGGGAGATCCTGTATAGAAGTAGATGTTATTTGGGAACCACACATTGGCGTGGCGCAGCGTGTGCTGGAGACTATGGCAGGATCATAGTTTCCCATACGAAATCCCCTCTGGAGTTTTGAGAATCAGAGTCGCCTTGGGGAATCAAGGGAATGGGTGCGCAACCAAACCACCCATGGCATATTGGTAGAATTGCCTTGACTCCAATTCAGGGAGAAAGGCCGTCCGTAGCCTGAGACTCCCTGACACGGAGTTCATTGGAACAGAACCGGGGAAGTTTGGCATACACCCGCCGACTTCTTGCAAAGCAGCGTCTAATTGTTCCGTCGGGGTCCCCCATATCCTGAAAGATTCGGTTTATTTGCGTCCAAATGTAGCGGACCACATAAATCGTGTGGCAGCAGAAACTCGACTGAAGACTGTCTATGCCCCCGAGGAGTTATTGAACTCCCTGGGAGATACACTGCTAGACATGGTGAATCTGATGCTCTCTGTCCGTGGCGAAGCAAGCCCAATAGTCCCCCTTTAGAGCTATCGTTGCAAAAGCCGACAGAGAGCCCGTTCCTCTCCCTTGTTCTGTGTTATTAAAACATGCGCCACGAAACTGAATTGTGCCGTCTGAAACCTAGGAACAGTGCGAGTTGGCTAGCGACATGGGAGAGTGGAAGACCGTGAAGGGCAAGCACGGTAAATTGCTTCGCCAGTTCCAGAAGATTGATATGAAAGGGTAGGTCTCCCTGTAGAGACCAAGGTTCCCTGAGATGGTAGAGCAGTTTGTCAAGATGGGCTCTCGCCTCCCCACCCTTTTTGGGAGTCGCATCTGTTGTGCAAGAGGTTTTGACCTTGGGGTAGTCAATGGTTGAAAATGGAAGACCCCCTCTTTAATTTTTTCCCAAACCAAGAATTCTTGCGTGGAAGTCCACCTAGTGGAGCGGTAACCAAACAACAGACGGCATATCAGAGTATGTTTGTATTATTTCTGAGAGCGCCCTACCTGACGCCTGATGTCCAACTGAGTGGCCAGTGGTTCCATTGAGCTGCTCTCCTATGAAAGACGAGCATAGAGGCCCACCACATGCACTGTGCGAAAGTGCCCATCATGACCCATGAACCATAGGCGTAGCGATTTTCCCCTGGCCCCCCTTCTCCTGCCCGGCTGTCAAGTGAGTGCTGCCCGGACTGAGCTTGAGCGAGGCCAAACCTCAGGAGGCGCTGGCCTCGAACTATGAGTTGGAAGGTAAGCGCCCTTGCAGTGATGGGTGTTCCCAACATGGGCCCCTATCGATTCCCTAGAGATTAGCAGTAGGATGAGTTGGGAGCTTGGGAAGGTTTACTACTACCAGATCCCAGATACGGCCAAAAGGCTCCCGCCTTGTGTGCGAGTCCCAGGGAAATCTGGGCCTGTGACTGATGTTGCGATGCTCGGATGAGACCAGTCGTCCAGATATGGGAAGACAAAGATTCCCATGCCTCTTAGAAATGGGTTGCTACGACTGACATGCATTTTAGTGAATACTCTTGGGAGCAGCAGAGGCTAGAAGCCGAAGGGGAGTACTTTTGTTTTTTTTTCTGTTCTAATTGGAAATGTTTTTCCTGAAAACAGAAAGCGAAGATACTTTCTGTGGAGGATGGGCCTATGCGCATGAGTAATATGTGTATAACGCATCCTGTAGGTTCTAAAACTGTGTGTCTATTACTAGCGAGAGACAAAGCCAGTCCTAGAGCCCTGGAACAGCCGGTAAGTGAAGGAGAATGCCGAGAGAAGACAGACATTTTGAATTTCTCCTTGAGAGGAAATTTGTTCAATTCTCATCAGATCTCAGGATTGGTATGAATCCCCCTGTCTTCTCTTTGGAATGAGAAAATAAGGCGGGAGTAGAAACCGGACCCTTGTTTTTTGCATGCGAAGAGGGAACCTCTTCTATGGCCCCCTTGAGGCAAGAAGACGGAGGGAAACCTCTTGAACCCTACACAGGGTTATTTTTTTTTTTTGGATTTTTGAGAATGGGGTGAGAATTGAATTGCTCCTATTTTTTTTTTTCTTCTGTACCATATTGATGGGGAGAGGGAAAGGCTGCGAGAAATGAAAGTTTGTAAACCCTCGATCGACATGTTAGAGAGGGTCCATTGTTCAAATGTTGTGATTTGGTTCCCCATTCTGGGAGCCAAAGTGAACCAACCTTCCCGGCTATGGTGAGGACGGCGTTTCTGGTTGTGGTTAGAACCAGAATTGGCAAAGTTCCCTAGGTGAGCCAAGTCAAAACCCCTGAGGGGTTGGAGCACGCCTGCTGAGCTACAGTAGCTGATGCAGCGGCTTAGCATCGGGATGCTTTGTTTGGATATCAGACTCTGTGCTCCTCCGCTTCAGCAGTATAGCGAGGTTTTTGAGAAGCCACTGCTTGGCACAGTATTTGAGCCAACTCTGCGCCTTCTTATAGTAAGGCCTTTTGTAAAAAAAAGACCTTCTTTCGTGTAGCCTAGGAATTGAATAGTGGCGACTTTGAAAAGTCTTTCCAAGGTGGCATTATTTTCAGCGCATCCATATGAGGTGGCCTTTGATTTGCCACTCTTCCCCCAAATAAGTTCTCACATGGTACAGGGACCAGATTCCATGTAAGCCATCTAAGAACCCAAGGTTCCAGATCAGAGGCCTGCGAGACAAGCCAAAGACCGTCGGCGCTGCCAATAGCAATGCCCCGACAAAGCCGCTAATGGCTCCCTCAAAGGAATGCATATAGCTGCCCCCTATTTAGAGAACTTAGGAAACCTCTCAAGAGTTTGTTTCACTAGGGAAAGGAATCCCTGCCTTTTTATCCTCAGCGCCGATACAAGGATGGGGCAAAATGAAAAATGCCGCACCTTTTTTTGGCAAGTTCCTCCAGGAACATGCCCATATAGCCAGACTGGTAGGTAATTAATCCTGGCTATAAGCCATACTAGCCTGTAAAATTTTCCTACCAAAAGAGCTCCCAAAGTCTTACATTCCCGTCCTGCGAGCGGGTGGAAGAGTGCCTTTTGGTACTCTCCTAATCCTTCTTCATTGCAAACTTCCACCACAATAGAGTGGTGGGGCAATTGCTTCTTTTTGGCAACCAGGAGAAGGAGTACCCTATACATGGTGTCCAACCTACGGGAATAAGAGGACAAAGTCAACAGGATTTTCCCAGAAATCCATCAGTGGTTCTTGACGGAATTTCATGGATAGGCAGGGTAACCTGCCTCCTTAGGGGCCTTTGAGTATCCCCAAAAATTATCCAGTTTTTTTTGGATCTGGGTTCCTTTTCAGAGGATGTGGTAATAGAACGGGCTGTAAGC